>CM062938.1:5455000-6012638 GCA_031878705.1 Tapirus indicus
AAGACACAGGGGACGCCCGTATGGTGACAGAGGCAGACATCGGAGAGACGCGTCTACAGGCCGAGGAAGCCCGGGCCAGCACCCTCCAGGAGCTGGGGGAGGCAGGAAGGACTCCCCGAGAGCCTGCAGAGGGAGCGCGGCCCTGCCCACACCCGGATTTTGGACTTCTGGCCTCCGGAGCCATGAGAGAGGACATTTCTGTGGTTCTGAGCCACCCGGTATGTGGCCGTTTGTTACGGTCGCCCCAGGAAGCAAATACCGTCCTACAGCCCTGCTCGCTCTAGGCACCGATGAACAGGGTAACGCCTGGGGTGAGCAGGTTTTCTCAAAGTTGGCTGCACTTGGGCATATCTGCGGCCCCCCAGTCCGAGGGGCTCCTTCCTGCGAATGAAGTTGAACTAGAAGGCAGACATCTGTGAGGAGCGGCAGAAGGGCTCAACTCCGCCTTGAAGTTCTACCCCAGCAGGTGACGGGTCCCCGCGGTGTTGCTGTGGTGAGCACAGTAACAGCAAACATTTAGTGAGGTTCTGTCGTGCGCCAAGTCCCGTGCTGAGCACTGGGTGAAAATTTCCCTTTTAGTCCTCACAACAACCCCGTGAAGTTGGTTTTGTCATCAACCCCATTTTACCCTTAGGGAAACGGAGGCCCAGAGAGGTTGAGTAGTTTGCCCCAAATCACACAGCTGATAAATGGCAGAGCTCGGCTTTGAACCTAGTTAGGTCAGCTCCAGAACCCGGCTTGGTTTTGGTGGAGGTGTAAAATCTAGGAGCATACCAGGGCTGGGATGTCCTGTTCCCCCTCCCCTCTCCACACTCAGTGTGAGGAAGGACCCAGAGCATCGGAGGGCCACAGGGGAGACGTCAGAGCATCTCCTGCAGGCTCCGCTGTCCTTCAGGGTTCCCTGGTAGCTGCCTCCAGTGCTGCCAAAGGCGCTTGTCCTCCGAGCCCAGTCCCGGAGGCCTTTTCAAGGCCAGTTTATCAGTCCTCAACCTGCCTTTTTTTTTTTCAAATTGTTGTAAAACATGCATAACATAAACTTGACCATTAGTGACATTTAATACATTCACAATGTCGTATAACCATCATCACTGTCTAGTTCCGGAATTTTCCATTACCCCAAGAGGAAACCCCCCAGCCTCTAGTAACCACTAATCTGCTTTCTGTCTCTATGGACTTGCCTGTTGTGGACATTTCATATAAGTGGAATCACACCATATCTGTCCTTTTGTGTCTGGCTTGTTTCACTTCACATGGTGTTTTCAGGGGTCGTCCATGTTGTATCATTACTTCATTCTTTTTTATGGAATTGTATTCCACCATGTGGATACATTACATTTTGTTCATTTGTTCCTCAGTTGATGGGCATTTGGGGTGTTTCCACCTTTTGGCTGTTGTGGACAGGGCTGCTGTGAACACTCACGTGCAAGTCTTTATTTGCACACGCGTTTCCAGTCCTCTTGGGAGTACACCCAGCAGCAGAATTGCTGGGTCCAACCACTGAAAGACATGCAGAAAGTCTGAAGATGCCCTGCAAGGGTACTGTAAACCGCCACTTGCTCCTGACATCCTCACAGTCGCTGCCCTCTCTCGGCTCCTCCCTCAGTTTCCCCATTTGTGCAGTGAGGGGATTGCACTAGATTAGTGTTTCCCAAACATCAGTGAGTGCCAACCATTTCTACTAGTTTTTCACTTAAATATCTGCAGTCATGCACTGCACGATGCCATTCTAGTCAACGATGGAACACAGACGACGGTAGTCCTGTAAGATCAGTGCCGTAGATCCCAGGTGTGTCACGGGCTGTGCCGTCTAGGTGTGTGTAAGCACTCTCTCTGATGTTTGCACAACAATGACGTCACCTAACACATTTCTCAGAATGTGTCCCATCGTTGAGTGATGCGTGACTGTGCTTACAACAACCGTGTACTGCTAGCACTGGTGGAAAGCAGAGTCCCTCAAAATAATATGAAGGCAACAAGTAAAGTACTTTTGTTGGTTTCCTTTTGCTTCATTGGTTTTCATTTTAGTAGTTTCTTTTCAGAATCCTTTTATAAAAGAGCCGAGGCCCTGGAAAGAGGGTGCGAACCCTTTCTTGTTCCCAGGAGCTCCCTCCCTAGCTGGGCCACCACTGCAGTTATGGGGTGGGGGGCTTGCTAGTCTCGCCCCCACCATGCCTGCCAGGGGGAGACCCCACTGAGCAGCCCCCAGCACTCCCTTTATCCCCCCACAAGTCGATCCTGGTCACAGGAGGCTGTGGGGAGAGCTGCTGGGATCTGTCAGAGTTCTGACCCCAGAAGGCATGGCCAGGGCACGGTCTGTGAAGAGCTCACTGCCCTCCAGCTAGGAGCACCCAGCACCTCGCTGCCAGAGGCCAGTTGATGGGATGGGGCCTTAGCTGGGAGCTGGTGCCAGTCGATGCAGCCAGACTTGGAGGGGCAGCAGCCGTTCCCCTGCGTGAAACCAGCGTCAGATCTGGCTGGTTCAAGCTGTGACGTTCTTGATGAGATCAGACACCCGGGCTCCCTGCTCACCTGGAACTTGTAGGGGACATGACACTGGGGACAGGCCTTGATGATGTTGGTTCTTCTGCCAGGTGTGCAGACAGCCCAGATGGTGGGTGAGGGGACAGTTGGGCAGGGAGCCACAGACCCACTCAGCCCCCAGCTTGGTCCACATCGTGTCCTTGCAAGTGCCACACACACCCATCCCACTGCCCTGCTGCTCAGCTGCACCTCCAGGTCCAGGCTCTGAAGTGGGGTCACCAGCTCCCAGGCCAGACCTGCCTTGGGGTGTCTGAGTCGACTCACCCAGACATCTCTGCATCCTGATGCAGGCTGGGGAAGCCACGGTGACAGTGATCACGGTGCAGTACCAACTAGGATGCTGCGTGGTTCTCCCACGAGGCGGGGCACGCGTAGCCATTCCACTGACCACAAGCAAGTGTACTGGCCGGTTGGGGACCCTGGACCTGGCAGTGACTGGTGGCACCTCTCCTGTGATCTTATTGGCTTTCTGCCTGGTGACGAGTGATAGCTGAGTATCGACTGGAAATTGCTCTGCACTGAATGGAATGTCAATCCGGTTAGATCATAAGACCAGATTGCTGTCAGTGTGAGCCTGGGCGGCGCCCCTCCCCTCTCCCACCTTCCCCGCCACAGGGAACGAGAACCCGTCTGGGGTCAGGGAGCGAGTTGATCTGTGTAAATGATGCAGAGGGTTATGAATATAAATAGAGCTCTCGTCAGCGCCACGAGGAAGTCAGCGTCCTGGGCTGCGTCTCGCGCCCTGTTTATTAACATGCCATCCCAACTCGGACGCCTTGTTTCAAAACAGCGAGCCAGTGTTATGATTGTGATTACTATTATTATTTGTGCCGCGGCGTTTGGAGGCCCTTATTAAGTGATACTCATTTGCTTCGGCATGAATGCACAATATCGGAAACTTCGGGACAAATTCAGTGTCTCTCGCACACACAGTGCCATTTAAGGAGGAAGTCCCAGATTCCAGTGTTGGCCTCAGTGTACAAACAAATACTGATTTTTTTATTTCGGGCTCCTTTGTGAAACGTTGAAGTGCTTTGATTCTTAAACTGGTTCAGGCGTGTTTCATCTCGCCCTTTGTTCCTGTGGATAGAAGTGATGGATTTTGCTGTCTGGAGGAATCCGTCATTTTGGCTCCATCTGCTTGTTAGGCATCTCCAGTGTCTCTGACGTGACACTGTGTGGGGTTTTAGCATTTCATCACGTCTCCTACCGGGAGAGCCCAGGTGGATGACAGGAGGAAGAGGACAGGATTCTCCACTTGTTTTAAGTTATTACTCTCCTGGGCTAGGGATGGACATTTTTAGGAGACGTTAAATCAAGTGCAAGGAATCTGAGAGGTATGCTTTCCCTATACAGGGCTATGCCTTCCGTGTGCTGCTTGATTGCTCCCAGTGATGAGGCACTCACTACCTAAAAAGGTAACCCATTCCATCAAAACTCAGGTCTGATTGGGACAGTTTTTTTCTTCTTTCTTTGTGTCCATAACCACCCACCCTTTTGAGCTTCTGGAGCTGTTCAGAACGAGTATAACTCTGTTTACCTATTTGAAAAACAGATATCTGTCACATCTTCAGGCTAACCATTGTATGTTCCTTCTGCTTTTATTTTGATGACAACTTGCCTGGGACAGTTTCACACAAAAGGCTCTATCTAGTCCAGAACCTCCCAGGAGACAGGTTCTGGGGAATCCTTGGGGGTGCCCCAAGATTCTGCCTGTTCACAGAAGATGTGAGCTAGTCTTTTATGCCTTGGCCAGCTCCCTCCTGTCTGCACTCTGTTGAAAGACATTTCTTGACGATTTTTGCTATGTGGCTGGTTCCTAGCCCTGATATCCATGCCCCCTCCTAAATTATCATTTTTGGTTCACGGGCAGCTGACGTACACTTAGTCCCAGGGAGGCATGTGACCCATTAGAGATAACATCCTAGCCAATCAGGGCATAGCCTCCCCCTGGCCAATCAGAGCATAGCATCTCTTCCTGGCCAATCAGAGCATAGCATCTCTTTCTGGTCAATCAGAGGATAACGTCTCCCCCAGCTGCTGTCGTTGGCTCTGGGATGGGCCTGACCTGTTGGTCCTAATCTCAGAAGGTTTGGTGGGAGGATGCGGCAATGTGGTCCCCCTCCTCCAGAGGGCATGAAGTGGGACCTCCTCCCTTGCCTTTTCCTTTCCTTCAACCAATAAACTCCTTTTTCCACTCAAGCCACCCTGAGTTGGTTTTCTGTGATTTGCAGCTAAGAAACGTCCTAAAACACTTAATGCTTCAGGGCACATCCTTCAGTGTTACTTCCGATTTGCGCGTAGATTCTGTGCAGCCAGGAGGCACAGCAGAAGACTTTAAATAAAATCCCAACCAGCGTGATTTTTATTCCCAGAAGCAAATTTCGGAGAGGGTGGCCAGGAAAGAAAGTCTGAAAAGAGAGAGTGTAACTACCACCGGCAGGCGTGTTGGTACCCACAGCGAGTAGTTTAAAGAATGGTTCTGCACTTCTGGGGCCTCTTGTCTTCCTTTGGGGGGAAATTAGGAGCTGGTGGGAGACACATCCCAGCAAACTGAATCTCAGAAACACCTAGAGTCATCTTTACGAGCGTAAACCAGATTAATTCAATCGCGCCTTATTTAAATATCTTCAAGCTCAAACAGGTTTGTCTTAGAGAAGAAAAAGAGAATGAAATCTCCAGATGGGGACTTGAGTTATTGTAATATTTTAGGGAGGTTACCAGGGGCCACCAGTGATTACATTGCCATTGGTCCACACTACACTAACTTTATTACCTTTATCTGAATTTATATAGTGTTTGATTGAGTTTATATCGCTAGATGCGTAAAAAAACATTTGAGTGTGCCCCATGGAAGGGCTAATAAATTATAAAGCAATCTATCTATTCCACTTAAAGGTAGAAACCCAGTTGATTCAGGCCTGCTTTGTTGATGTGTTGGCTGATGCTTCAGGCTGGTGTTTTTTTCATGGGAAGGAGCCTTGTTGGGGGAGAGAGGTTGGAGGGGGGAATGTCTGCCTGGAAGTTGTTATAGTCAATCTTAGGCCTGCACCATGATTCATTTTCGCCCTGCTGACCCAAGGGGACATGCAAATAACTATCCTGTGCGCTCACCTTCATCTCAGTGTTCTTCCTGGGGAACCCAGTCTGTGACACCTCCATCTTATTAACCACCTGCCTGGCCCCCAGACCAGTAACCACCGGTTTAGGGTGAAGGTCAGGTCTAGGTGCTGCTGAGTCTCTTAGGAGCTGTGTGACCCAGGGGTGGGGGCGAGGGAGGGAGTTCCACAACCTCTCTGGGCTTGTTTTTCTAGCTACATAGTGATCAGTGATACCTGGCCCACCCTTTCCCATCCTTGGACCCCAGGATCTCAAAGGGTCTTGCAGACAAGGGACAGCTGTGTGGCTTACATTAGCGAGTGTTCTCACACTTGGGCGTGCACCAGAATCACCTGGAGGGCTTGTTAAAACACATCTGCGGGCCCCAGCCCGGAGTTTCTGATTCAGTGGAGCTGGGGTGGGGTCTGCGAATTTGCATTTCTAGCAAGTTCTCAGATGCTGCTGATGCTGCTGGTTTGAGGACCATACTTGAACCATCGAGATAAACAAAAGGAAAATGCACACAAGGGCAGGAGCTCTTAGACCTTTCTTTGAACCATATTGCTGAGGAACTGTCTAGAAAGTTTATCTATTGAACGTGATTAGGTTGGGGTGGAGCACAGAATCCTCTCCCATGTAATCATCAACCAGATGCCACAGTGGACTCATTTTGCTGTGAGATGATGACGAAGATGAAGATGAGGTAATAATTATGTCGTTCAAACTTGCTTTTACAAATGCAACTATCGCTGACATTTTGAAGCAATTTGAACAGCTGTCGTCAAGCGCTGGGGGACTGATTGGATAAGGGGTTTGTAAGGCCCTTTCAGATCCTGTGGTCTGAAACTGGGAAGGAGTGAGCCAGGTGTCACTGATCCCCATGTCACAGAAAAACAAGCCTAGAGAGGTTATGTGTGACTCCCCTGCCCCCCTTCCCTCCCCTGCCCTGCTGGGCCATACAGCTCATAAGGGACTCAGTGGCACCTAGACCTGACCTTTGCCCTAAACCAGTGGTTACCAGTCTCGGGGGCCAGGCAGGTGGTTAGTAAGAGGGGGTGTCTTAGCTCAGGCTCCTATAACAGCATCATTGACTGGGTGGCTTAAACAATGAACGTGTACTTCTGACAGTTCTGGAGGCTGGGTGTCTGAGGTCAGGGTGCCGGCACGGTCAGGCTCTTGGTGAGGACTCTTCCTGGCTCGCAGATGGCCACGTTCTTGCATCCTCATATGGTGGCGAGCAGCGAGTGAGGAGGCAGACTCTTCTCATAAAGGCACTCACCCCAATCATGCAGCTGCAGCCTCATGACCCAGTCACCTCCCCAAGGCCCCACCTCCTAACACCATCACACTGGGGGTTAGGATTTCAGCACATGAATTTTGGGGGGGCACAGACATTCACTTTATAACAGGAGGCGCTGCAGGTTAGGTTCCCAGGAAGAAGACTGAGGCCTCTGAGGTTAGGATGCAGCATGTTTAACTGGGAGGGTCCCCCATTGGGCTGAGGTGGCTGGGCCTTCACACGCCGGCCTCCATCAGTCATTGGCTGTGGGTCCCCCTGGGGATGGGCATGGCCTTGGGCTCTGCAGTCCGAGCTGGACGCAGCCCGCACTCACAGCAGCTGGGGCAACAAGGCCCTTGTAGTGGGGGGATCTGGGCGGCACATTCCGTGCCCACCACCAGAAGGAGGAGCATGGGAGAGCTGTAGACAAGGTCCCCGAGGAGCTGGTCCTGGTATTTCAGAAGCCTGCAGGGAACTGGCTCATTTACCTGCAGTAAGTCCCCACCGCATGAGGAAAATGTCGTCACTCTGCTTTTGGCAGAAGTAGTTACCTCGATGTTCCATCTTGTGCTTATCAGACCTTCTCTGGGTCCTCTGATGCCCTGGTCCTGGGCCCTGCGGACCTCTCACCCTCCTCGTGTCCCCTTCCCTCCACCCCTCCCCCAGGCTGGGGAACCTGTGCGGTCTCCAGGAGGGAAGCTTCGCTCTTGCTCATGACCTGTTCTATCAAATCTTTTGTCTAGACACAGGAGGACTTGTGCGCCCCAGGAGGCGCAGGCTTTTGAACTCAAAAGCCGAGCATCAATTCTTCTTTTCTTGACTCTTTCTGGGTCCCTCCTTCCCCGAGGCAGTGAACACAGAAGGCCCAGAGGACTGGACAGGAGAGGGACAGAGGGAGAGGAGGATGCACTGGGCCCAGGGAGCGCAGTAATTTCCATTTCAAAAATATCGTTCCATCTTATCCTGAGAATGTGGGTGCTGGGTGTGGTCAAGTCCGTGGAGTCACAGGAAGGGAGAAGAATGAGGCTTGGAAGGCAGAAGTTGATTATACCCACAGATCCCAGAGAGGGGACACCACATGCCACGTGGGGCACGGGGGAGGCACCAGGGTGCTCAGGAGCCAGAGAGGAGCAAGGAGAAAGCCTCGGCCAAGCCTTTACTGGGGTTTCCACTGGAAAGGCAAGGTAGGGCCCACTAAACAGCTTAGCACTAGCTAGCTGGAAGAATTCCAGGGGGCTCTGGGCTATAGGCTGGTCCCTAGTGGCCTGGCCGTGGGACGATTTAGGGCCAGGGCAATATTGGCTTGGTGTGTGAGCGTAAGATGAGGAGGTGGTTGGGGATATAGACTCCGGAGTGGTTGGTTTGCGTATGACAGGTGTGCTCACGGGCAAGTTGTCATCATCTTTAGGAATCAGCCAGCCCTGGAGGGGCTGCCTCTCCTTGGGTCTGTAAGGCTCCCAAATGCCAGAGCATCAAAAATACAGAAAATAAGAAAATGTAATTACTATAATTGGCCCTGTAATGAGTGGATGTCAAATAGATCAATCCAGAACATAAGACACAGTTAAGCACATCCGTGCTCAAGACCCTGAGGGCCCTGCCCGAGGTCTGCTGGGAGAATGGCTGTGCTGTCCCCACCCTTCACCTCCTGGACATCTGGGTCTCCATCTCTTCCCTTAGGAAGCCGGGCACAGCGTGCCCACAGCTCCCAAGGTGACCTCTCCACATTTCCTGCTTTAATGCCTCCATCTCCTTATTTGATTTCGTAGTAACATTAATGAGGTTTCTCTGTCTACAAAGAGATCATTTCCAACTCTCGCTAATTTAGCTCCAAGTGCGATAGCAGCACTCAGGAGTGAGCGGGGCCCTGTGATTTCTTTATTTCCAGATGCTGGTCTTGGCAGATTTCAATAGGGCATAGGTGTCTTCCGGGGCTGGCCTGGGAGTCGAGGATGGAAAGGCGTGGAGGAGGGACTTGCTGCTTCGTACGTGGTGCATTTGGCTCAGGAGGCGAGATTGCTTTGGAAAATATCAGAAAGTATCTTTAATTTGGGCTGAATCAAGCTAGTCTTAAAGTATTAAAGACTATGAAAAAGTGTTTTAGAAAAAAAGAACCAGTTGGAAATTTGTGTTGTGAGTTGAGATTTATCATCAAGGATGGGCCTCAAGATGGAGTCGTACCTAGGTCCCTTGCTGGAAGCAGTCACTTGAGCCTTTAAACCAGGGATGGCAAACTGAAACACCTGCAGGGCCTAGGGAACCAGGGCTGATGGGAGAGAATCAGACTGGGTGTAAGGGATTCGCTGCTCTCTGCCTGTCTTTTGATTCTTCTTTTGATAGGGACTTGGGTACAGAGAAACATTTCTCTACTATGGGAAAAACAACACTGTAAGCTTGACGAAGCAACTGATACCCAGACTCAGGGTTGATGGGGCAATAGGGAAAGGAGGAGACTGTGGCAAACTGGACGGCACATGCTCCAAATGAAGAAGGTGGTGACAGCTCAGCTCTAGCTGTTTGGTTCCATGTGGGAATACAGGCCCAGTGTGGTCAGAGCTGATTTCTCCAGAACGACCGTACATTTGGATTTTCATGTGAAATCTCCCGATTCTCTAATATTAACAAGTAATTACAATTAAAAAAATAGTGGGTGGGCAAAAAAACCCCAACAACAACAGCAATCAGAACACATCTATACACCACGTCTGGTCTAAAGCCTGAATGTATCACCTCAAGTTTTCTGGGATTTGGAGCTGGACGGATTTCTAGGGCCTGCTAAATTCAACCTCCTACCTGATTTAGGAGAGTTGTATGTGCTGCCTTTATACAGAGAGGCACTCTTCCTCTAGGATACTCCAACTGCTGGTGTGCTCACTACCTCACCAGATGGCATTCCCGCTGTTGACTGGCCAGAGTTGGAAGAAATTCTCTTGGGCGATAAGGAACAGAATCCCAGGCAAAGCAAAATGTGAGTCTTGTAAAACCTCTGGGCAGAGTGCCAGTGGGGCCTCAGGAAGGGACTGGAGTCAGGAAACGGGAAGTCACCAGAACCCTCTGTCTCTTTGCCCTGCTTCTCTCTGCACAGTTGTTTTCCTCTCTTCTCTCTCTCCAGTGAGTGCTTTTCTCCTGGTCTCTGGTCCCCATGGCGGGATATGGTCGCCTCACAGCTTCTTCCTTTAGACGCTTCTGTTCCAGCCTCCCACAGAGACCCACACCACTGTCTCTGGGTCTCAGTTCCACAGGCCTGGGAGAGAGAAGCTGATTGGCTCGCCTGGAGTCAGGTGTCCAGCCCTGGTCCAATCCGCTCTGGCCAGGGGCAAGGCTGCACAGAACAAAGATGGCTCTTGAACAAACCTGGCCAACTCCATGGGTGGGATTGTTCACGTGACTCCTAGGATGGCCAGAAGGGTTTAAAGGCTCATATAAGTGCTTTTCAGAGTGGCCAGAAGCCCCAGATGGTGTCCGTATGATTCTGTGGAGCTAACTTTGTGTCAGGGTGATCTTCTTAGTCCTGCCTCCCACAGAAGCACATGGACATACCCCTGCCCACCTCTGAGGACTCTTCCCGAATGTCCTCCTCCTGGCTGGATATTCCCAGTCCTTCCTTCCACCTGGTTCCTGCACAACGAGGTCCCAAAGTCCTCCTCTGCCCTGGGCGCTGCCTCAGGGGAAGCTTTAATTGGTCAAAATTTTCTTGAAATGTGATATCTGATCCCATCTCAGCCCTCTGGGACAGGTGCAAAAATAGTGACATTCCTAAGAACTCAAAAGGGTTAACATAAGATGAAAGCTGCTCAAAAAAATCCACGTGCTCTGTGTGGGGAGCCCCGTGGAGCTAGGAGGGAGCAGGCTGCCTCCCCTGCGAGATGCCGAGGTGGGAATGTGAGCTGTCTCATTCTGAAACATCCATCTGTCATCACCAAGGAGCTTGGCAGAGGAAATGACCCCCTCGCGGGCCGCCTCTGACCCTCTCCTCCCTAGGCAGAATTAAACACTCTCTCCTGCCCATTTCCTCAGCACTGCGTCCATCTTGTTGGGATCGCTGTGCCCCTGTCGTCGCATGGCCATTCAGGATGAAAATAACAAGAGTTCATGTATTTATGGAGCATTCATATGTGCGGGCCACTGTGTTAAGTTCTTAACAAGGAGTAGCCAGTTACCTGTCCAGAATGTGCTGATCAGATGTTAATAACAATAATGACTACTTGTGGAGCGTGGTGTGAAGCACACTTCGTACATCGCTTCATTTTCTATCCCCGTAATAACCTCCCGAGATTGTACCGTGATCCTCTCTATCCCAGAGCCCCAGAAAGATAAAATAATGTGCTCGAGGTCACCCAGCCAAGAGGTGGCAGAACTGGGACTTGAACCTGGGTCTGACTTCGGCGTTTGCGTGTGGCCCGGCTCTCTCAGACCACTTGGTGTTTGTCCTTGTTTCTGCCGGTCTTGGCCCACACGAGGAGCTTGAAAGAAACGAGTGAAGGAGAGAAGGAGCAACAAAGCAAAAGTAATTTTGGGAAGACAGGCAAAACCAACAACTTGCAGGCAACACCTGGGGGCATCTTGGGGGGGGAATTCCCGATGTGAGCTTGGACCGGGTCCATTCTCCCTGCTCAGCTGGGTTAGACTGGAGGCCCCGGGAGGCAGCAGAAGACAAGTTTCCTTGAGGTTCCTGCTTGTAAGTGCGTTAGTTTCGCTTGCAGCCAGGCGAGCTGACAGCTCTGCTGGGGGAGCCTCCTCGTCACCCATCACCCACAAAGGACCAGGGGAGACTGTCCTTCATCCCCCTCAGAGGCACTCGATCCTAGATGGAGTTGTATTTCTGTTTAAGTGCGTTCCCCCCTCTCCTGGGGCTTGGGGATGTGGTTACAAGCCTCTTCCTACTTTCCCTTAAAAGGGACTGTGAAAAGGGACTGACGGTGAGCCCTCATCTTCTTTGATTCAATAGAATGTGCAGAAATGCGGGGAGCAGGTGAGCGCCTTGCTTTGCATTTCTGTGGGGGCTGCAGAATTCCACGTGACGCCTGCCACCTTTGCCACCCTCCAGACCTGGCTCCAAACCAAGGTGGGGGCCGGGGGCAGAGGGGTAGCCACTCACGGAGCTGGGTGTGAGTGAGTGAGTGTGTGTGTGGGTGTCAAGCCACAGTTGCCCACGAGGACGGCGTGGCTGTGCTGCATGCTTTAGGCAGTTATCCGTTCTCTCTCTAATTCTGCTCAAGGTGACTGTCAAAATCCACAGAAGACTCTCCTAATGAAATGGAAAAGTGTGCAAATTTATCCTCCTGCATACAGATGCCTTTTCTTTTTATCTCCTAATAATTGCTCCCTTAGGTTCAGCATCATGATATTAAAGGGTCTTTTCTTGTTCAACAATTAGTCAAAACAGTCCACCTCGTGTGCCTTCTGGAGTCTGGACTTTGGGGGCTGACGGGCAGGGACTGGGGGCCTTGGAGTGAGCTCTCTGCCCTTTTTCTTCCTTTCCCTTTTTATTTTATTTGTTTAATTTTAACTTACAGGCGTGGTTTCAATGCAGGTGAAATGAGATGTTCTTGATGGTGGATACGTCTGAGGGAACAAAAACCATCTTCCTACAAGTCACGATGAAATGATGGCCCTGGAAGGACACGTTCTGGCTGAAGTTGTCACAGCGACTGATCGTGGGTTTGGTGACACTGGTGTCTAACGCTGGGGACAATGAGCGGATTCACCCGGGTCCTGCTTTAGGCTTCTGGCGTCAACCCTGATCACCGGTTCTAAGTCATCTGCTTGTGTTGTTTGTTTGTTTAACTGCAGTTGCATTTCTCATCTCTTGGATTTCACAGAAACGATTCTGGGTCAGTTAGTTCACTCCTGTCCTGGCACCTGTCAGCAAGCCCGGAAGGTCTCGCTGAAGCTGAAAACTGATTAGCTTACCCCGCAAGGAGACAGAGCCCAGCTTTAGGAACCCGCTGCTCTTTTTCTGCCAGCCATGCTAGGAAACAGGGAGAGTTTGGAAATCACAATCGGGTCTCTAAAAGAGGGGGTGTGTCAGTCCGCAGGATTCGTATATTTTTAATACAGCCTCTTGAAGGAAATGTGACAGCATAGCTACGCTTTAAGGGGGCTCAGGCATGTGGGGGTGCTGCGAAGCTTGTTTGAGGTTTTATTGCCGGTTAGGTTGGAAGGCAAAAGCTTAGAGCAGAGGTTGGCAAACTATGACCTATGAGCCAAATCTGGCCCCCGGTTTGTTTTTATAAATAAAGTTTTATTGGGACACAGCTACACCCATTCATTTACATATTGTCTGCAGCTGCTTTTGGAGCTACCAAGGCAGAGTTGAATAGATGTGACATGCAAAGCCTAAAATATTTCCTGTCTGAAAATGTTTGCCCACCCCTGTGGTAGAGGGTGGTCCCCCCCTCTACACCCTTTCCAAAAGTGAAACTGAAGACCGAGGCAACTAGATCGTGCATTGGTTCATGGCTGTTGAGGACTGTTCATTTCCCTTTGTTTCACCTCTTCTGGGCTATTTTTATGTTCACCTGAGGATGAGCAGGGGAGAGGACGGAGGACTCTTTCTGGGGGGGATTTCTGCATCTTGGCAGCAGTTCTGACAAGAAGGCCTTGGGGACAGGCATTGGAGATCTTTGTCGTCACTAGGCCTGGCATTGCTTAGAAGCTGCCATTTTTGTGGGTAAAAAAGTGGTCAAATAGCAGCAGTTTCACGTGGCTCAACCTTATACGTGTGCATTTTATACCCGGAGACTCCCGTTTTTGCCAAAGGTCAGTGGAGGGAGAATAAACAGCCAAGCCAGCTTTTCTCTGCCCTGTTTAATCTCTGCTCTTGCTTCTCGAAACACAAAGGGGTCTGCATTTCTGGATTTGGCATCCGCCATCAGCTGCTAGCAGTGGTGGGGGCCCTGTGGGTGGAAGCTGGGTGGGGTGCTCCAGGGAGGCTGCTGTGTTACCAGGAGCTGGATCTGCTTTCTTGGATGGTGAGTTGGGCTGAAGAATCCGCCCCCCCCCCCCAAGATGATGCTAATCCCTGGAACCTGTGGATGTGACTTTATCCGGCCAAGACTTTATGGATGGGATTAAGTTAAGGATTTTGAGATTTTGAGATGGGGAGGTAATCCTGGATTATCTGGGTGGGCCCTAAGTGCCATCACATTATAAGAAGGAGGCAGAGAGAGATTTGGCACAGACAGAAGAGAAGGTGATGGGACCAGGAGGCAGAGCCTGGAGGGATGTGGCCACAAGCCAAGGAATGCCTGCAGCCACCAGAAGTTGGAAGAAGCAAGGAACAGATTTTCCCCAAGAGCCGCTGGAGGGAGTGTGGCCCTGCCAACTCATTGATTTTGGTGCAGTGATGCTAATTTTGGACTTCTGGCCTCCAGAATTAAGAGAATAAATGGATGTTGTTTTAAGGCACCAAGTTCGTTATACCACCATTTGTTACAGCAGCCACAGGACCCTAATTCTATGGTTTTCAAACTGTGCAAGCTTTTGCTGTATTTCCTTCTTTAGTTGCTCAAGAAATATTTACTGAGAGCCTCTCGTGTGCCAGGCACTGTTCAAGGGGTGTGTACAAAGCAGGCACAGTTCCAGCCAGCCCCAGTGACCTAGTGATTTAAGTTTGGTGCTCTCCACTTCAGCGGCCCAGGTTCAGTTCCCGGGCATGGAACCATACCACCCGTCTGTCAGTTGCCATGCTGCGGTAGTGGCTCACACAGAAGAACTAGAAGGACTTACAACTGGGATATACAACCATGTCCTGGGGCTTTGGGGAGGAAAAAAAACCCCAAAAGCAGGCACAGTTCCTGCCTCATGGGACATTGTGCTTAGTGGGTGAGGCAGACAATTAACAAATAAATGAGATGCTTTCATGCAGGGGTCAGGGCTGTGTTCCCGGTATTCTTGTTGCATAAGAAATTCCCCCCAAACTTGGTGCCTTTCCACAACATTTGGTTATGTTGCCAGACTCTGCCAGTTGGGGATTTCACCAGAGCACAGTGGGGATGACTTTCTGCTACACAATGTCTGGGGCTTCAGCTGGGAAGGCTCGAAGCGGTGACTCCAAGGCTGGGGGCAGGAATCGCCAAAGACTCCCTCATTCGCACGTCTGGCCCTTGGGCTGGGATGGCTGGAGACTCAGATTGCCGGTCAGAGCATCTTCACGTAGCCTCTGCATGTGACTGGGCTTCCTTACAACATGGCGGCCTTTGGGCTCCAAGTGCGAGGCAAGCTGCGTGGCCTTCTAGGGCCCTGTCTCCAAAGTCACACAGCGTCACTTGTGCTGTACTCAACTGGTTAAAGTAGTCACAAGCCCACCCAGATTGAAGGGGAGGGGACATAGACCTCACCTCTCGGTGAAGAAAGGACAAGATCACGTAGTAGAAGAGCATGTGGGGTGGGAGGTGCTGTTGCTGCCTTCTTTGGAAAAATACTGTGAAGATGGTAAAACAGGGTCATGGGAATGAGAGTGACTGGAACGTGGGGGCTACTTTGGATGGTCAACAAAGTCCTCTCCGAAAGGTGACATTTAATCTGAATTGTGGTTGGGCAGAAGGATCCAGCTTTGGCAAGATCCAGGGGGAAGAGGTGTCCTGGCCAGGGGAGATGGTTGTACCCCTCACGAAGGTATGGTGCTGTGTTGATCAATCAGCAAGAACACGTTGGCCATTGGGGACGGATGCCCACTGTGTACTATGAAGGTGACTGTGCCGATGGTGTGCCGGGCAGAGAGAAGACCGAGGGCCCAGTCCCTGGGATGGACATGAGCTTTGCTCCCATCACCCTGTCTTACAGCCCTGTCATCCTGTTTTATTGTCTTCTTTGCATTTATCCGCTTTCTGAAAGTATCTTATTTGTCCACTCGTTGATGCTTTGTCCCCCCACTTATAAATCTCCGTGAGAAAGGGGACCTTGTCTGTCTGGGAAACCTGCATTCTCAGTGTGGGTTGGAGCACCCGGCATGCCATAGGTATCTGGTAAAAATGTGTTGAGTGAATGATGCGTTTCAGAGCAGGCCTGCCTCCTAGCCACAGGGCTGCCTGACAGAGACTTTCTCCTTAATTGTGACGTGTAGCTGCAGTAATTGTCACAAGATGAAGTAATTAGAGAAAAGCCGAAGAATGTCATCAACCTTCCGGACACAGGAAATTTGTCATCGGGTCGAGTTGGAACCCAGTAACGATGCTATTCATATGGGCCATTGGTCTTTTAAATGAGATTCTCTTTCCTTGGTTTGAAAAATACGCTGAGAATCAGGTGGGAACCGAGCCTAAGGAACCCCTCTAGATGGTCTCTGTAATTAATCCCCCGGGCCACCTCAGCAGTGGCAACGCGTCCGTTACTTACGCAGGGAAATAAAGATAAATGCACCTGGAGAATAGCCCTGGGAGGGTGTAAATCTTGCTTGTTTATGGGAGAAGGCAGCACACGAGGACTTGTCACTGTGACTCTGTTTCCTTTATGAGGACGCACAAACCGGTAGGAGCTGATATTTAGAATCAAAAGCGTACAGGAGAGGACGGGTGTGTCCAGTTGTCCTTGTGGCTTCCGGCCGAGCTCCCTGCAGCATCTTCCGGTCAATTCTTGGTGAATCCTGTTGACCCGTAGGAGACGGCCTCTTCACTCAGTTGCGGACCCAGCAGCTGCCGTCCCGGGAAGGGCTTCCAGCAACCACAGAAATTACGTTTGCTTTTGCATGAGCCATGGATGCAGGCTAACGTGGTAGAAGCTGCTGCTATCCACGGAGGACATTGTGCAAACCAGGGTAGAGCCACGGCAGAGACATCGGGTGATGCTGGCGTCCTTCAGTCCCTTTCCCATCATGCATTCACGTGGGGAAAGTGAACCACTGTGCTAGGGAAGGCCACTGGGTGGGACACAACATCATTTACAAGGGAAATTTTTTTAATACATATATTTATTTGAATATGAGTTAGAAAGAAATATAACTGGCTTGACAAGTCAGGATGAGCAGACTAGTGAGAATTATGAGGAGGAATGAAGTGTTTCCTTTGGCTGAATCTCTTACTTTGGCAACTCGGTGAAACTTACAGCTTCTGCCCATTGTCTCCTGTGATGGTTAGTGGTATGTGTCACCTGGACTGGGCTAAGGGGTGCCCAGGCAGCTGGTAAAATGTATTTCTGGGTGTGTCTGTGAGGGTGTTTCTGGAAGAGGTTGACATTTGAATGGGTAAACTGAGTAAAGAAGACGGCTCTCATCCATGCCAGGGGGCATCGTCCAGTTTGTTAAGGGCCTGAAGAGGACAAAAGGCAGAGGAAGACCGATTGGCTTTCTCTGCTTGAGCTGGGACAGCTCTCTGCTCCTGTGCTGGATCATCGATGCTTCTGGAGCTCAGACCTCCAGACTCGGACAGGGAGCACTAACACCACAGGCTCCCCTGGTTCTCAGGCCTGTGGGCTTGGACTGGAACCACACCACCAGCATTCCTGGGCCTCCGGCTTGCAGACAGCAGATCATGGGGCTTCTCAGTCTCCACACCCTCATGAGCCCATCCCTCATAATAAATCTTATTGTGTATATCTATATATCTCCAGTTGGTTCTGTTTCTCTGGAGAACCCTAATTCATCTCCCCAGTGAGAGGTTTCTGGCCCAGGTGTTTTAGGGCAAGGATAGATCCTATCTTAAATTCTGCGATTGTTTTCGTTGCCCATTTTTTTTTTCTTTCTTTTCCTGCAAAATGATTTAAGGGCGTATACAAGACTTTCCCAGATCACTGCTGACTGACTTCTGGAAGATTCAGAGTGAGTCTTCCCAGAGAGACAGGTCAGTTTAGATGGACCTGAAATGCACTCTTTTTTTTTTTTTTTTTGAGGAAGATTAGCCCTGAGCTAACATCTGTTGCCAATCCTCCCCTTTTTGCTGAGGAAGACTGGCCCTGGGCTAACATCTGTGCCCATCTTCCTCTACTTTATATGGGACGCCGCCACGGCATGGCTGACAAGCGGTGTGTTGATCCACGCCCAGGATCTGAACCTGCGAACACGGGCCACCAAAGCGGAGCGTGTGAACTTAACCACTATGCCACCAGGCCAGCCCCCTGCAATGCACTCTTATTCCCTCTTGCTTCTTTCCTAGTGCCTAGAATGGGACTGTGTACCAGGGAGTCTTACTCTAACTTCGTCTGATTTAAAGGTCTGGTGGAAGGGATGTTAGAGCTCAGCTAAGAGAGAAATGCTGCTCATTGGTGATATTTGCTGGAGAGGTGAACTCGTGTATATCAAGACCATATTTCCTAGACCCCAAATCAGGATGTATTATCTGGAATTACTAATGTGCAATGCCCCATGAGTGTAGGAAAATCAAATTCTCATTAGCAATGTGGTTAACCAATGGATTTTATTGAAAGAATGATGTTACATGAAGATGTAATGGTTTCAGAATGCCTGGAATGTATGGGGGGCGGAATGGAAGATTCCTCAAGCCAGAGGAAGGCCTGAAAGGAGCGACACTGGACACTGGACACTGGAATTTGCTTCTGTAATCCATGACCCTTATTTCTCCTAAGCAGAAGATGCAAAACTGATGCCCCTTGGGCTGAATCTGGCCAAAAGATATATTTTGTTTTGCTTAAGGATTAGCTGAAGAAAAATAAGGGACAATGTAAAAAAATCAGACTGTTGCTCAGAAATATCTGGATTTTTGGTCTCTCTTGAAACAGGGGAAGCTCTGACAACGTTGGCCTTGCTTTCCCACTTAGAAACAGACTACTGGAGTGGAGCTGACTGGTGTATGCTCCCTTTAGACAAGGTGTGGGCTCACCACTTTGCCACAGTCGCCACCACCCCCTCTTGTCTGCCTTGCACTGAGGCTGTCAGTTACTGTTATAATCCTCCTTGAACTATAGTTTTTCTTTTGGTAGACAAGTATTTCTCTGTTCCTCAGACTCTGTCAAACATGAGAGGTAATTCCAGAGGGCTGTGTGTTTCAAGAACAATAGGAGAGAACATCTTTGTAGAAGTGAAGATCATTCCTATGTACTTAATATGCAAGCAGAGTGCGTTGGCGGTCTCTGTTCATTTAGTGTCGCTGTCTGGTCCCTGCAGGCATTTGACTTTCTGACCCGTGCATCCAGCTAAGAGGTCAGGGAGGGGCCCTGCAAGGCAGACAGTCTATTGGGAAGCCCCTTGCAGAGCCTGGTGCCCCCAGATGCAATAAACCAGCCTCCTGGGCCCTTCGGGGATGGAGTGGATTGGAGTCTGTTTCATCCTTAATGAATGAATTGAATAGCTCACAGCAGGGGAAGCTTTTACCCAGCAGTTTTCCACTTAAAACTCCTCTTTCCTTCTCTCCTCAACTAAACCATCGAGTTTGCTCTTGTGTATTATCTTGTGGAATTGGTGGCGGTGGCTTTACATCTGTGGGGACACCGATCCCCCAGCTTGAGGTCAGATTTTCCTTAAGTAATGTCCCTGTACCCCCTTCACTGAACACGGGAAGCAGCACAGAGTGGATGTGAGCAGGTCCTTTCCTGCTGGACGGTGCAGGGAGGTGGACACATGCAGACTGCTCGTGCCGTTGTGCGAGCTCTCCAGGCTTTCTGGGCCTCAGTTTGCTCATTTGTACCACAGGCACAACAGCGCCCATGCTCATCCTTGTGAGGCTGCTGTGATTGGGGGAAGCCCTTGTGTATAAAGCACTTAGTGGCTGGGTGTTTTTCCCGGCACTCAGACTGGTTTGGTTCCCTGCCGCCTCTTCAGCACCTAGGACAGTTCCCGGCCCTCGGTTGGTGGTCAATAAATAGTTGCAAGAAAGAATGAGTGAATGGTTTCAGGATGGGTTTTGAAGTCGGTGTGCGTCTGGGTACAAAGACGGCCTCCAAGCCAGAAGTCAGACCTGTGGTCCGACCAAGGATTTTGGCGTCCTTCCCGGGTGCAAGAGGTGGCCTGGGACATGTCATCTGGATGTGAAACACTGGTATCTGTGGACGTGTTGATGGTTCATGGGGAGATGGGATCAGACGTGCAAGTCACAACCGTCTCAGGGAATTGTGGACTAGATTTGCTCCAGATGGTGGCCCTGCGTGCCAGCTGTTTGAGGAAGCTCAGGGCTGGTGTATCAGTTTCCTGTTGCTGCTGTAACAAATTACCACAAACTCAGTGGTGTAATGCAACACAAATTTATTATCGTACAGTCTGGAAGACAGAAGTCTGAAATGGTCTTAAGAGCTAAAATCGAGGTGTGGGCAGGGCTGCCTTCCTCCCAGAGGCTCCAGGGAGAATCTGTTCTCCTGCCTTTTCCAGCTTCTAGAGGCGCCTGCACTTTCCTTGGCTAGTGGTTCATTCCTTCATCTTCAAAGTGCGTCACTCTGACCTCTGCTTCCATCGTCACATCTTCTCTGACTCTGACCCTCCTGCCTCCCTCTTCTAAGGACCCTGTGATGACTGGACCACCTGGATAACCCAGGATGACCTCTGCATCACAAATCATGAACTTTAATCCCATTTGCAATGTCCCTTTGTCATGTAAAGTAACATATACACAGGTTCTGGAGATTAGGATGTGGACATTTTGGGGGGCCATTATTCTATCTACTGCAGCTAGAAAAGGCCCTGGGGAGTCAGAGAGGGTAGGATGCTCAGGGTGGAGCTGCTGCAGCCAGGAGGGGGCCAGGCAAGCAAGGTGGGCCATTCCGGCAGGCGGGGCTCCAGGCCCAGGGTCAGGTCCGCCTCCACGAGTGCCCGATGAGGGCTTCGTCTGTGATTGCTGGAGTGGGAGCCTTGAAGCCATTTTCCCTAGGCCGGGGAATGCTCATGCGTGAGTCATGTAGGAGCACTGAGGAGGGACAGAGCCGTCTTGGGTGGGAGGAAGATTCTCTGTCATTCTCAGCTTGAGTCTGCGGGGGTCTCAGGAACAGGAGGGTCTGTGACAGCAAAGCTGCTCGCAGCCAGTGCACACTTTTCGCATGCCAAGCACACCCTCCCTTTTAATCAAAACCACACACCTAATTCTCAAAACACGATTTTAAGTGGCCTAATTTATTTTCCGGTTTGCTTTTCCCCCTTTGATTATAAAGGCCATCTGCATTCTTTGTAGAAATTTAGAAAGAAGAAAATAAAAATCATCCAAGATTCCAGTACCTAGAGGTGCCCCCTGTGGGCGTCCTGGCGCGGTTCCCTCCAGTCCTCTTCCCCCGTGTGGACGCATGCACACACACGCATGCGCACACACACTCACATCTTTCCTCATGAAATGCATTGATTTTTTAAATTTTTTGTCGCGCTATAATATGTGTATGGAAAAGCACACACATCACAGGCGACAGCTCGATCACCCTGACAACCTGAAACCCTCCTGTCACCAGTTCCCAGCAGCCTCTGCAGTCTGCTCCTGTCCCTGCCGCACCCCCCACCTCCCGGTGACACCATCCTGACTCCTGACGGCAGAGATTCCTTCTTGTTTTTGAACGCCACGTAAATGGAACCATGCTGTGGGCCACTTTTGCTCAGTTTTAAGTCCGTGGGACTCATCCACAGCACTGCGTGTAGCTACGGCTCATTTGTGCTCATCGCCATAGAACAGAGGTTGGCAGACCATGACCTGTGCGCCGGACTGAGCCTGCGGGCTAAGAATAGTTTTTACTTTTTTAAAGGGTTGAAAACAAAAACAAATATGCAACAAAGACGATATGGCCAGCAAGGCCCAAGATATTTACTATCTGATGTATATTACTATTATTTAAAGTATTCCTATTTAATATCTTAAAAAGACATTTATTTATCTTACAGAAAAAATTTGCCAACTCCTGCTGTAGGGCGTTGCCCTGTCTGCATATATCCCTATGTACCCATTCTGTTGATGGGCATTAATTTCATTTTAAAATCAATTTATTATAACCTCACGTAATTTTGATTAAAAAATTTGAGTAATACATTTACATGATAACAATTCAAATGACAGAAGGGTGTAAATAAAAAGCAAAGTCTAGTCATTCAGGCCAGGCCCATTCCTAGAGGTCACCACTGCTAATAGCATCTTTTGGGGGAGGTTCTTCTGATTTGGCACAGTGGGGGTTGCGGGTCAGAGTTGGAGTATGCACTGGGGTTGGGGTTAGGCCTTCTCCACTCCAGAATTGTAAAAAATGTCACCCAGGTTTTCTTCTGCTACTTCTATGATTTCTTCCTCAAGTATTTGATATTTGGGATTTATTTTAGCATTAGGGTGAATTAGGGCTCCATCAAAATCCCAATAGTCCATCAGTTGTCTCAACATGAATTATCAAACAATTCAGCCTTTTCTAATGGTTTTGAGTGAAGTCATTTCATTTGAGGTTGACTACATCCATAGGGCACTTTGGCGTATGCTCCCCAGCAAGACCCACCCTGACGAGGGAATCAGTGAACTGGATGTGGGGACACACGTCCCACAAGCTGGGGGCCAGGCCGGCAAAGTAAACAGGGAAGCAGGCTGGGTATTTGCATGTTGAACATTGGGAATCTTCTTCCCGTTCACAAAGAAACATGCTTTCTCTCCATCTTTGGGAAAGGGAAAGCTGCCGAATCATGGAGACCCCAAAGTCCAGTGGCTCAAATGCGATAGAAGTCTTTTCTTTCTCATTTAACCATCCTAATGTAGGCAGGAAGTCCTGGGTAGGCGGTTCCTCTGATCTACGAGGTCATCCTGGGAGCCGGGGGTTTCTCTTTGTTCTGTCACCCCCTAGGATGGGGTCTGCAGCCCATGGTGGAGGTGGTCTTATCCCATGGCACATCCTGTGTTGGAGGGGTATCAGATAGGAAGTGGAGGGTGGGAAATTTCCTTTTTAACGGATGTGACCAGGGAATTGCACACATCACTTCAGCTCATGTCCCACAGCTTGGAACTGAGTCATGTGGGCACAGTCAGCTGTCAGGAAGACTGGGAAAGGTAACATCCGGCCTTGTGTACAGCTCAAGTCTGGGGGGTTCTAATACCAAAAGGAAGAAGGGGAGAAAGGAAACTGGAAATAACCATTTTCTGCCATATCATCTCTTTTTTGCTCTTACTTCGATAGGCACGTGGTTGCAGAGGACTCTTTCTCTACTCTAAGGAAAGTAACACTGCAGGCGGGATGATGAGAGGTAACTGAGACTTGCACTCGTGGTTGGGAAGACAATAGGGAATGGTGGGGACTGTGGCTCCTTGGAGAGCTTGAGTGTCGGGGGTGGCTGCTAATCAGTGACTGCTCCCTATTGCCCTGCAGGAATGCAAGCTTGGAGTTAACAGATTTGATTTTTCAAGAGAAGCCAGAAATCGTATATATATATATATATTTGGTGAGGAAGACTGGCCCTGAGCTAACATCTGTGCCCATCTTCCTCTACTTTGTATATGGGACGCTGCCACATCATGGCTTGATGAGTGGTATGTAGGTCCACACCTGGGATTGGAACCTGCGTACCCTGGGCCGCCAAAGCGGAGCGTGTGAACTTAACCACTATGCCACCGGGCCGGCCCCTCATATATTTTTTTAAAATGAGAAGTTTCTTGACTTTTCAATCGTGGTTCAATTTAAGAAATGATCTGTGGACCAATCAACATAGTGTACGAGGCACATTTGGCCAGTCGACCTCCAATTTGTGACCTCTGCCCTAACTATGCCAAGTCGAGACAATATTATCTTCTGACCGGCCAAGCTTGGGGATACCTAGGACCTGTCAGCTTGGTAAATGGGGAAGTTGAGACTCAACTTTTATACCCCAGTGATGGCAGTGACGGTTCACTTTCTCTGGAGGGCCATTTGGCATTATCTATCAAATTACTAATGCACACATTCTTTGACCCACCAATTCCACTTCTGGGAGCGCATAATTCAGAGAGATTGTACATACGCAAATTAACCTAGGTGTGAAGTTATTCACTGCAACCTTGCAGTAGTAAAAGGCTGGAAACAACCTGAATGTCCATCAAGAGGGGACTGGTTAAATAAATGTTGGTGCATTTATAGAATGGAATGATATACAGCCAAAAAAAAAAAAAAAAAAGAAAACACTCTGTATATTGGCTGTAACCATATTGTATTGCTAAGTGAAAAGTAAAATAAAACAAGATGCAGAACAGTGGATCCAGTGTGCAGCCATTTATGTTAAAAACAGAAAGAATATAGATAGGGGTGTGTGCTTTTGCATGCGTAAACTATTTCTGGAAGGCTCATAAGAAACTGATAACATTGGTTGCTTCTGAGTGGCTACAAGACAGTAGTGGAAGGGAGATATTTTACTTGAGAATCTTGTACCTTTTGAAGCTGAACCATGTAAATATTTTACCCACCCGATAAATAAATAAAACTAAGACTAAAAACCAAGAAAGATTAGGGAGGCTCAGAGAGGTTGAGAGTTTCCCAAGTGTCACACAGCAGCTTGGAGCCAGGATCAGCATCCATTTCTGCACTTCCCAGTGCCGTGTTTTGTTTCCCGGGCAATCCTCCCACGCTGCTGGTTTTTGCCTTTCAGAGGCTCTTCAGAAGAATCTCTACCTTGTTAACTAGCAAGTTGGAATATTTTACCAGCTGATGTAATTAATTTGGTTCTTTGCCGGAGCTGCTGTTTTCCTTGTCTTAACAATAACAGCCCCGAGGCAAGACCCTCGTCTGCAGGATCTCGGGCTCCAAGAGCCACTCTGATTATATCTGCAGTTACTTTGCAGTTCACCAAGCACACCTGGGCCAGTTCCCCTGCGTTGGCTTCATCACCTGAGCGTTTGTAACCTTGGCAGCTGACGCAGGGGCCAGGCGCCACGGAGCGTTGTTGGAATTTCAGTCACTTGGGGGGGGGGGTCTTCTTGCCACCTCACCTTCCTCCAGGGGCACCGGGAAAAATAATGATTTCTTGGCTGCCGAAAGTGGGGTGACGAGCGCAGGGCCTTTGTGGAGTGAGGCAGGCAGCCTTTCTGGTTCCCTGGCAGAGATGCTGTTTAATGACATTTTTCTTGAAGTTTAGAGAGACGTTGGGAGCTGTGCTGGGACTGGAACCTGGTAATTGGCTCTACCTGTGTCCTGAGGATTCTCAGCACAGTCGCTCGTCAAGGGAGATTGGGAGAGGATATACTGTGTTCTGACCCAGGTTGAATTAGAACTTTCTCCTTGTTTAAACAAAATCCAGGTGTCGGGGGATTGTGCTGTCACCTTAAATTTCCCTGGTGCAGTAGGATCCAGCAGGGGGCATGATTGATCGCTTATATTGTACGTGTTGGTACAATGTAGGTTTGGCCACCGATAACTGAGGCCTTAAATGACAACAGTGTAAGCAAGTTTCTCATATAAAAGGGCATAAGTAAGCATCCAGAGCTGGTACGACAGCTACCCTCTGCGAAACCCTCAACGTTCAACGTCCTTCCAGCTCACAGCCATTCCTAAGCAGTGGGTCTCTCTTTGTGGTCCAAGATATAGCCCCAGCCATCCCTCCCACGTTCCAGGCAGCAGGAAAGGGGAAAGGTCAAGGGCAAGAGAGTACATGTCATTGCTCTTTAAGATCACTTTTTAAGAAGTTGCTCGCAGAACCTCCTACCGTCCCATTTCCAGAACTTAGTTATGTTAACTTGGGTTCCCTCCAAAGCAGAACCTGATATAAAGGCTCGCATGCAGGTGATTTATTTTGGGAATGGATTCAGAGGAACTGGAATGGGGCAACTGGGAAGGAGGCAAAACCAGTTCAAGGCTGCACAATGGAGCTGGTTACTACTGTGGGCAACTGGGGTTCGGTCTTGCTGAGGTTGCTTCCAGGAGAAATGTGGAGGACAGCTCAGGATTGTTTGCCTCAGATGCAGCAGAGGGAGCATTTACCCCCATACAGGCTTCCATACCCCACTGGTCCAGGGCTGCTCCCAGCTCGTCAGTTCTCTTGCACTTGCAGATTTACACGTGTGCAGAATGGCTGGAAAGAACCTCTGCAGAGACTCTGGGCAGACAGCAAGGAGTGTGCGGTGCTGCAGAGGTGCTGCCAGGCTACGCGTGTGCACCACGTGTGGCTGCAACAACAGCCAGAGGGAAAGATGGGCCGAAGGGATGCGAGATGGGGCTTAGTTACATGGCCTCGCTCAGCTGCAAAGGAACCTGGGAAATGTAGTTTTCATTCACAGAGGCCACGAGCCCAGCAAAACCCAGGGGGTTTGGCTATTGTCGAAAGGATGTTGGAGAACAAATGGTAAAATCTGGCACACCATAATGTATATTTGTCCAAAAATTAGGTATTTGTCAAGCTCAGTGATCTGGAACTCAGCTGAGAATATATAAAAAGCCTCTGAGTGGCCAATATAGGTGTGACGGTCCATGCACTGAAGCACATATTCACAGGATGGCCTCTGAGACTCCCATCGGAGACCTGTTTACTCTTACTTGGGACACAATTCTAAACAAGCATAGTGGTCTGTCTTCCAGGCGCCAACACATGGAAGTAGATGGACACGAGGGAATTGCTAAGGTCCATCCACAGATGGAACCCTCACATTTTCTCCCAGCCCCAGTCTGTCCTCTAGAGAATTTCAGAGTGACTTGTAAAAAGGCAAATGTCACTTCCTCCTTTAAAACTCCTCGATGCCCTTTGGAGCTGATCCTTGCCTTCTTCTCCACTCTCAGGCCTGTCCCCATTGGAGCCACTTTCCATGCCGAATTTCAGACCTTCCAGTGCCCTCTGCATGTCATTTCCTCCTGTCTAGAGTCTCCTTCCCCACCTTGCCCCCGATCTGAACACTGCTGATCATCCTTCAGTTTTCTGCTAACATTAGGCTGGCTAGGCCCTTGCACCACAGGCTCTGCTGGTGCACACTTTATCGTTATTACTTGTTCAGTGGTCTTTCTACTCAACTGAACTATGTGCTTTGTGAAGGCAGGCAGGGAGCCATGTCTGTCCTGTTTGTTGCTGTATGTCAGAACCTGGCACACCGTAGGTGCCAGTAAGTCTTTGTGGAATGGATGGATGGATGGAAACACACCATATCTCTGATTCCAGGTAGTTTCTTTCCAGCATGTGCCCTTGGTTCCCGGGTGCAGAGTCCATGCCTCTCCCACTGCTGGGGTGCAGTTCTGAGCTTGTGCTTTCTTGCTGGGAGGCTGAAAGATCAGCAGTGTGGCTCTACGTTAGAACTACTCTTAATAGCTGCTGTCCCCAAAGCTCAACGCAGAGATCCACAAAAGAGGGAGCTCAGAGATGAATTGCTCATCCAGCAAAGTTGGATACTGCCTCCCACTGGATCTTGGATGTACTGGAGGCCGAGGCACCTTGACGTTGGCAAAGCTGGTTATCTTTTCAATGCTTACTGCCACCTCTTTACTTTCAACTAAAAATATTCACAAACTTAAGCTATTTTCCCCCAAATATAAGACAAACTCAATGAATATGAAAAGATAAACTATTAGTCCTCCTGAAAATTCTTAGAAAGCATTTGGCCTCCCAAACCTAATTCTAAAACTAACATTGGAAATTTGGAGACTACAGAAAAAGGTAGTGAATAAAAGTCGTCCAGGAAAGTTAACCATTAATTTACTTTCTCCCAATCTTTGTACAGTGTATGTTAATGCACATGCAAACACACATATGTCCCTAAGATGATTATCCTAAATGCAAAGGTTTACATCTTGATTTTTTTTCACTTTACATGAGATTTTGAGCATGTTTCTATGTCTTTAAATATTCTTCAAGAATGACTTTTGAAGACTGCACAAGACTTCCAGGCAAGGACATGGAAGGACAAGGACTTTTTCAATTTAATCATTCCCCTAGATTTTTGAGAGTTAAGTGGTTGCTGATTTTTCACTGCCATGGGTTTATTGCAATGAATTTTCTTGTATCTGATTATTTCTTATAAACTCTTAAGAGTACAATTCCTGGGCTAAGTGTATGAATATTTTTCAGTCTTTCAATTCATGTTGCCAAATTAATTTTTAGAAAGATTATCTGTTGACATCCCCACCAACGATATGTGAGTTTTTTTTTAACTGTACCTTTGGCAATAGTGATTATTATAATTTTTAAAAAGTCAATTTGATCCTCTCCATGTTGCCTTCTAAACTTCCAGGATTGGATGGGTTGTTCGGTAGTTCTGATTGGTGTGCGAATAAGGCAGCTTTCTCTCTTTATTGAAGTGTTTATATGTCACCTCTTTCCAAAACAGGATGTGCAGTAGACCACAGCAAAACACAACACCATAGTTAAAAACAGCTGTTTTCACTTCACATTTATTAGAACACTTTCACGTCTTAGTAACATTCACATACATCCTGCTGTTGTGGGTGATTGGCGTCGTGGGAAAGAATTCCACGACTGATTGGCAATGTCTGCCATGGGTGTGGCCGCGGAGAGGTGGAAGGCCGTGGAGAGGTTCAGAGGCTGCTGTCCCAGACCCTTGGGGGTTTGCAGCCACTCATCACTCATCAACTTTTTGAGTGAAAAAAGTTTAAAAAATTGGTCAGGGTGAAGTGGTAAGAGACCCCGCTGGAAATGGTTCAGCTTTTCCCAAGCTAGGCTTCCTTTTTCTGCTGCCTCTGGTCTTCCTTTCTTTATATCTTCGACAGTCTTGACCTGCAGACCTACTGTGTGCACAGCTAGCACGTGGATGGATTGAAAGGAGCAGAGGGTACACTGAGGAGGCCATGTTTCCCAAACTTCAGTCTTTGCTGTATTACCTTCATGATTTTTTTTTTGCCCCTTTTGGGGTATTCCTGTGCTATTTTTTATTTAATATGTAATTTCAAAATTGACTAGTTGATTTTACTTAAATATGTTTATTTTAAAAGCATCTCCATCACTATCACGAATGGAAAGCCCGTATCACTTGCCGTAAATAGACGGAAACCTTCAAAATAAAGACAATGAAAACAACACAATGGTCTTAAGCTCCAGCTAGATACTGTTGCTTGCCAAGGGCTTGCAGACAGGCCTGCTGCCTCTTCGCTAGCAAGGGCGATTAGCCAAACGGTAGAGACTCGTTAGCTCGGAACTGAGGCTTTCTCTCTTTAGGAGAAGGATTGCAGGAGCGTTGAGAAGGGAGTAACTTTCTAACTGATGTTCCTGAAAACCTTTGGTAAATGGTCCTCCACACTGGTGGAGAGACCTGGGTAAGCGCTGGCGAGGGCAGATTTGGGAGGGCATTGAATGCCGAGCAAAAAGAAACTGGTGTGTTGGCAGGGAGTCTTCTTGGATACTTTTGGGGGATTGTTTGGGGGCACAGGAGTAGTTCGTTTTAATAGCAGAATATATTGATGAATAGGGCTTCCCTGTCCTCCAATGGGATGTTCCCGCTTAGGCAAACGACTCTCCCTTTGGTCCAGGGGTTGGTAAGAGGCAGGCCTGAGGGGATGTGCCCACGCCTGTCTTTAAACAGGCCCCGAACAGCATCCACTCCTCCGGGGGCGTCCTGTGTTGCTCGAGCTCCCGTGAGTTCTGGGCACGGAAAAAATAAAACCAAGTTGGCACCACATCTAAGTGGCATGTGGCGCAGGCGTGTGCAGTTGGATTATTTTTATTTATGATAGCTGACTCGCAATGGTCTCCATGGCGATGGGGGAGCCGGAGGCGGAGGGAAGAACTGAGTCGTCGCGTTATTAAATGACCCAATGAAAGAAAGAAAGCCCTCAAACACATTAAGGATTAATTTAACGTCGTGGCCTTGCCTGGCGGGTCATTACCCATCCCTGCTGCAGATGTTGGCATTTCTGTTTCCAGAGTGTTCTGAACAGAGTGTGGCTCATCTGTTTGCATGTGAATGACCTTCTTAGCACAAATGCGGCCAGATGCTGAGGGTCAGGAGGCCGCCAGTGACCTCATCAGGAGGTGCTCTCCGCCATAGAACATTCAGGAAGATGCAGTTCTCGATGCCAGTTTTTGTAAACAGACTTGGATACATACAAAATCATCTGTATAAATTATGTGTAAGAAATACAACCACACAGTGAACACTACGTACCTACCACAGAGGGTGAAAGGGTGACACCCATACAGAATGACATTTGCCTTGGTCTCCCCAGACAGCCCCAGCCTTCTGCTGTGGTCTTAGAGAAATCCTTCTCTCTGTGAGACAAAAGTCACTCTTAAAAGTATCTCAGGTTTGGATGATAAATTGCGTCTCCTCTACCTTTCAGCTCCCCTGTGCTCCTCCCCACTCTCGTTCCCTCTCCCCTCATGAAGAACCTCTCTCCCAAATTTTAGTTTCTCACTCCTCTGCTCTCCTATGTTGTGTCCCTAAATGGTATAGTATTTTGGTTTGTCTCTTTGTGAACTGTGCATGATTGAAATCGAACCCCATGTGTTCATTTGTGCTACTTCTCTTTCACTAGCACTGCATTTGGGAGCTCCATCCCTGTTGCTGTCTGCAGCAGTAACGCATCCATGTTCACAGCTGTATACTATTCCCTGGTAGGAATCTAGCACAGTTTGTCCGTTTTACTGCTGGCGGACGTTTGGATTGTTTCCTGCTTTTTGCTCCAATGAGCAAGCTGCTATGAACATTTTTGTATGTTATCCTGACACACATGCGGGTGACTTCTCCAGGCTCGGTGGCTAGAATTGCTGGGTCGTGTGTTCACTGCATCTTCAGTTTGACCAGATGTTGCCGAGCTGTTTTCCAAAGTGGTGGTACAGGCGTACGCCCCCACCAGGAACCTGGGGGTGTTCTGCTTTCTCTGCATCTTTGCCAATGCTTGTCCCCGGACTGTGTAATTGTTACGAGTCCGACGGGTGCAAAATGGTATCTCCTTGTAGGTTTAGATTCCAGGGCTGCCTGGGACTGTTGCTGACCTCTACGCTGGGGCCCAGCATGAGGACGTCTACCTTCCTGTAAACAGGAGACCAGTCTACTCTCCAATGTGAACTTTCAGGGATAAAGTTGCCATGTGGATCTACACTGGCCTTACTTCTTTGTTTGAATTGGTTGAGAACTTGGGTGGGAAAGAAGGTACCACTTAAGAGTGTTGAAAAGGAAAAATTCCTGTGTTTCTTGTTTTCCCTCACAATCTACCTCCAGAACACATCTGACACCAGATGTGTGGGGCTTTTCCCCCCAAGCAATTCTGTGATGCCAACTGCGTGTCCTACAATTGAACTCTATTCTGACACTGTCTGCCTGGAGATGGGGTCAAGTCCCACAGAGGAAGGGCTTAGTCCCACAAGACTGCCTGTGCTTCAGTCGCCATTCACAAGTCCAGATTGTCACCTGTGCTTCTGATCAACTGGCTACAAATTGGAGGTTCCCATGACCCCCTCCTCAGGTTTAATCATTTGCTAGAATGGCTCACAGAACTCCGGAAACCAGTTTACTTACTAGATTACCAGTTTATTATAAAACGATACAACTCAGGAATAGCCAGATGGAAGAGACGCGTGGGGCAAGGTCTAGGGAAAGGTCACGGAGCTTCCATGCCCCCTCCAGGGGTGCCACCGTCTTGGCATGTCCACGTGTTCACCAACCTGGAAGCCCTCCGAACCCCGTCCTTTTGGGTTTTTATGGAGCTTCATTATGTAGGCATGATTGATTAAATCATTGGCCACTGGTGACTGATTCAACCTACAGTCCCTCTCCTCCCTGGGGATTGGGGGGTGGGGCTGGAAGTTCCAACCCTCTAATCACATGGTTGGTCCCCCTGGCAGCCAGTCCCCATCTCGTGGTTGTCTAGGGGCCACCAAGAGTCACCTCATTAACATTAACTCAGGTGTGGTAGAAAGGGGCTGGTTATGAATTATCAAAACACATTTATGGCTCACATACTTAGGAAATCTCAAAGGTTTTAGGAGCTCTGTGCCAGGAACAGGGTTGAAGACCAAATATATATTTCTTATTATAAATTGCAATGTCACAGGTGTCCTAGAGACCACCACACACAACTAGCAATGCCGTCTCTTCCAACTTAAATTTTCATGCGCCTCTAAATCACCCGTCCCAAACCTGGAGCTTCTCTCGTGGAGCCCCAGCTCACATCGCTTACTCTGTACTCTGCATTCATAGGATTTGTTTGTGGATTCAGCCTTTTTCCTATTTAATCACATTCTGTGGGTGTAAATCTCACTTCCTTAATCTGACGTCTTAAGTTCCCTCGTCTTCATATTTCCCTCAGGGACCAGTGCAGTGTTCTGTCCAGGCTCATTCTTCCAGGAAACGTTTGGCAGAGCCCATTACTAGGCCTGATGACAATGGCTAAGTAGTCAAAGATGAAGAAATGGAATTCTTTGCCCTTGTCAGGAAGATACTTTGCAGAAGAAATGAAAGAAAGAAACCAGAGCGATGTGATGTGACTTTGGACAGGAGGAATATTCAGATTAGTAAGGAGACTTCCTTTGCCTGGAGAAGTTGGGTGAAGTTTCCCAGATGAAAGGTAGCTCTGAAGTGGGTTTTGAAGGATGAGTAAGAGTTGGACAGTTGGCCAAATAGCTGTCAGGAATCTACATTGGTAAGTTAGCCATGTCCTACCTTCCTAGCTTTAGGGATTATTATAGTTCTCTTATTTTGCATCCTTGGAAACCTTTGGTTAGAAAATTCTTTTAAAGATAAATACTAATGAAAACGGAAAGCTGTCCTTTCAGTACCATGGGGTCTTGACTCTTGCCATTAATGCATTGGAAATGAGGTAAGAAATCAGTGCAGTAATGACTTTTATTCATTCTTTTATTTGAATGCATGGTTTGCATCCTTTGGATGTTTGAATAAAAGATAAAGGAAAATAGAACAAACCGTATTCTTAGGACAGTGACTGCCCTGGCTTCTGTCCTGACCTCGCTGGGGTCAGATGACTCCAGCTGGTGGCAGCAGCTGTCGCCACTGAGGTGTGTTCTCTGAGTGTTTTTCAGCCGTTTAGATCAGACTGGGGCTCTGATCACAGTGGCCAGATTTGCACAGAGTCATTTGGGCATTTGGCTAATTAGAACAAAGCCATTAGGTGAAATGAACTATCCATCCCAGACTGCGTTCTAATGGTCGTTAGACGGGCTCTCTGATGAGCTGGCCCTGGGCTGCGCTCAGTTCTGGGCATCTCGAGGCTGTTGGGGGTGTTCGTCGAGGCTGACTGGCTGGGCGGGAGTTGGGAATGAGATGTTTTTTCTCAGTGGGGAAGCCTTGCGAGTGTTTGTGTGGGTGTGAGCCCTTGTGCCTTCGGGGGCTGCCTGTCTGTTAAGCAATGCTCGCTCTGCCCTTGGCCTTGACCTGCTCCTCGGTGCAGCTGTCAGTCAAATAAACAGAAGCGCTGGCATCTCCCCTGACAGCTGGGGAGGTAACGACTGTCAGAGTGCTGGGAAGTCGGCTGCCTTCCAAAAGGCTCATGTGATGCTGTGATCTGGAAAGAGGGCTGACCGACCGAGGGATTGGATGGGGGTGCAGGTCCTCTGGCAATCCAATTCGGGCATAACTGGATGCTAACCAAGGGGTCTTTCATCACACCAGCTTACTACATTAGATTTTAATGTAGAGGTTGCAAACTGGAGGGCCCCGAGCTGGACTGGTGGGTGTTGTGGGTTGAATTGTGTCCTCCATAAAGATCTGTCCAAGTCCTAACTCTCGGTACCTGCTATTGTGACCTTATATGGAAATAGGGTTTTTGCAGATGTAGTCAAGTTAAGATGGGGTCATTAGGGTGGGCCCTAATCCAGTGTAACTGTGTCCTTATAAGAAGAGGAGAGGTGCAGAGGGGGAAGGTCATGAGGAGATGGAGGCAGAGATGGAAGGATATGTCTACAAGTCAAGGAACGCCAAGGATTGACAACACCAGAGACTAAAGCAGACACTCCCCAGAGCCTTCAGAGAGAGCACAGCCCTGCAGACACCTCGATTTTGGACTTCCGGCCTCCAGAACTGTGGAAAAATAAATTTCCGTTGTTTTAAGCCATGGAGTTTGTGGTAATTTTCTTATGGTTGCCCTAGGAAACTAAGACAGTGGTTTTAAAAAGTTGGACTAATGGCTACCACTTAAAAACAGAGATTTCATGTAAAACTTGGGATTTCTGGCATCTCTAGAAAAATCAGATCTGTCCACAGGGTGGACAGTCTGGACCTGTTCAGTTTATCCCGGTCACCACTGCTCTCAGTTGTCTTATGACCAGCCTGCTTCTCCCAGTTGTTTCCCATTGAGCCTTTTAGGCATCTGAGTTTGTGGCCCCTGCTTTCGTGATAGGTCTGGGATGGAAGGGTTGAGAAGGGGCCTGTCTCTGGCTCTCCGGCTTCTAGAGCAGGAGATGGTAAACTATAGCCCATGGGCCAAATCCAGCCTGTTGCCGTGTGGAGGAATAAAGTTTATTGGAAAACGGCCATGCCTATTTTTGTATTGTCTGTAGTTGCTTTCACACCACAACTGCAGAAGTGAGGGGTTGCCACAGAGACCATTTGGCCTGCAACGTAGAAAATATTTACTTTCTAGCCCTTTATAGAAAGAGTTTGCTGACCCCCTTCTAGAGAATCAAGATATCCAGATTATTACATGAATTCTCCTGGTTTTTAAATGAGGGCAGCTGATTCATATTGGTTTTAAATTTAAACAAATGTACCTGTCAATCAAGGACATTATTCCACGTCAATACATGTGAATCTCTATCAACTTTTAAACGTACTATGACTTATTTAACCAATTCTTTATTAATGGGTATTTAGGCAGTTATGTTTTAAATTTATATAAACTAGTCAGGACTGGCTAACAGCCCCACACTTGAGCACTGAGCTTTTTCTTCTGGGAGTGGGGAGGGAGTGAATGAGGGGGTTATTAAACTCAGACTGTAGAGAGCCAGTAGACTATGCCATTACTCTTGTCAAATGTTCAAATTTTGTTTTTTTAGGGCGAGATATCAAACACTGATTCTCGCTGTCCACAGAGGGCTGTGTGAGAGAAAATGGAGTTAACAGCAGAAAAGCATTGTTTTGGGTGTAGGGAGGAAGCTTTTGTTGCTCAGGGTGGTAAATCCTGGAAAGAGGAGCTGAGAGAATCCCCTGAGTCCCCCTCTCTGGAGACTTAAGAAGCAACAGGTTGGCTATTACCCAGGGATGGAGGATCGGACTGGCCACTTCTGCTCTGTCACAAATGGCCACCTCTAGCCCAGCCCTGAGCAGACTCCTGTGTCCTGTCTTGCCCACCAGGAAAGACAGCCATGCTGTGTAGACATGTGGGTCATTGGTGGTGGGGTATTTGGGCATGCATCCACACCTCTGCCATCTTGAATTAGAGGGCAGGGGCTGGGCCAGCAGATCCCATGTCCTTCTGACCTCCAGCGTCCTCATCTATGATCAATTGGCTCCATCCATCTATACAGGCCAGTTAGGTCCACTCCAGGCTGTGGGACTGTTTGGAGGATGTGGCTGTGTGTAGACAAGGGTCACCACGGCTGACCTGAGGTGGTTATCCTTAGAAAGGCCTGCTTGCAAGGTTGGCTGTGGGCTGGCATCTGGGAACTTGGCACTTGAGCTGTTCCCTAAGTGATAAGTGTGGTTCACTGTTCCCAGACTGTGCAAACAATGGGATTTACGGTGAGCACTTGCTGTCCCTCTGAGAGTGGAGTTTGGGCACTTGCTAGGCAGAGGGGACCAACGTGAGCGGCACCCAGTGCAAACCTCGGGCACCGAGTCTCGAGTGGGCTTCCCTGGGCAGAACGGCACACATATGTTGTTGCGTGTCTGTGGCTGGGAGAAGAGTGAGGTCCGGGTGACGCTTATGGGAGGGAGAGAATGTCAAGAAGCCTGTGCGTGGACTTCCACAGACTCTGCCTGGGTGTTCTCCCCTGCTGTTCCTGTTGTGTAACAAACCTTAGCCGTAAGTACAACTGTACGCTGAGTCCTAGTAGAGCACTACATGTATGGGTGGTCTTGGGAAACCCCGAAACAGGATGGTGCATTGTAAGCTCCATTCCAGAATTAAAAAAAAATTCAGGGAGTGCATGGCTCGAAAATGATGATAAAAAGCATCAGTGATTATATTAGTAACACTTATATAATGCTCACAATGTGCCAGCTACTCTTCCAGCCACTTCCATAGATTAACTAATTTAAGCATCCTCACAACCATCCTTAGAGGTACATGTGACTTTTAACCCCATTTTACAGATGAAAAGACAGAGGCGCAGAGGTTAGTGACCCGCCCCTCATCACCTGGCTTGCAAGTGGCAGAGCTGAGAATGAAGCCCCAGGCTGTGACTGGCAGATACATGTGGTATCCTCCTAAAAGTCAGGACTCCCCTCGGAGTGGGGCCTGGGGCCAGTGCTTTCCTGGAAACTAGCTTCATTGAAAGAGGCTAAATATCATCTCTACCTTGTCTGGTGGAGGGCGTATCAGTGTGGATAAGCTGGGATAACAAGTCATCTCAAAATTTCAGTGGCCTAAACTACCAACGTTTATTCCTCGCTCAATCTGTATGTCCACCCAGGCTGGCTGGGGGCCCTGCTCCGGGTCGTCCTCACTCAGGGACCCAGGCTCCTGGAGCAGCCACCCTTGGCACATGCTGCTGGGTGTCTGGCGGAGGGAGGGTCTGACATCTGCACTTGGATGCTCCAGCCCAGCAGGGACCACTCGCATCCCAGGGCGCCGGGAATCCGCGGACCGCGCGGGCGGGGCGTGGACCGGGTCAGTGCGCGGGAGCACATGGCACGCTGCAGCGAGGATGAGAACAAAGGGCTGGTTTCCCTGACTCCAGGTATGGGGGAAGACTGCTCCTGGAAGGAAGAGCAGGGAGCTGAGAGCAGAGGGGCGGGAGGGAGCTGGGTATGGTCAAAGGCAGAAGTGAGAAAACAGGGGGCCACGGTGGAGTCCTTTCGGAGCAAATGCAAGTGATTTCCATGACAACAAGTCAATTAGCGAGCGAAGTTCTCCCCTCCCGGGAACGGGGAGTCATTGCACAAGGAACTCGAACTCAAGGCGTGTGGCCTCGGGGGTGGCAAGGGGAGATAAAGGCCCCAGCAGGACACCCCCGTGGCTCCCGGATGCGGGACACGCCCCCCTGGCTGGGCGCCTCGCCCCTTCGCGGAGGAGGCCCGCGAGCAGAGGGCGGCGGGGCGTCTGCGGGGATGAGGGAACCCGGGAGGGGGCGGCGGGGATGGGGGGGTCAGCGCGGCACCTGTGTTGGCTTTTGGGGAGGGGTGGCTTGGGAACACAGGTTGGCTGGCAGGGGTGCAGAATAGGTGTTGGAATGTTTCCCCACAGAGTTAAAAGGCAGACTTGGGGGAAGAGAATGAGGCCCCAGGGTGAGGTGGCAAAAAACCAGGCTTTGACATTTGAATCAGTGTTTCCCCTTTGCTCTCCGTGTTTAACTTGAGCTCCCTGAGCCTTAATGTTCTTAAGTAAATACGCCTGTTAGTGGGGTGATGGTGAGCGTAGCATAATGTAGCCCCCTATCTGGCACACAGTAGGTCCTGTCTATAATGTGCCTGCATTTCCCTGTCTTTGGTTAGGGACGATGGCAAAGAGATTCCATCTCAGGGGCCAACTCTGAACCTTTGGTTGTGGCTCCCTGGAGCCTGTGTTCAGAAGGATTCTGAAGCTCAGTGGGAGATAAGGCTACAGTTGCTGTTGATATCTGTCACGGACGTGGGCGGTGGTGCTGGGTGTGCCACACATTTCCCATCCTCGGTTCAGCCCGTCCTTCCGTCTGAGCCTTAGTTCTTAGCACCCACTTCCACGCATCCTTTGCTCCACTCACTGGTCAGTGGTTAACTCACTGCCCCCTGAGCATGCTGGGTGTGCCTGCCTCTGTGCCCTGGAGCACTCTCCCTCACGCCTCAGCTCTTCCAGATTGTCCTGTCCTTCAAGGATCAGCTCGGACCCCTCCTCGGGGAAGCTCCTCCCCCCCAGCCCTGACCTGGTCATTCCGGGACTAGAGGATGTCATCTTCTTCTGAATTCCTATAACACTCGCCACCTCTTCCATGGCCTTGACACCATCCCTTAACAGCCTCGCATGCAGGCGTTGGTGTCCCTCCCTTGTGCACGTCGGCTGGCTTCTCTTGACTGTCAGCTCCCCAAGGGCAGCCACGTTGCCTCATACTCCTCTGTTACCCCTATCTCCACTGACCTCAGCCGTCACACCCCTCTCTCTGTGCAGGGAATGTGACTTGGATGATTTAATTGGCCGAGTATGGAATTGTACTGCTTAGAAATGGATGTGGCAATCAGAGATTCTGGCTAGGACTCCCAATGCTGTGTGACCTTAGATAAGTCCCTTGACCTCTCTGAGCATGTATTCCTCTTCTAATAATACTAAGAGAGTCATTGGGAGCATACAGTGAGATAACGTGTATCTGGTGCTTCCTCGGTTCTGGGCACACAGGAAGCGCTTAATGTGTGGTAGTGGCTATTGTTATTCTCGCTCCTCTCTCTGCCCTTCTCCTTCTTTCCTTCTGTGCCCTGTTCTTGGACAACCTGGTCCTACAGGTATTGATTGGTCATCACTGGGCGTCCAGCTGGTACAGCCTGGGTGCCGTGGAGGGCTTGGTGCAGGAGAAAGAGGATGTTTTGTCCGCTTGTGGAAAAACCCAAGTCCAGGGGAGCCCCCGGCACTTAGTTCCCCACTTTAGGCAGCAGCTGTGTTCTCAAACAACTGCGTGCTTTACCACTAGCCCCCTTTGAGAGGTCTCGGGGGACGTGCCAATTATAGACCCGTTTGACAAACCCTTCTGTAAAACGCAGCCACCAAATTGTTCTGCTTTGTGATTTTGGATTCATATATATCAGGTTTTCTTCATGCAGGTACTATTTTCGCAGCAAAACCTCCTTATCATAGTCCAGCCAAGTTTTTGAGCTTCAACAGTCAAAATTGGTGTTTATTTCAACCCGTTGAATATGTATTATATCCCAGAAAGATATTTCCAACTCATGAAAATTAAGTGAGAAAACCAGAGTTACCAGGGTTTGTCTTGTGTTCCCACTGCGAACCGACTGTCACTGGGGCGTGACTGGCAGATGCTTGGCTGTCCTTGATGAAGGAACAGGAGTGATAAAGACCAGCAAGATGCTGCGAGTGAATAATCTGGCCGAGGAAACACGTAATTGCCGTGAGTGTCAGTCTTCGTGATGAAGCACCGATAGGGCCGATCCAGAGCATAAATTACCAGGGAAGGGCGTGGTGATGCGTCGGGTACAATAATTGAGCCTCCAAGTGGCTGGCGGCGGCCGTCCGTAATGCGCTGATGCGGACGGACCCAGACAAACGCTCCGACTGGAAATCCAGCACAGCCGCCTCCAGGGAGACGGACACAGAACGACTCAGGTGGCGATGCCGAGTCCCCTGTTCCATCTGCTGCTCCCTCCTGGAGAGGTGCTGGATTTTTAGGACAGACTTGGAGATCCCTGTCCCACCGTCTCATTTTACAGATGAGGAAACTGAGGCCCGGGGAGGGGAGTGGGATTCTCAAAGCCTTGCAGTGAGTCAGTGGCCACGGCTGGTCCTTGAACTTCCATCCTTGACTTGGGGTTCCTTCACCGCCCGCACTGTCCCCCCGCCCCGCCCACGGATGCAGAGCAGAGCCCCAGCGTGGCTAAGGACCCCGTTTCTTAGGGAACCTCGATTTCTAGGGAGAGACAAGAGATTTTTCCTTCTATGAGTAGATGGCCTTTTGTCTTCTTATTTATTCAGTTAATTTTTCTGAACAGCTGTGCATGTACATGGTTCAAAACTCAATAGGTATATGTTGAAAATTAGGTCTCCCTCCCTCCCACCCCTGTTCGCCGGCCTTGCTGGTCCCCTTTCCCACGGGCACCCGCTCTCATCAGCGTCCTCGGGATCTTGCTGAGACTTGTATGCATAGATGAGCAAACACGTGTTCGTTGGTTTGTGCACTCGTTCAACAGTTATTTACTGAGCACCTTCTGTGCGACAGGCTCTGTTGTAGGTGCCGAGCCACAGAGCAGCGAAACAGGGTCTGTGCCCTGGAGCTGAGGTGAGACCTCACCATCTTCACAGTCTCTCTCTCTCCTCTCCTCCACCTCTCTCCCAAAGTAGCAGACACCTAGTTCTGTGCTTTTGTTAAACCTCGTATCTTTGAGAGTCTTCCATACCAGTCCACAGAGAGTTGCCTCTTTCTAACTATGGTGTTGCATTTCGCTGTATGGATTTACCATAATTTATTTAGCCACTGCCTGATTGACAGACATCTAGGTGGCTTCTGTTGTTGTTTTTTGCTATTATAGGCAGTGCTGCAAGGTCTTTGTACACATGTTTCTTTTTGTACATGTGGGAGTAGATCTGGCAATTTATTGGCCAATGTGGTTAAAATGTCCAGAGGAATTGGTATTCAGGTGTGGCTCTATCCAGGTGCACAGAGTATATTATTTGGAACTGATCTCTCAGTCCTGCTTTGTTTATGTAGTCTTCATTCTCAAAAATAAGAAGTCTTATTAAGTCCCTATTCAACAGTATTAATTGCACACCTACTATGACGTCCTAGGTGCTGGAGATATAGCAGGGAAGAAAACACGCCCAAATCCCAGCCTCGTGGAGCTGACATTCCCAAGATGCTCCATCCCCATCAGTCAAAGGTTTATATCCTCCCAGGTTGGATGAAAAAAACCCTCCTTCCTCCAACAGTACCAAGTCTCAAGATTGAATCTCACTGGACCAACGTGTGTCATGTGATAATCCCTGCCCCAATCATTTTGGCTGGGGGCAAGGGTGGAATAAGCTGATTGGCCAGGCCGGGGCCCCTGGAGCTTGGTGGTGGGGTTAACCTCATCAGAAACCGCGTGGACTGAGGCCAGGTGAGGGGATCTGCAAGGTGGACGGGACTCCGTTATCAGGAGGACGGAAGGTTGCGGGCGGACACTGATGTTCACTACGATGGCAGACAGCGCCGGGGGCAGACACACGGCAGAATCACAGGAAAGAGCGAGAAGCGGGAGAGGAGGGGAGCTGCGTGGCTGGGCCTCAGGCAAGGTCCTTACTGGCTGCTGGGCAGGCCCTGGGAGGTGGAAGAGGCTAAGGACCGGGATCGTGAAAACTTAGGGAAGGTAAGCATCCTGGAAAGGGAATTTGGGGTGCTTACTGCTCCCAGAATCCTGTGCTTGTAGCAAGAGCCTTCCACTCAGCACCTCCGGGTTGCGTTCCATCCTGGGAAAAAGCCGTGCAGAACTCCACGTTAACCTGAGGTTAATTCTGTAATGATGCTCACTTTTACTGGAGTCATTCTACTGCCACGGACTTAACACGTGTGAATTCATTTCATTCTCACAACAGCCTTTGGAGGTTGGTACTGTTATCATCCTAATTTGAGGATGAGAAAAGAGAGGCACAGAGAGGTTAATTAACTTGCCCAAGTCACACAGCCGGTCAGGGGCAGAGCCAGCATTTGAACCCAGGTGGTCTAGCTCCAGAACCCATGCACTGTGGTCAGCCTTCTAGCTCTGTCCAGTTTGTGCATCAGGGAGAGCAGGGCTGAGCCAGCACTGGCTCTGGCACCAAGGAGCTGCGCGATCACTGGCACCTGTCATTTAGTAGTTTCGTGCCTCGTTTCCACATATACAGAATGGGATGGGATACCAGCCTGACCCAGGGTTCTTTAACGGTCAAATGAAGTATTTGGCAGGAAAATCTTTTGGTGGGAAAATAATATAAGTGCTTTTGCACATGCGTTTCCTGTTGCTCCTGTAACAAATGACTACAAACTTAATGGTTTTAAACAATGCAAATTTATTGTCTTACAGAAGCAAGACATCAGCCTTACAGGGCTAAAATCAGGGTGACGGCAGGGCTGTGCTCCCTCTGGAGGCTCCAGGGGAGAATCCGTTCTCTTGCTTTTTCCGGCTTCTGGAGGCTCCTGCGTTCCTTAGCTCAGGCCCTTCCTCCATCTTCAAGGCCAGCAGCACAGCATCTTCAGATTAATCTCTCCCCTCCCTCCCTCTCTTCTCCCCTCTCCTCTGTCATCTCGTCTCCTTCTCTGACTCTGACCTCCTGCCTCCCTCTCACAAGGACGCTGTGATCACACTGGGCCACCTGATGACCCAGGCTCCCCTCATCTCAGAATCCTTAATTTCATTTAACCACGCCTGCAAGGTCCCCTCTGCCGTGTGAAGTCACATCTTCTCAGGTTCTGGGGATGTGCACGTGGACATCTTTGGGGGAGGCACTTATTCTGTCTATCACAGTACCCTCAAGATAATTTTAATTCTTTCATTATCTAGCACCTAGGTAACTACTTTTAAAGGTACCATTTTTCAGGCTTTTAAAAACACACGTAGATCAATACTCAGAAGAAACCAAAAAAGGGCCTTGATCTCCTGGCCCCGATGACCCCAAGGGATGCCTTTCCCCTATTTGACATTTAAGCAGGAGACGCCAGTAATACTAGTAGGAGGATAAAGAATGCAAATAACAGAAGGACACAGGAAGCCGTCAACAGCTGTCGTCCCCTCCCTGCATACTCTTTCCCTGAAGGTAACCCCTTCACCGTTTGAGAGGATTCCTTCCAGACAAAACTAATGCAGAATAAATGCATCAGAATAGATACTAGATAAATAAATGCATCAGAATAAATATTAGAGATCGTATTATTCACACCATTGTGAATCTTGCTTTTTTCCCATTATCCTCCATCTTTGGGATCTTTTTGCCCCGGCACGTAAAGATCCCCTTCTCTTTTAACGAGCTCCCAGCATTTCACTTTGGGGACGGAGCATCATTTATTTGTTTATTTTGTAACGAGTCCCCTATTGCTGCTTACTTTGGTTGTCCCCAGCTTGTTGTGATCATGGCCGGTGCTGTACGGGTTTTCTCAAGCATCACATCCGAGACGATGTCCGTGACCGTATTTTTAGCACTTCGGGTTTCTCAACATTTGGGGCAGGATACTTCTCTGTTGCAAGGGGTGTTCTGGGCATTGTAGGGAGTCTACTCACCAGATGCCAGGAGCACCCACCGCCTGAACTGTGACAACGAAAAATGTCTCCTGACATTGCCAAGTGTGCCCTGGGGGGAATCACCCCCTTTGAGAACCGCTGTTTTACAGGCGTTCCTTGCGCTGGGGCGGATCCCCAAGCGGCAGCTGGCAGGTGGCCGGTGGGCCCTGGCCAAGCTCGGAGGGCAGGAGGGGCCGTTCAGAGCCAGCAGGAAGTCTGAGAAGGAGTCTGTGCTTGGAGCTGGCAGGGGGGCGACGCCGAGTGTCTGAAACCTTGTTGCTGGGAGCTGGGTGGTTACCACCACCTCAGCTCTTCCTGGGAGAATCTGTCCATGCTTTGTCCGGCTTGATGTGGAATGTTCTGTGGGTGATGTGTCCTGCACTGCTGGCTCAGCAGTCTTGCCCTTCCCTGGGTCCCCCCATCTCTGCTCTGAGCCTGAGTATTTATATACTATATTTGTATCATAAACAACCCCCAACGAACACATCACAACCTGGCCCTTTGAGAGGGCTTTCCCCTCTTCCTGGAGTGAGGATGGAGGAGATGTCCCAAAGCAGTGGCACAAGGCGCCCCTGTGTGGGCGTCACTCGTATTCATTTATTTAATTCTGACAATAACTGCCTGCTGTTAGCATCACTCCCGTTTTACAGGGGAGTCAGCTAAGGCTCAGAGAGGGCATGTAACTTGCCCCGGGCACATAACGCTTCAGTGGTGAAGCTGGGATTTGAACCCGGGGAGTCTAGCTCTGGCGTCAGTGCCCTCAACTGGTGTGTTAGGACCATAGCATTTTACAGTGAAACTCAGACAGATAATGACTATAGCTGACACTTAGCCCACGTCTGCCATGTGCTGGGCTCTGTTCCAGGTGCTGTACACGTGTTAATACATTCAATCCTCAGAGCAGCCCTGTGAAGGAGGTACTTCCATCACCTGCATTTTGCAGAGAATCCAAGGCACAGAGAGATCAAGTAACTTGATCGAGGTCACACAACTAAGAAGTGGCCAAGTGTGGATCCAAACCCAAGTGGGTGCGTGCGTGCTTCCCTCAGGCCACACTGCCTCTGGACAGGTGAAAGCAGAATTCCTAAAGCCACAGTCGCCTCGGCCGACGTCACCTTGGGAATACCCCCGGGGATCTTGGAGAATTCATCCCATAGTCACATTGTATTTCAACAACGTGCACTCTTCAGTCCCCCAACTGTAATCCATCATGCTTTGTGTCCCTCTTAAATCGAAGATGCACCCTGTTAGCCAGAGGAAGCCTGGATACACAACGTGTGTTTCTAGCTGGTGATTGTTTCTTCATTAGAATCCACGAAGTTGGTATGTTTTAAAATCCAAAACTGAAACAAAACGAGAGGCTTCTGTGAATCTCGGCTGCTCTTGGGCCATAATTCATTCAAGTAGCTCATTACGCATCGGAATCACTCAGCTGCTGAAACTTCCGAACAGCAGGCAATTCTAGCGTTTCAGTTTCAACTTTCTATTCTTATTGATTTATGAAACCTTACTACCTTGAAAATTATGAAATATTCCAGGTGTATGAGGAGATACAGAGAATATTTTAATGAACACCACGCACCCACCACCCAACTGAGGAAATAAAACATGACAGTCACAATGGATGCTTGTATCCTTCTCCCAGATCTCATTTCCTTCTCTCTTTCCCCAGAGGAATTCATTGCCTGAATTTAGCATTTTTTCTTAAGTTTGCTATCCGTATATGTAATCGTAAACTATGTAAAACATCGTGCATGTTTAAAAACTATATGAATAGCATCTCACCACACACATCCTTCTGCAATGTGTTTCTCTTGCTATGTTTGTGGGAGTCAGCTGTGCCGACACACATTGCCGTAGCTCATTTTCACTGCTGTATAGTATTCCGTCGTGTGACTATATCGCAATGTAGTCGTCCGTTCTCCTGTTGATGGACATTTCGGCTGCTTGCTGTCCCACTATGATGAGCAACGTTTCAGTGAGTGCTCTTGTGCATTTCCTTGTGTACAGAACACGAATCTTTCCAGAGCACACGTGTGAGATTGGAATCGCCGGGTTTTAGAGCATGTGTGGTAGACAGAATTGAAGATGGCCTCCAACATTCTCCACTCCTTGATGTGCATGCCCGGTATAATCCCTGGGATTGGGAATATGAAAGCTGTCACTTCTGAGATTTGGTTATGTTTTATGGCACAGTTGGCTTTAAGAAAGGGAGGTTCTCTGGGTGGGCATAATCTACTCCATGAACCCCTGAAATCAAATCTGTCAGCGACCAAGAAGTTCAAGCGATCCGAGGTGTAGAGGGATTTTCCGTGAGGGAGATTCTCCACTGCTGGCGTGAAGATGGAGGGCGCGTGTGGCAAGGAACGCAGCTGGCCTCGAAGAGCTGAGAGCAGCCCCTGGCTAACAGCCAGCAAGGAACCTGGGACGTCAGTCCTACAACCGCGAGGAACTGGATTCCGCCAGCATCCTGGGTGAGCTGGAAGGAACCCTGAGCTCCAGGGAAGGACGCGGCCGCTGACACCTTGCTTCCATCCGTGTGAGAGCCTCAGTGGAGACCCCAGACCTGCTGTGCTCGGACTTCTACCCTGAGGGAACCGTGAAATAAATTCACATTTTTTATTGTGGTGAAATTGACCATTTTTTGTGTACAGTTCAGTGGCAGTAGGTACATACACATGTGTACAACCATCACTGCCATCCATCTCCAGAACTCTTCATCTTCCCAAAGTGAGATTCTGTACCCATTAAAATTTGCATTGTTTTAAGTTGCTACATTTGTGGCAATTCATAAACAGCAATAGAAAATGAATACAGTATCCAGGGCCATAATGTTTTTTAGAGAAATCATTTTGACTCATTCGCCTACACTAAGTGTCACTGTTGGAGGATTTCCAGGGTGCATTTATTACCAGTGTATCAGAGAAGAATTAAAATAGCTCGACCTTTGATTCATCCTCCTGTGGAGGTTTCACACAGGTAGCAACTTCAGGAAGAAATGGAAATAGTTTCTAACTAGATTAAACCTTCTCATTCTCCTCCCCCTCCCCCATTACGTATATAATTTGTTGCTTAGAAACACTTTTATTCCCAATTTTATTTCTTAAATTGCTGTGACAGAATGAATGGGAGGGAGATGTTAGGTGTTAGCTTGAAAGGTTTTATGAACTGGAACAAATGTGAAACGTTTCCATTTTCTCTTGTTTTGGGACTGGTAGCCTGCAGCCAGGGAAGATTTTATTTCTTCTTTTCTACTTCTTCTTCTTCTTTTTTTTGAACTGCTTTGGTTGATGTTGGGTATAAAAGCAAGGTCAAGAAAATGTGTATGATGAGACATTCAATGTAGTAGCTAGGAGTCTTTTGTTTGCAAGTGAGAGAAACTCAACTCAAAACTGATTTAAGGAAAGAAGATTGGCTCATAAAACTGTAATATCTGGGAGTAGCAGCTTCAGGTATGGCTGGATCCAGGGGATCAAATGAGGTCATCAGGACTCAGCCCTCTCCATCCCTTGGCTCTCTGTTAGCCTCTTTCTCAGTCTGCCCCTTCAGGGAGTAAGCTGTGACATTCCAGGTTCATGTCATCCTTATATAGCTGGTGATGGAAAGAGAGCTTCTCTTTCCCAGTTGTTTCAGTAGAAGTGACAAGATTGAGTCTCCTGAATTTTTTTTGATCACGTACCTGCCTCTGAACTCATTGCTGTGGCCAGAAGTTTGGACAATGCTGATGGCCAGGTCTGAGTCACATGTCCAACGAAATCCAAGGAAAATCTAAGTGTTGTTAATAAATGTATGGGGAATGATTGCTGGGTGCAAGGACAATGGATATTTAATTCAGCCAGGCGTTCTTAGGCCAATGTCATGGATTTGATTCTTTGGAGAGCTGGGGGGCTCCAGCTGGACCCCTGGCTGGGCCGGCCTTCTCATGAACACATGTCGCCAGTGAGACGTGGAGAGGAGGTAGAGGAGGTGGGGAGACTCAGAGCAATCTCTCCCTCACTGTTGGCAAAATCTGCCAGACCCTCTGGTCACCGATATTGCTCATTATAGGCAAGAGGATGGGTTTCCCTTGTGTTCCTTTATTGGGTCAATTCATAGTAAAAGATATTGCAGCAGTTTTCACCACTGATCACACATTTCTGACATTCCCCCATTGAGAGAGGTGGGGTCTGTGTCCCCTCCCCTTGAATCTGGGTGACTTGTGACTGCTCTGACCTGTAGAGTATGATGAAAGTGACACCGTGTGACTTCTGAGGCCGGGTCCTTGAAGGCCGTGCAGCTTGGTTCTCTTGGAATGTTCCCTCTGGAGACACTTTCAGAGTCCTGTTGTCCCGCCGCGGGGAAGCCCAGGCCATGTGGAGAGGCCACATACAGGCTCTCTGGTTGACGGCTGAGGCCGGTCTTCCGGCCATCCAGGCCCAGGTGCTAGACGTGCGTGAAAGAGCCCTCAGATGAATGCAGTCCTATATCTTCGAGTCAGCCCAGCCTTCAGGCCTCCATCCCTGTGCAGCAGGCGGCCCATCCCCTCTGCGCCTGGTCGGAATTCCTGGTCCACAGAATCCGTGAGCTGTAATAAAACGGTGTTGTTCCACACCGCTACGTGTGGGGTGCTTTCTCATGCAGCCGACCCCCGGAGCAGGCGTGCTTGCATTGCCGGCAATATCTGCTGGACAAAGCAAGCCAGAAATGGCAGAGATTTAAGCGGGACCCATGTACTCTTTGACCCAATAATTCTACTACTGGAAATCTATCAAAAGGAAATAATCTCAAATGTGAAAAATGGATCAAACGTTATGCACAGAGAAGTTCATTACAGTGATGTTTGTAATGGTAAGAAATTAAAAACCTAGTTTTCCGACGATGGGAATATGATTCCTTGATAAAGTAATTATGGCTGTCCTTGAGTGCTTGATATGTGCCAGGCGCTGAGGAAGGGCTGCCCGTCTATCAACTTTAATCCTTCCAACAATCTTTGAGGTAAGAATTATGACCCTAATTCCCCCACCAAACAAAAGTGGAAATTGACTTAGAAAGCCTGTCACTGGGGCCGCCTGGTGGCACAGTGGTTTAGTCTGTGCTTGGCAGCCCGGGGTTCGCAGGTTCGGATCGCGGGCACCTGCCAATGCACTGATTGTCAGCCATGCTGTGACGGCGTTCCATATAAAGCAGAGGAAGATGGGCACGGATGTTAGCCCAGGGCCAGTCTTCCTCAGCAAAAAGAGGAGGACTAGCAATGGATGTTAGCTCAGGGCTGGTCTTCCTCACCAAAAAACAACAACAAAAAAACAAAAACAATAAAAAGAAAGCCTGTCACTTGCTCATGGTTGTAAGTAGCCACCTGCTGACTCCTAGGCCAGGCTGTTCAAAATCTACACGACACTGATTTAAGGCAGGAGAATGGCTTAGAAAGTCTGTGGTAGAGCCATTCAATGGTGTGTTAGGTAGTCTTTATAAGTGATGTGTATGGGGAATTTTTAATCATAGGAGAAAGTGTTTATGCTAAGTTAAGTGGGAGGGAAAAGGCAGAATAAAGGCTGTATGTACAATAAGATATAAACTTATTAGAACTATGCCTAGAAGAAAAACAAGAAGAATGCAGAACGTTACGAGTGGGTGGTAGGGTTGTGTTTGAATGAGCCACCCTCAGCTTTTCTGCATTTTCAACTTTTCTACCGTAAGCAAATGCTGCAGAAGAAAAAGCAGAAGAAAGAAGGGAACAAAAGTTAACAATAGTCAAGCAAGTTAAACAATGAAATGACAGAAGAGAGCTAAAGTTGCTTGTTTAAAAAAAAAAAGCCCATTCCTACGACAATTATCTTGCGCCTCTGTTCTGATGAGGAGTTGCTGGGGTACTCCTGCTGGCTGCGTGGGCGGGAGAACCACAGAGCTCTGGCAGGGCCGTCCCTCCAGCCAGGGTCCCAAGGTCCAAGAGGGAGGGTCTGAAGCATCTCCTGCAGCAATGGGGGAGGGGTGTGTGTGTGTGGGGGGGAGGTTGGGGGTGGAGTGGGGGTGAGAATCCAGCCTGTTGGGGCAGGAGCTGGAAGGGAACATGGAAATAAAATCATGGAACAGAAACACCCTTCATGGGCTGCTGGAGGAGAGATGCTGGGAAGGTGTCGGTCACATGGGCTGGCTGTCTCCTCCATGAACCTGTGTGTGTGTGTGTGTGTGTGCACGTGTGTTAGAAAGACACAGACAGATTTAGGTGTCTAGAGCAGGCTGCTGTGCTGGGACATTATCTTGTGTCTCCTTAGACTTCTCCCTTGAATTAGTTCTTAATAGAGTGCAAAAATCACCCATGTGGCCCACGTGTGGGAGGCGGGTCCATGTCGTGCTTATGGCTCAGATTTGAATCTGAGACTTGACTCCATTATGAATCAGGGGCTTGGCCTCGGGCAAGACAGAGCCTTAGTTTTGCCTTCTGTGAAATGGGAACAAGAGTGGTGCTTTATCTGCAGGTTCTTCTCCAGGATGAAATGAAACAATGTTTTACACAAACGGGAGGCATCGCCCTCCTGCTCCACGGTCCCTGTTGCAGATCGTAGACTAATAGTAACGGCGTCATCCAGGGCTGGCGTGGGCAGCAGAGCCTCCCGGAGCACAGTTGTCCCACCGAGTGTAATGCAGCCTCACGTGTAATTTCACATCCTCAGGTCGCCACATTGAAGAAGTAAAAAGAAACAGGTGACATTTTAATAATGTATTTTATTCAACCCAATCTAAAATGTTCTTTTTCCAGCATGTAATCAATACAAACATGTTATTTGTGAGAGAGTGTGCATTGTTTTCTCATACGCAGTCTGTGAACCGGGTGAGGTAGCCACGTGTGACCCTATTGGACAGCTCAGGGCTGAAGATTATGTCTGTGGGCTCCCACACCAGTCTGCCTGGGTTCCAGTCTTTACCACTTTCCAGCTGTGTGACTTGGGCAAGTTACTTAACCTCTCTGAGCCTCTGTTTCCTATCTGTAAAATGCGGATAACCGTAATTCCTGGAGTTGTTGTGAGAATGAACGTAAAGCCCCAGAAATGGTGCCAGACACACCGTGCAATCAATAAATGTTGCCTATTCAACGTGCAGCCCCACTGCTTTGCAAAATATGTGTCGAATTGAATTCTAGCTTTGACTTAGTTTTTAAATACCCAAATGAGCCAATGCTAATAGATCTACAAACAATGATCAAGTCTAGAAGACAGTGTAGCCTAGTGGCTAAGAGCACAGACCCTAGACTTCTAGTGTTCAAATCTTTGCTGTGCTACATAGTAGCTGTGCGACCCTGGGAAGGTCATCCCTGTGCTTAATCTTCATTTGTAAAATGGGGGTTAATCGGTCATGCAGGATTTAAATGAATATACATACCAGTACCTGGTACCAGTAGATGTTGTGTATTGCACCATTGCTTTACTTTTTATACTATTTGTTGATATACTGTTATCAAAAGTCATTCTTTCAGCCCATTGATATTAGCTAATTTAGTCGTAAAATCCTTTAGAACCATAAAGATCTTTGGAACTTTTAAAACAGAAGTTGCAGTGGGTGGGAATGTGCCTCATCCTGCCTGTGGATGTGTTTTGTTTGGCTTGTTTAGTGTTTGGCCCACAGAGAATTAAAAAAAATGAAGTTAGTTGCCAAAATTTAAAAATAGAGATGTTTCAAATAAAAATCCAGATTTCCAGCCTCTCTTGAAAAATCATGAGATTGAGCCACTCTGTGCTGATCTTTCCACTTGGCAACAACGAATTAGAGCTAAAGAGCTGCCCCACCTTGAGATGGGGTAAATTCTGCAGTTTGCCACAGTCCCCACCACTCCCTTTTGCCTCATCCCTGGGTTGCTTCACTCATTTACTACCTGCCTGGCCCCAGGTGGCATTTGAGTTTGGGGGTCCTGCAGTCCTTGTTTGGATCTGAAGGTACAAGCCCATGTAAGCTCCAACGTCAAGGTGTGTTGTGCTCACACTGGCTTTGCAGGAGTAACTCGGGGCCTTTGGAGTGGAAGCCACGTGCCTGGGTTGTGTCGAAGCCCATAGGATTGTCCATGACCGTGCAGGCTTCCTGGCTGGCTGTCCTCCCCCAGACGTTCTCATCTCAGTCGGTGCCAATTCTGTCCTCCAAACCCTGGAGTCATCCCGACTTCTCTTGATCTTTCGTCCCACGTCCTCTTGGCTGTTCCTTCAAAATATGTCCAGAATCAATCCCCCCCACGACTGCCTCCTGCCCTCCCTGCTTCCTCTCTTGCCCGCAGTCTATTCCAGCACAGCCGCCAGAGGGGTACTGTTCTCTTTTTTAATTAATAGACTGTATTATGTTTTTAGAGCAGTTTTACATTTACAGAAAAGTGAGCAGAAAGCACAGAGAGTTCCCATATCCTCCCTCTCTGCCCCTCCTCGCCTCTGCTATTATTAACGTCTTGCATTAGTGTGGAACATTAGTACAAGTGACGAGCCAATGGTAATAAATCAGTACTAGCTAAAGTCCACAGTTTACATTAGCGTTTGCTGTGTTGTGCATTCTGTGGTTTGGACAAATGCCTGATGTCACGTGTCCACCATTAGAGAGTCATGCAGAAGAGTTTCATGCCTTAAAGACCCTCTGAGCTCTGCCTAGTCATCCCTCCTTCCCCCCGAACTGCTGGCGACCACTGATCTTTTCGCTGTCTCCATAGTTTTGCATTTTCCAGAATGTCGTACAGTATGTAGCCTTTTCAGACTGGCTTCTTTCACTTAGTGGTATGCATTTAAGATTCCTCCATGTCTTTTCATGGCTTGATAGCTCATTTTTATTGATGAATGATATTCCACTCTGTGGCCATGCCACAGTTCGTCTATCCATCCTCCTATTGAGGGACATCTTGGTTGCTTCCAAGTTTTACCTACGATATTTGTTACTGTTTTCTATTGGTTGCCCTTGTTCTTTGTTTTGGTTCCACCCTTTTTCTGCTTCTCTGGTTTTAATTGAACATTTTATATGATTCCAGTTTTTCTCCTCTCTTAATAAATCAATTATACTTTTTTCCCCTCTTTTACTTTATTTAGTGGTTGCCCTCGAGTTTGCAGTATAATTTACAATTGTTCCAAGTCAGAGGGAGCCTTTTAAATCTTGTCAGATCATCTCCTTCCTCTGCCCACGACCCACGAGGACCCCTCATCTCACTCCGACAAAAGCTGCAGCCCTTGCGATGGCCTCCAAGGCCCGCCTCTCCCTGGCCCTGGACCTCTCAGCTGTCTCTCCCGCCCTCCTGCTCCAGCCACAGGGCTCCCTGACTTCTCTTCAAACCATGCCCCCCCGCACGCCCACCCCCGAGCCTTTGCTCCAGCTGTGCCCTCCGCCAGGGGGGCACTTCCCAGAGGTGCGTTTGGCTAATTCCCTCCCTGCTTCCAGTCTTTGCTCAGATCCTGCCACCCCAGCACGGCCTTGGTAACCTCTCTCTTCACACTGTCACACAGCCTGACCCCCGCTGCGCTGATCCTTCTCCATCCTGCCCTGTTTTCCCCATCGCTCATGTCGCCTTCTAACAACCTAGGTCACTTACTTGCCATGTTTCTGGTTTGTTTTCTGTCTCCCCCAATGAGAACATCACCTTGTGAGGCAGGGACCCCGCAGGTCTTGTTCTCTGCTGTGTCCCAGGTGCCTGACCCCCAGCAGGTGCTCATGCTGTTTGTCGAATGAGTGAGCACCTAGGTGAGTACTGGCTGCAAAGCGTCTCTCCAGACACGTCCTTTAGCACTGTGCCAAGAATCACAGAATCGGGACCAAACTGTGTGCAGGACACCAAGACTCACCAGGCTCCTTGCGCTGAGTCAGGGGTCAGAGTAAAGGAGCCATGGAAAGTGGTTAAGCTGGTGGGCTCGGCTGGGTAATCTCTTAACCATGCACTGGAGGCCTGCAGACTACCCGCTGCTGTGGAAGATACACGCCTGTCCCTGCCTGGTCTGTGCCAGCAGCCTGGCTGTTAATGAGCTCATCCGGGGGGCAGGATCAGTGGGGGAAATGGCCTTGCCTGGTCTCTGTGCTCTAGGCCAATAGGAGGGGGTCAAAGACAGGGTGATGGGGCTGGGAGTCGCTGTGCTGGGAAGGTCTTAACACTTGGGTCCCCTGCCCGGTCCTGCCTGGGTCAGCACTGGATGGCTTTTCTTGGCCAGTGGAGCAAGCATCTTTACACAACAAGGTGGACGGGAGAAGAAGGGAGCTGCCTCCTCTCAGAAGGGGGTCATCTCATGTCCTGAGGCGGGTGCGCGGGTGCGTTGTCATTTCAGCCTTCCAGCTGCACATGTAGACACACAGGTGTATGCTACATGTGCCAAGGGGTTGATGGGGTCCCTCCTCTGAGTACCTTCCTTGGCGCACTGTCAGCAGATGACCTCCTGGGGTCCTCTGCATGGAGAGCCCTGAGAGGGGATGGCCGGCCTTCTGGCTTGGTGCTACCCCAGCACCATCCATCCTCCACATCTTGGAATCGGGTCAGGACCCTTCGGAGGCTGCCTGTGCCAGCCGTTCATTCCACGAACTTGTATCGCACACCTGCTATGCTCCGTGCATCGTGCTCGGCACTGGGTTTACAAGAGGGAGGAGTTGTAGTGTCTGCCCTCACTTACCTGCAGCCAGGTAAGTGGAATCAAGAATTGAGATGCTCAAGGGGGGATGTCTAAAATATTTACCGACCAGTTCAGGATGGGTTCCAGCCGATCAGAACGGTACTCCAAATCTCGGGTGTGATTTCAGAAACACGCACCCAGAAAGGACAGGGACGAGGTCTTCCCAGGATGGGGGGACACGTGCATGAAGTGAGATGTCCGGAAAGGCTCACACGTTGGATTCCTGTCCCCTCCTACCTACGTGACAACTCTATCCTTAGTTCTTTCTCCTGCATTATTGATTCCCCTCTCTCCTGGACCATTCCCAACACCAAACATGCTCCGTCTTAGAGATACCCTGACCACCCTGCCCCTGCTCCCCACCAGCTACTGCCCTCATTTCTCCGCTCCGGTTTGTAGGAAACATTCCTTGAAAGTGTTGCCTCTGCTCACGTCCGTCATTTCTTTCATCTCCTTCTTTCTTGAACCCACTTCACTCAGGCTTCACCCCTGCTCCCCACACTCTGCAGAACAACTCATGTCAAGGTCAGCCTTGGCCCCACCTTGAACCTCCCGTGGTCATCTCTCCAGCATTTGACTCGGTCTGTTGCTCCCTCCCTTCTGGATCACGTCCTTCCCTTGGCCATGGGGGACTCGTCATTCTCCTGCTTTCTTCCTGCCTCCCTGCCTGCTCCTTCCCAGTCTCCTCGCAGCTCCCTGGTCACCTCTCCGAGCCTTGGAATTTGGGGTGACTGAGGACCTGGTCCTCGAGCCCTCCCTGTTGACACTGTCTCCCAGGTGGCCTCTTCCAGTCCACAGCTTTAGACACACGCTCTGCACTGATGATGCTCGTGTATCTCCGAGGGTCCTCGCTCCCCCCTGAGCCGTAGACCCCTGTATCCAGCTGCCTGCCCAGCAACTCCCTGTAGACTTCTGGGAACCACATCTAACTCCCTGCAGCCACTCCTCCTTCGGCCCTCCCCGTCTCAGAAAATGGCACCTTCATCCCCAGGATGCAGACCCAATGAAAAATAACATGGGATGTCCCGTCCCATCCCCAGCAAATCCTGCTGGCTCTACTTCCAGAATATGCCCATAATCCAGCCTCTCCTCACCCTGGCCTCAGTGGCCCATCCTGCCCCTGGACAATGGTGGCAGACTCTTCAAGGGTGGACAGTACCTGTGTCCACTCTTGCCCCCGCAGTCTGCCCTCCACAGGGCAGTGAGCCCACCTTTTGTAGGTTGTCGATCATTTCGTGTCACTGCCCTGTTCTCAGCTCCCTACTGGCTCCTGTCTCTCTCAGACCAAAAGCCAAAGCCCTGGTCGTGACCGTGAGGCCCCGCAGGGTCTGGACTCCCGCCTGTTCCTCCAACGTAACAGGCACGTTCCCACCTCAGGGCCTTTGCACTTGCTGTTCCTCTGCCTGGAATGCTCTTCCCCCACACCGGCGTGGCTCACTCCCTCTCTTTCTTCACGTCTCCACTCTCCCAAAGAGGCCTTCACTGGCCACCTCACCTAAAACAGCCATGCCGCCCCCTTTCCTTTATATCCCTTGCCACAGCCCAGCAGCTTGACACCCTGCCAGAGCCAGGGGCTGTGGGGAAGCTGAGTCAGCCCTCAACTGGCATCAGACAGCACCTTGACTCCTGAGTGTGGTCCAAGAGAAGTGACCCAGAGATTTTATCACCCCCACCCCTCCCCATCCTATGTGATGCTGAGACTCTGTTCCGTCAGAGGGAAAGTCTCTGTGCTGGCAATGACACCCACAATAACCACCGTTTATGGAGTGCTTAGTGTATACGGGACCTGTTCCCAGAACGCAGGTGAATTAAGTCACTTAATCCTCACGGCCGCCCTGCGAGGTAGGAGGAGCTGTCACCAGCCGCTGGTACAGATGAGGACACTGAGACACAGAGAAGTGATGTGACTCGCTCAAGGTCACACAGTCGATGAGGGGCCAGGCTGGGGTGTGAGCCCCAGCAGCTGGGTCCAGGGCTGAGTTCTTAGCACAGCACTGAAGAGCTGGGCGCTGAGTGCAGGAGTGTCTGTCCTGGGACCTGTGGGTGGAGGGTGGTGACATGCAGGGAAGTTCACAGAGGCCACCAGCGTCAGCCCAGGGGACCTGGCTGTGTGGTGGGGATACATTTCTCCTCCGACCAGTGATGGTCCGGGTCCTGCCTCTTTGCTACGCCCCCTGCATCTTCCCGCTGGACAGCAGAGGCTTTTCCCAGGCAGACTCTGAAGCAGTTCTGCCCTGAGAACCTTCCTGACCTGTCCAATGGTCGTCCCATGTTTCAGAGATTCCCCCTCCTTTCAGTGCTCACGGTTCTCACTGTTTTCTGCATCTTTCTTATGGACGAGGACGTCATCTCTTAAGCCAAATGGCACCTGACTTTAAGGAACTTTTAGTGGATTTGCATCCTCAAAAGGCTGCAGGAGTTCATGCTAAACCCAGCGGAGTCTCATGGGGTCATAGGCACCATGACCCCTGAAAGTAGAGGGTATTTGGGAGTGGGGGATTTTCCGCACCCTCAAATCACCCGGTAAACGATCATTTTCCACTTTTGTATACCACTTTCGTGATGTGTGCTTTACCCACGTACGACCTGTGCTGTGATGTACTTAGTGTTGCCGTGAGATTTCCCAGCTGCTTGGTGCTCTGTTCACACAGAGGTAAGACCTGGTGTGGAGTGTCCACGAGGCTACAACCTCGTTCTCAAATGACCCCAAGATGCAGACAGTCTCTTTCTGTTTAAAAGTTAAAACTTCAACACTGATATCTAAGAATGTTTTGAGAAAACTTCCGACCCCGAAATGCATAGTACTTTTGGGTTGTATTTTTGCCGATGCCAAAGTTTACAGATGTGGCGGCTTTTTGGGATTGTCTCGCAAAAGGATGGCGTTCCCACGTGGTACCAAGTGGGCCCAGAGCAGCACACCTGCTAATCCGAGGGCAGTCTTTTCTGAATTTTTCTTTAGAGCAACTCAACTCACTTTTTGTAAATTAGTTCTTCTCCATCCTAAACACTCATATCTGTGAAATCATGGGTTTGGTTAGACTGTAGGTTGCCTGGAGTCAGAGAGAACCCAAATAACTCCAGCATTATGGTGGCTTAAATAAGTACAGACACTTACTTCTCTCTTACATAAGTGTCGGGGCGGAAGCAGTCCAGGGCTGGTGTAGAGCCGGGGACCTGTGCTCTTATCTTATTCCACCATCCCTAAGGAACGCCCTCAACCACCTGGTCCAAGATGGCCCACCTCCATGTCCACATTCCAGCCAATGGGACGGCACAAAAAGGATGTGGAGGACGCACCCTTTCTTGCCATTACTTCCGCTTAAATTCCATAAACTCGGTCATGTGTCCACACCCAGCTGCAAGAGAAGCAGGGCTGTGTGGTCTCTCTGGGAGCCTAAATGTCGGGGATTCTATTGATATCAAAGAAGAGGAGAGAGGGGGACATTGGTAGTTTCTGCCACAATATGGTGGTTATATATTTTTCTAATAAACATTAAAGTAAATATTACTAAAAAATCTTTTAAAGCTCCTTCATGTACCACCTACAGTCACTTGGTGTGTGTATCACCCTTGAGAAAACTGTGTCATGGTCCTCTGTGACAGTCACCCTGGTGGAACGCTCACCTTGATGGAAGTAGAACATATGCTTCGCTGTTCCAGGGCGTGGGACTTGTTGCTTTTTATCAGCGCCTCCAGAAGAGGTTGGACACCCCTCTTCATGGAGTAGAGAACCCCCCAGCGACTCTGAATATGTCGGTATGTTTCTGAAACTTACAAGGATCAGCTGCCTACTTTCCAGTCCATCTTCCAACTTTCTCCAGGAGCTGCCTGTCACGGTGGTCAGACACGGGCGGGAGTTTAGATTCCGGAGTCCCACCTCAGCTCTCGGAGGCCTGTGTGAATGGACATTGCTGACACCTCTGAGCTGCAAACCTCGATGTCCCATACTCAGGCTGGGATTTGTCTCAGTGTTGGCGTGTCAGCAGGAGCCCGTGACTGAAATTCTGATGGGAAGCAGAAGTCCAATTTTAATGACTTAACAGCACAGTGTGTGATGGCAGCCACATGTCCCAAAGCCGGGGTAGGCCTGTCTGCTAAAAGTTAATGATCTAAGAAGTCCTGACATAAAGGAAAACCTTGAGTGAAATTCCGTGACGTTGCGGACAGTTAATTCTTTATTAGGTTTTCCTAAGACTGAGATAAAAAGCGTTTTATCTTTTTTAAGGTTTGCGTTAACATGCCATTGCATTTTATAGATACATTGATCTTCATTGGGCTAATCTGGGACAGGCGATGGGAATTTCTGTCTGTGGTGTGGCAGACAACTTCTTAACAGTCTGCTGATCTGTTGTTGTTGCTTTGGTGGAATCTCAAGTTTAAAAGGCGAGGCATTCTCGACTTAGGCAAATGAGAACCAGATGGACTATCGGTGTTTTTCCACAGCTGGCTGGTGTTGAGTGTCCATCTTCCCGCGTTGCTGTGTGTTTAATAACTTCGTGCTCCACCGAGGTTCAAGATCATGCTAGGTGGTTTTGTCTGAGAGCCTCGCAATGAGCTTTTTGGATAGAGAAGGAGAAAAAGTCAAAAGTTCCAGGCTTCACTAGCTTTGTGCTACAGCGGTTGTCTAAGTGCAGATTCATTTTTTAGAGTCCGGGGCCAGGAATGTAAACTCAGATGCCCGCGGGGCCAGGCAGGTGAGGCGACGGGTTAGGGTGGCCAGCCGGGGGCTGCGGGCCGCTGCCTGGTCCAGTGGGGCCGACACCGCTCATCTACCCGCAGGAATGGGGGCCAGAGTCGCCAGATCTTCCAATCTTTCAACTGAGGCTGGAAATCTGGACTCTTATGAGAAGTAGGAAATAAATCTAAATTAAAAAATACTAGGCAGGCTTAACGAGACGCACCTGCAGGCCACGTTCAGCTCCTGGAAGCTCAGGTGTTAGCAGATGGTGGGGCTCATTCATTCTGTCTCCGGCCAGGACTCCGCGGAGCTCTAGACTCCTCTGTCTCACTGTCTACGTGACACCTCTCCCTGGACGTCTCATGGGCCTCTCAGACTTACCCGGTCTTTGCCCTGAACCCATTCCTTCCACAGCCTTCTCCGCCCCTGGCGATGGCAACTCCATCCTTCCAGCTGCTCAAGCTGAAAAGCCTGGAGCCGTCCTTGACCCCCTCCTTCTATCACATCCAGCCCGTCAGCAAATCTTGTGCCTCTACCTTCCAAATACGTCCAGGATCTGACCCCTTCTCCACCCTGCTCCCAGCTGCCGTCATTGCTCACCTGGACTGTTGCAGTGGCCTCCTCCCTGGGCTCCCCGCCTCCTGCCCTCACTTCTCCCCAGTCCTTTCTTCCCACAGCAACCAGCACAGCCCTGCTAAATGTAGATTGGGCCACATCCCTCCTCAGCTCAAAATGTTTCACTGGCTCCCATCTCATTCCAAGGAAAAGCCAATATCCTTAAAATGGACTAGAATGTCCTAAATAATCAGGCTTCTCATTACCTCTGTGACCTCCTATCTGTTTGCTTGCCCCACTCTGGTCACACTGGCCTCCTGCTGTCCCCAGCATTTCCCAGGCACACTGCTACCTCAGGACATTTGCACCTGCTGTTCCCTCTACCTGCATCCTCTTCCCTTCTCTTCCCCTCACCTCCTCAGACCTTAATGCCAGTGGCCCTCGCTCAGAGAAGGTTCCTGGCCATCCTATCTAACATTGTGACCACCCCACACCACTCCTGCCAACCTTCTTTATCCTTCTTCTCATCTTTATTTTTCTTTGTGGCACTTGCTACTGTCTAACATACTATACATCTTATTTATTTATTTAACGAATGGTCTTTCTTTTTCCCACTAAGATGTCAGCTCCATGAGGCTGAAGCTTTCTGTCTGGCACATAGAGAGGGAATGTAGATTCCCTTTTAAACGAGGGAATGTAGATTCAGGAAGGTTGTGTGCAGTGTCATTACGGACCCATGGATTTAGATGTAATTAATGTGTTCCAATCTGTCGCGCTTGGTACTCTTTTTGATTTGGATAAGCTTCTTAACCTCTCTGTGCCTTGGGATCCTTCCTGCAAAATAAGGATAATGAAAGGACCCCACCTCATAGGACTGCTGTGGGATTAAATGGGTTAATGTGTGAAAAGCACTTAGAACAGTGTCTGGCAAGTAGGAAGCACCATATAAAGGTTTGCATTATTATTATTATTACTACTATTATTATTTATCCATGTCAAAATTAAAATGTTACAAATAGAGCCAACATCTATTGTGATCAACATTTCCAAACCCCACTTCCTCCTCAGAGGTAACCACAGTTATTCACTTTTTTCTTTATTTCAGACCTTTTGTATGCAGTTAAAAATGAATATATATTAGGGGCCAACCTGGTGGCATAGTGGTTAAGTTCACGTGTTCCACTTCAGAGGCCCGGGGTTTGCAGGTTCGGATCCTGGGCGCAGACCAACACACCGCTAGTTGAGCCATGCCGTGGCGGTGTCCCATATAAAGTAGAGGAAGATGGGCACGGATGTTAGCCCAGGGCAGTCTCTCGCAGCAAAAAGAGGAAGATTGGCAACGGATGTTAGCTCAGGGCTGGTCTTCCTTACACACACACACACAATACATATATATATGTATGTACCTGTAGCAAAAAAAAAAAAAAAAAAAAAAAGCTATACTTCACATAATTGTTTTGCAACTTCCCTTTTTTTCTCTCAAGAGTACATCGTGGAGATGATTTCACACCAATTCATAGGTGTCGACTGCATTCTTGGCCGCTGCTGTGCTGTGCTCTTTGCCAGAGTCTGTGGCTGTTCCCCACTGGTGGTCACTTAAGCTGTTTCCAAGTTCCTGCTACTACAGACAGTGCTCGGTTAGCGTCCTGGTGTCTGCCCCGTGAGCCTGATGCCTTTCTTCAGGGCGGGTCCCAGGGCATGAGGATGCTGGTCCCAGGGTTTATGCATTTGCCATGTTAGTAAATATTGCAGATTGCCCTCTAAAATGGTGTGGCCACTTTTTAACTGAAATTTTTATTTTATTTATTTATTTTTATTGCAGTCACATTGGTTTATCACATGATAAAAATTTCAGGTGTACATCATTGTACTTCGACCTCTGTAGAGACTGCTTTGTGTTCACCACCAATAGTCTAGTTTTTATTCATTCCCATCTCATGGGCCCCTTTACTCCCATTCACCCTCCTCCCACCCCCTTCCCCTCTGGTAACCACCAATCTGTTCTCCTTATCCATGTGTTTATCTTCCACATGTGAGTGAAATCATGCAGTGTTTGTCTTTCTCTGTCTGGCTTATTTCGCTTAACATAATACCCTCAAGGTCCATCCATGTTGTTGTAAACGGGACGATTTTGTCTTTTTTATGGCTGAGTAGTATTCCACTGTGTATATATACCACATCTTCTTTATCCATTCATCCCTTGATGGGCACTTAGGTTGCTTCCAAGTCTTGGCTATTGTGAATAATGCTGCGATGAACATAGGGGTGCATATGTCTTTTTGAATTAGTGATTTTATGTTCTTTGGATAAATACCCAGTAGTGGAATAGCTGGATCATATGGTATTTCTATTTTTATAAAATTATAATTTTTATTTTGAGAAATTAAAAAATATGAAGAGTACAAAGAGTAATATAACAAGCTTCAGTGTACTCAACACCTAGAAATGTCAGCTGTTAACATTTTGTCACATTTGCAACAAGTCGTTTATTATTTTATTAAAAAATACTCGAACATTACAGAAAAAGTTGAAGTTCTCTTTTGCACAGTTCCATCCCCCTCCACAGAGGCAATCACAATTATGAATTTATCATGTACCCTTGCAAACCATTTTTATATTTTACTTATAGGTGGAACCATGAACAATATTTTATTTTTGTGCATTTTAAATTTTTATCTAAGTGTTTTGTTGCCCATAGTATTCTGCCACTTGCTTTTTTTTCAGCCAACAATATGTTTTATAGACTTAGCCATGTTAGCACATTTAGACTTACTCATTCTCTTTACCCGCTGTGTAGTATTCCATTGTGCCAAGGTTTATTTAGCTCTTTTCCAAATGATGGGCATTTAGGCTGATTCTAGTGATCTACTATTGCAACCAGTCCTGAAATGCACATCCTAGTAGGGAAACATTCAGATTTGTCATTATGTATTTTCCTAATGCTTTGGTTTTATATACAATACAGAATAAGATGTTCTTTATCTTTTCATAGACACAGCAGCAACCTTGAAAAGAAAAATATCATTTTATCTGCCTTTTTCTACCTGCCAGATGATTGTTCTTTCGAGAATGGAGAGACTGATGTTTGTGTCTTGCTTTTATTAGTTTGGTTATTGTTGTTACTAATGTTCATCCGGGTGGAAAATTCCCACTCTCGAGGATCTTTATTATTTGAATCTTTTTGTATTGGGTGTTCTCATTCATTCCACTGGTATTTCCTGAGCATCTACTATGTGCTGGGCTCTGTTCTAGGCAGGAAAGCTCAGACGTGGTTCTTGTCCTTGTGGATTTCCATTCCAGGGGGAAATGGACAACATACGACAGGCTCAAATCAGTTCCTTCTCTTCCCCTCCTAGAGTTCGTTACTGAAGAGCTACAGAGAGGTGCTCCTTTGGCAAAGTCTATCCTCTGAGGCTGAGCCCCCAAGGAGATTTATGGCGAGCAGGTTGAGTGGGACTCAAAATTAAAGTTTCCAAGAGTTCTGTTCTGATTATCTATTGCTGCATAACAAACCACCCAAAACATAGTGACTTAAAACAACGATGACATTTATTTTGCTCACTAATCTACAGTTGGGGCAGGGCTTGGCAGGGACAGCTGTCTCTGCAACATTCACCACAGTCTGGGGCAGCTGGAAGGAATCATCTGGAGACTCACTCACTCACTCGTCTGGAGATTGATGCTGGCTGTCGGTGGGACCTCTGCTGGGCAGTGGCTGGAGCGCCTCCATGCGGCCTTCCCGTGTGGCCATCTGACTTCCTCTCAACATGGCGGCTAGTTGCAAGGGTGAGCATCTAAGACCAGTCAGGAGCTGCACTGCCTTTGATGACTTCTTCTCAGAAGTCACATGGAGTCACTTCTGCTATAGTCGTAAGACCATGCAGACTCAGGGGAAGGAGACGCTGACCCCTCCTCTCCACGGAGGTGTGTTGATGTCCTTTGTAAGAAGGGCATGTGGGATGGATGTACTGGTGCGACCATCTTTGGAAAATACCGTTCACCACAAGTTGTGTAAAGCAGTCCTTAGTCCTCTACATGCGTTTGGCCAGCTCTTCCAGTGCGGAGTGACATGGCTGTGGGGGACCTGGATGGAGATGGCTGTGTGGACTGTGGTTGGGATTGTAGCAGAATCACTGAGGGCTACTCAGTGCATGGAGCCACTGCATTGTCTCCTTGGCTCCCCACAACACCCATTGTCCCTCCCATTTTACAGATGAGAAAACTGAGGTCTGGAGCCCTTGAGTAAGCTCCCGAGTCCACATAATTAATAAACAGGGAAGCTTGGGTTGGAACCGAGGCATATAAGTAAGACTCCCTTCCCCAAATCAACATAAACACCCCCTCCTCCCAGGGAAGTAAGGCTTCTCTTTGCTCTGAGAGCTCCCAGACATGGAACTCCACGGGGCTGCCACTCACTGGCCACTTGGTTTGGTAGGCCTCCCGTTACCATGGTGACAGTGGCCAGCCATGCAGGGAGACACTTTTGACCTTTCTTCCTTCCCCTGACTCAGTGGTTCTGGCTCTTACTGAACGGTGAGAAACACAGTACATTTTGAGGCTTCCGAAGGGCATCTCCTATCCACCTGCTAATGGGCTTGTTGATTTGAGAAATGGTCTTAGGACGTCTCCTGGACTCAAGGCACGGGCTGAGCAATGATAAAAATGAAATGTGATGTCATGTCAGGCGCCACTGAATGTGGTGTCTGACTGTTCGATTATACACACCTGCCTCTGGGGATTCCAAACTCTTCAGTGAAAGACCTTTTGGGGTAGAATTTTTCCTACTCTCTCTTCTGGGCTATTTTGGGAGATGGGATCAGACAGTGTTCACATATTCTGAGACAGAACTGAGCATGACAAAAGGTGGGGGTGTGTTGGTGCTCGCAGAATTCCTTAGCAAGTGGCCCTTTCAAAGGGAAATTCTCACTCAAGGGTGCTCCTGGCTCTTCAATGCTCACCCCGTGTGGCACCTCTGTTTGTTAGTCCTAGGGGATCTGGGCCACTGTTGTAAAAGTGGGGCTGTTGTGATCCTGGGTTAGGAGGGGAGGCAGCTGCCACTTACGAATGGTGGTTTAAAGTCAAAGTTAATTTGGATTTGTTAACTTAAATAGGTGTGAAAATTTTACATTCACAAAACACACATGGCGACTGATAGCCGTTCCATCCTTCCAGTTGGCTTAGGTTGCAGCGAGGCATGTCATCTGTACCCATGGTCTGACCACGCCTTCCCTCTCCACCTGGATCCGAGCCCCATCAGGTCGGTCATGACCCCTATTGTGTCTTCCTGCGTTCAGGCTGGTCTCTTTACAGTCTGTTCTCATCAAGGAGCCAGAATGACCCTTTAAAAATGGAAGTCAGGGGGGCCCGCCTGTGGTGTAGCAGTTAGGTTCGCACACTCTGCTTCAGCAGCCTGGGGTTCGCAGGTTCGGATCCCGGGTGCAGACCGACATACTACTTGTCAGCCATGCTGTGGCGGCGTCCCATATAAAGTAGAGGAAAGACGGGCACAGATGTTAGCCCAGAGCCAATCTTCCTCAGCAAAAAGAGGAGGATTGGCAACGGATGTTAGCTCAGGGCTGGTCTTCCTCACACACACACACACACACACACACACACACACACAAAATGGAAGTCATGGGGCTGGCCTGGTGGTGTAGTGGTTAAGTATGTGCACTTCGCTTCAGTGGCCTGGGGTTCATGGGTGTGGATCCTGGGTGCAGGATCATCAAGCCATGCTGTGGCAGTGTCCCATATACAAAATAGAGGAAGATGGGCAGCAGATGTTAGCTCGGAGCCAATCTTCCACGCACACACACAAAGTAAACAAAAAAAATAAAAACAAAAATGGAAGCCATGTCATGCTGCTCTCTGCTCAAAACCCCAGACAAATAGGGCAGAGTGGGCACTTCAGGGGGCAGGCGGCGAGGGCAGGGAGCTTGGATGAGGAATACGATGCATCTTTTTTTGGTAGCTTGATAATTTCTTCCTGGCCACTAGACGCAGCCTGGAGAAGCTGGAGCAGCATCTCCTTTCACTGGTCAGGCCAGATCTGACTTCCAGGGACTGCTAGGTGAGGGGTGTGCCATTTCAGATGGAAGTGACAGACACGTGGTGTAAAGGAGTGAGGCAGACGCTTATATGGAGACGGAAGGGCCCTAGGACAGGTAATAGGGAGCGGTGGGGACTGTGGTGAAGTGGAGACCATGTGCTCTGCCTGGGAGAGACTAACCAGCCCCAGCCAACTGTCATTGTGGGAGAATGCGGGTCTGATGTTGCCAGATTGTCCAGTTTTTCAAGAGAAGCTGGGGATCCAGACTTGTGGACTCTCCTGTCTTCATTTTTGAGTATCACCCTGCACTCCTGGATTTTAACAGACTTGACGTGTTTCCACCCTTGAGTCATTTGTCGCTTGGATGCTCTGAATCATCCCAGCTTTGGCCAGCGAGCACTCCCCCAAGCTGCTCATGTGTCCTTGCGACACGTCCCTGCCGGTTTTGGAGCTCTTTCCTCTTTCCTGAGAGCACAGGCTGTTCCAGGTTCATCTGGTACATTTCCTGCTCCAGACGTGGAATCCACCACTTCTCCAAGCAGCTTGGATTGGAGCTGTGATTTTAAAGGTTGGCAATAAACCCACACTCAGAATGGAAGCTTGGCCGTAGCCAGATCTGCTCCTGGGGTGGCCCTCCGGGGCTCCCGGGTAGATGTTTCGGCTGCATTTGGAGAGCCCCAGGCTGAGTGCCACCATCTCTGGGGAGATTGGCCTCTGCTCCCGGGGCCTGCTGGGTTGATGAATGGTGCAGCTAATGTGTCTGGACGGTTGCATTCCACCTGGGGCAGCCACCCAAAAAATGTCTGAAGTGCACTTTCCCTGAAAGATGCTCTTATAGGCTTCATCTCACGAGAATCTGTCAAGACTCAGGTGTGGATTCAGAGGCGAGTTGCAGGCTCTGTAGACCGTGGCTGTTTCTCCGTTCCATTGTCTTGTCCATCACTGTAGAGCTACGGGGTGGACCCATGGGGGCGGTGCCTGGAGTGGGTCATCCCTAATGCAGAGACCATAAGCTGATGGAGAGATCTTCCCTTAAACCTTCTGCTCTGCTGGCAGCCACTGGCCACACCTCTGCCACGTGGGCCACTGGATGCTGCCTGTGTCTATTTAGAAGACTGCAAATGCCGAGGGTACAGACTCTGTCTGACTTCTCTTTAACAGCTCTCTTGTGAGCTGGGGGTCAGATTGCCTCGGCTTGAATCCTGGCTTGGCTACGGACCAGATCCGGAACCTTGGGCAAGCTACCCAACCTTTCTGTGCCTCAGTTTCCCCCTCTTAAAAGTGGAGATGGTTGAAATATCTACCTCAGAGGGTTGTTATGGAGAGCAAATGAGTTAATACAAGTAAATCCCTTAGAGCAGAGGCTGAAACACAGCAAGCCTCAATAAACATTGACGTTTATGATTATCGGGATCCCTGGGTCCAGATGGGCGTAAACAGTTCCTGGATTGTTAGTTGCATGGGCCAGCACGTTTCTTTTTTTTTTCTTTTCCTTTTTTTCTTGGCTTTCCTCTCTTTCCTGATTCCACCTGTCTCTTTCTCTCCCTCTCCCACTCCTTCCCTCTCATTGTTTTGAACTATTTTTCTGCCACACGCAGCCTGGGCTGGCTTCATGGATGTGTGACCAGTGCCCTTATACAGGCGCCACTCAGAAGGGTCCCCACTTTGTTTAATGCGTTATTGTCACTATCTTGAAATTCTTGATAATTTTTGAACAAGGGCTCCTGTGTTTGCACTTTGCACCAGACCCCGCAAAGTACGTAGTTGATGCTGCGTGTCACCAAAGCAGTTGGGGTGTCTCTTTGTTTCTCTGTCTCCTGGCACACAATGGGCTTCCAGTAAATACCGACTGAATGGAATTGTTATCCACTGGGACCAGTGCATCTTTTCTCGCCTCTGTTCTCCCCTCCAGCACCTGCCTAGCCAGCGTGTGAGCTCGCATATAACTGTGTGCAGAAAGCTTTGGCAGAGCACGCGGAGTGGACTTGATTATGCTCCATTTTTCTGAGAGTCTTGTTCCAGTTTGCAGTCCAGTGGCCGTCCCAGCCTCCAGCCCCTGTGAACCAGTCTGGACGTGCCATGTGGGCATCTGAAGACATAAACGAGGTCTCGCTTTCTTGGGACACCGATATTTTGACAAGAATCAGCAGCAATGGCTCCTCCGTAGTAATTGGAGATTTTGGGAAATCTGGTATTAACTCTAGACAGCAGAGGGCGGACCCTGCCTTTCCTTCCTGCTCAGAGGTAGGTTCTGAAGTAGAGACTGCCTTCTGCCCTGGGTGCGGAGAGACAGGGGACACATGACACCGCAGGCCCCGGAGGTGGGCTGGGCTGCTCACACTTCCCCGTGGGCATCTTGCTCTGCATTGAGTAGGCGCCTCCTGCACACAGGCTCACGAGGGGCCTGCTACTTCTTCCTGCAGGAGACTGAGCCAGCCAGGGCTGGAACCCGGCAAATTCTCTAAGCTGGGAACAGCGCGAGGTCACGAACCCTCGGAAGGGAGGCACAAAGATCTTTTCTTCCAGCCCAAATTAGCAAAATTGCCAGAGGCTGTTGTCATCTTCCAGCTAAATCCGAGGGGTTAGGAGTTGGGATGGACTTCTCTTTCTTCAGCGCTAATGACGAGGCCGCCTGGCTGTTCTTTGCCAGATCAGAACTGAAATGAACTGAGAAAGTCTTCCTGGTGCAGAGCGGCTCCCGGGCGTCGCAGCTGCCGGGGGGTCTGCAGAGCCGGGGAGACACCCTGGCTGGAGAACGCATGGGTGGGCCCTGTGTCTGCAGGCGGGTTTGGGTCATTATCTGGGTCAAGTTGTTGGTGCCCTGGTCTGGCTTCTGCTGTCTCCCTGGGTCCTCTGGATGGGCTTAAGAAGGCATCCTCTGGGGTGGCCAACTTGACCGAGTCCAGGGACCAGGGAGGCACGCACACAGAGGAAGCAGACGAGAGGCCAGAAAAGGAACAGCATGGTCGCAAGTCCCAACTGATAGACGATTTGCCTGGGTGAGGGTCTGATGTCTCGGGCAGAGGGGTCTCTACCAAGTCCTCTTCCTTTTCCGCCTGCTCTCTTCACGCTGTACCGCCCTCCTGGCCCGGCTTGTGTCTGTGGTCCCTGCTTCCCAGTCATTCTCGGTATTTTTTCAAGGGTGAGTCTCCGAGGTGGCTTTCAAACCACATCTCACAGAGGTCGATAGAGGCTAGGAGTGTGCAACATGCAACTGCCTCGGTTCAAATTCTGGCTCCACCCTTGCTGGCTGTGTGGCCTTGAGCAAGTGACTTAGCCTCTCTGTGCTTTCATTTCCTCATCCAATGGAGCTGATCATGGTGCCTCTGGTTGTCGGGAGAATGAGAACCAGTTAATCAAGTGCTGTCAAGTGCTGGGAATGGCACCTGGCACAGAACAAGCGCTTTGTAAATATAAATACAGTTATTCAGATTCGTCTGGAGCTTTTCATCACCTGGCACGCACCTACACAGAAGGAGGCTCCCTGCCTCCGCCTCCTGAAAGTAGTGATGTGCAGCAACACCAGGCAACGGGCGTTCACTGGTGACCAGCTGGGCAGAACTGAGAAGTGGGTGACGTTCTCTTTCAGCCTCTTGTCCTTGCCTTTCTTGGGCTGGGAGCAGGACATGGGGTTTCGGGCCTGGTCCTGTCATTTCCAAGGTGGGTGGCCACTGGCAAATCACCTCACCTGCTGGGCTTCCACCGGGAGCCTTTACCTACCGGGGCTGCCAAGAGGGGTGGGCATTACTGCCAGGGCTCCGGACCCACCCCTGCTGCATCCAGAGAGTTTTTAGTGGTTGGTTTGTTGGCTTTCTCTGTAAGGAAGTTGTTCTTTCCTTAAACAATGCAGAAACTCCACTCCTAGGTGAGTGGAAATGCAAAGGTAAACAAAGAGACACTTGGAGAATTATTTCTTGAAACATTGTATCTCATCGCAGAACCTTGGAACCAACTTAAGTATCCAGCAGGAGGGTGGATCGCGGGCTGTTTCCATACAGCGGAATGCTGTGTGGTGGCACAGTGAGTGGGTGGCAACAATGTGTATCAATAGATGTGAATCTCACAAATGTACCGTTAAGTGGAAAATGCAAATTGTAGAAGAATTGACTATAATATTATTTATGTGAGGTTTAAAATTCTAGAAACAATACAACATATCATCGGGTGAGTAGACATTATATACTGTAATCTAAGTAAAAGAATATGCAACCACGATGAACCCCAAGTTCAGGAAAGGGGTTGTCTCTGGGGTCAGGAAGGGGATGTGGTCAGAGGGGAGCACAGGAGACTTCAGCTGGATTCGTGATGACATTTCTTCAGCAGGGTGGTGGTACGTGTGCATTCATTGTATTTCAAACACCCCTTTGTAAATCTTAAGTATCATGTAATAAATTTAAAAAAGATTTTGTCCGAACAAAAGTTTATGGAGCTAAGACAATAAGAAGTCTGAGAGGTACTGGACTGGATGTCTGTGACTTCCTCCCTGCACTGACCCTCTGGGATCCGCTGAGTCCCCAGAGGCCATCAGTGTGACCTGGGTTTCCCAGGTGGGTAGGGCGGTGCCATGGTTAGAGGATCCGACGGGTGGCTCGTCGGTCCTGGTTACCTTGGATAAGAGCGGGGTCCTCTGGGTGTCAGCTTGTTCAGCTGTAGAATGGGGAGACTTGAGTCCCTCTGACTCCACCTCCCAGGGTTGACGCAAGGCCTTGCTGAAGGGATGGTGCCTGTGGAGTGTCTGGCTCAGAGCTGGGTGCGTGGTGACTGCACGGTACGTAGTAGGTGCTGTTAGTGATGACAATGAGCACTCGTTTCGTCCACACAGTGAGAGGGACAGGTGGAGGGAAGGAAGAGGGGGAATAACGAGGACACGGCCCCCAGCAGAGACCTCTGCTTTCGTAGCCCCTGACGCCTCTGCGTTAATGAAGCTACTGTCTCACATTCAAAGCCCCATGAGGACCAGTTAAAAAAAATTTTTTTTTATTGAGGTGATGTTGGTTTATCATATTATGTAAATTTCAGGTGTACATCATTATGTTTTGACTTCTCTAGAGACTGCATTGTGTTCCCCACCAAAAGTCTAGCTTCCCTCTGTCACCACACACATGTGCCCCTTTACCCCTTTCATCCCTCCCTTCCCCTCTGGGAACCACCAATCTGTTCTCTGTTTCTATGTGTGTGTTTGTTGTTGTGGTTTTTTTGTCTTCCACACATGAGTGAAATCATATGGTATTTGACTTTCAAAAGGACCAGTTGGATTTGAATCACACTGCGTCTAAGCCTTCTCCTCTGCTCTGGTCACACACACTGCTTCTTTTCTCTTGGCCACAGGCTGACCCTGACCCATCAAAGATCCCACGGCTACCGGTGACCTCAGACTAAACCTCCCCGTCCTGCCAGAACGGGCACTGACTCTGTGGTTCCCCTCAGGGCTGGCCTGGGCTACCCTCCCTCTCACTGACACAGAGTGGTGGGGGGCAGCCTGTCCACCCTCTGCTCGTGGGTGGGCCTTTCCATCTGAAGATGGAGACGCTGGGACCCCAGAGGGCAGGGGCTCTATTCAAACCAAGAGAGAGCAGAGGGAGGGGCTTGCTGTCTGGTGGAGCAGTCAGGGCCTGAGAGAGCCTGGAGCAAAGTGTTGTCAGGACTTCTGCTCCTCTTTGTCTTGCAAGCTGGGTCTGGCTGGCTGGCCACCTGTTGTGCACCAGGGTGTAGGATGAATCCCACAAGGCCACAAGGAATAGACTTTATTGGGGATAGAGGAAACTATAAGCTGGAGAAGACGAAAGGAGAGGAAGATCAGGCCCCACCCCCCCATCGCCCCATGGAGGGATGTGTAGGGTTCCAGCCATCATGTGGGGTGGGGTGTACATTGCATGGAGGGCCACTGCCCAGGCTCACCTACTTTTTGATGGAGCAAGACAGAGAAAGCAGCCTTGTTGGTAGGGGAACTCTCTGGCTGTTTGGTACCAGGCAGTGTGGACTTGGCGTGCCAGCTATTTATCAAAACCATCTAGGAATGCCAACAGCCCACACCTGGGCAGCTTGGGCCCACTCCCCCTTGTGGAGAGCAAAGCCTCCAGTCCTACAGGAAGCTAAGCTTGTTGTCCAGGTGACCCTGAGTGCACACCCAAGTCTTCATTGGATGGTCAGGCTCCTTGTGTCACCCCCTTGCTTCGTCGTTTGCCTGGGACCTAGATCTGGGGTATGACGTCCTGATAGGTGAAATCCTGCTTTCCCCAGCCCTCTGAGTCGTCAGACACCCCCTTTATTATCATAGAGGGCCCAGTTTCATGATGGGGTCATTTTCCTGTGAAATGCAGAGAAGTGATGACATCAGTAAAGGAATTTTTTTGTTTCAAGAGACAGAAAACATTAAACAGGGAACATAGGAATGTATTGGCTCATATATTTGAAAAGCAGAGGGATAAAGCTTCAGGTGCAGCTTGATCCAGTGGTTCAGATAGTGTTACCAGGATCCAACATCTCTCCTTGTCTTTGATTTCCCCTGAGGATTGGCTTAATTCTATGCACCCACGTGGGGATAATATGGCTTCTCAGGAAAGCTCAGAGGGAATAAGGAGGCCTTGCCAATTATCTCAAACACAAGTCCTATGCCTCATTATTGCTGGTCTGCACTGGGTCTCTTACTGGCTATGCCTGGGTCAAGTACCCATTCCTGGAAATGAGAGTGGAATCCCTGTTATCTGAAATGTGGAGCAAGGGAGGAGGTAGTTCCCAAAGGAAAACTGGAGTGCAGTTACCAGAAGGGGGGTGGATGCCGAGTGGCTGGATAACCACACGTGTCCACAGCGATCCAGGTTGCTCTTGGTCTCCGGGCAGCACGACCCATTGTTTCTGACAAGGGCTGGCCTCCCTCCACAATGCCTGAGCTCAGCTTCAGCCTCCCTCCTGGAGCCCCTCACTGGGACCAGATCAACAATGGCCCAGCCGGCGGGGGCGTCTCACTCAGAGGCCTCATTCCTGAAGGCACCGGAGAGGAAATAGGAGCTGAGAAATTGCTGGCCCGCATTACATTTAGATTTATTCTATTGGAGCTAATTGTAATCTTTACTTGGTCCCAAGTGATTCATTCTTATCGTTCTTATTATAGCTGAGAAAATTAATTTTTATTCTACCATAAAGGTGGCTGTAATACTCTGGGTTCAGGGAGGGGGATTACTTTAATAAGATTTGCCAGTAGGCTTTCAAACAGCCTTCATTAGAGTGCAGAGCCGGCTTGCTGTGCCGGAGAGGACGCGAGGGGGTCCGGGGGGCGTCGCCAGGGTGAGCTCAGCCAGGAGAGGGGACAGGCGGGTCTACCCTTAAAGAGATCAGGTGTGTGTTCATCCCTGTCATTAGTGCAGGGGAGGCTCCGAGAGGACGGAGCTGAGCCCATCTCAGCATCTTTGACCGAATTAAATGGAAACAAATGCATTTACCCGAATCCTGAGCTGCTTGTACACCGCCGTGCACCAGGGTGCGACAAGGGAAAATGCCTTCAGAGGTCAGGCTGGCCATCCATGTGAGGACCACGGCGATTTGGAAAGCCCGCCTTCTCTACAGGGAGCAGGTGTTTCAGACCCATAATCTCTTATTTCCAATCCAAATCCTGAATTCTGTCAACACTAAAATGCTTTGGATAAACTTTCCGCAGACTTTGGCAATAGAACCTCGGTGAACTCACTTATAACTTTATTTGTTCCACTCAGGCTGAGTGTTCCTATCTTTGACTTTAGAACCATTGATGTGTTTGATTAAAGGATGCTGCTAAAGACGTTATTAATATTCAGTATATGCATGTTATTGCCTTTCTATGTCAGAAAGATTAGAAACCGGGAGTTCTGGAAAAGAGGTATTAGATCTGTATGGAATGTCAGATTTTCCTGATTTGGGGGAGAGAAATCAGAGTTCCTGAATTTTTTTTTTGGCGAGGAAGACTGGCCCTGGGCTAACATCTGTGCCCATCTTCCTCCACTTTATATGGGACGCCACCACAGTATGGCTTGATGAGTGGTGCACAGGTCCTTGCCTGGGATCCAAACCTGCGAACCCCAGGCTGCCAAAGCAGAGCACGAGAACTTAACCGCCACGCCACCAGACTGGCCCCCAGAGTTCCTGCTTTTTATGTGAACTTTGGTTTCAGATTTAAATTTTTAAATTTAATTTTTTGAACACAGAAAGGATCCTCAACATCTTTAGTCGTTAGGAAAATGCAAATTAAAACTGTGATGAGATACCACTGCACAATCCATGGAGTGGCTAAAATAGAAAAGACTGATGATATCAAGTGTTGGCAGGGATGTGGAGAAACTGGAACCATCTTACACTGCTGGTGGGAATGGAAAATGGTGCAGTTGCTTTGGGAAACAGTTTAGCAGTTTTTTAAAAAGTTAAACATCCACCTACACCCACCGCCATTCGACTCTTAGGTATCTACCTAAAAGAAATGGAAGACTTGTTTACAAATGTTCGTAACAGCTTTATCCATCATTAGCCCCACACTGGAAACAATCCAGATGTCCGTCTACTAGTGAATGCATGAGCCCACTATGGCAGAGCCATACAGTGGAATAAAAAGAAATCAACTACGGACACATGCAGCAACATGGGGGACTTTCAAATTATGCCAAGCAAAGAAGCCAGACACAGAAGTCTACATATTGTATGACTACCTATGTGTATGACTTTCTAGAACAGGCAAAACTATAGAGACAGACAGTAGATCACTAGCCACCTGGGCCTGTGGGTGGGAATGGGAATTACCCGAGAACTAGCCCAGGGAACTTTGTGGGGTGATGGAAATGTTCTAAAACTGGATTGTGGTGATGGTTGCACGACTATAGATTCACACTGAGCTGTGCACTTAAAATGCATGCATTTTGTGGTATGTAAAGTATACCTCAATAAAGCTATTAAAATATGTGAAGGTAAAATACATTCATATGGCTCAAATTTCAAAAAGTATAAAAGTGATTATAATGAAAAAAATCATAATAGGAAAAAAATCCCGTTCTTCCTCCTTGACAACCCGGTTTCCTTTGGCACAGGCAACCAATGTTATTAGCTTTTCTGCGATGCATTCAGAGACACCTCCTGCATAGAAAAGCAGGTAAATATGTTTTTCTATGCATATATAAATATATATGTTATACTATATTTAGTTTGCTTCTCTCTCTCAAATACTAGTAAACCACGCATACTATTCTACACCTAGATTTTTTCACTTAACACATAGTATGTCTTGGAGATCTTTCTCTAACATGAAGAGCTGCATTTTTTCAAGCGCTGTCATTTCACATTCTGTTGGATGGCTGACCCATCACCGATGTGGCCACTCCTCTAGTCCCGGGCCCGTGGCTTGTTTCCAGGCTTTGGCTGCTACAAAGTGCTTGATCCAATTCCTTGACCTCCCTGTGGCTCTGAGCTTCCTCTTTTAATGGAGCTAAGGGCAGCACCTACCTTCCTCCCATTGTTGCTGTGAGGATGACATGAGCTAGTCTACATAAAGGGCTTAAACGGTACCTGGTTCACAGAACCTCTATGTAAAGCGTTAGCTAGTATAATGGTTACTTCCACGAACCTTGTACGTATGACATTTCACACGTGTGGAGGTATGTTAATAGGGTAAATTCTGAGAAGTGGAATTACTCAATCAAAGGGTATGTGCAGATTAATTTTGGATGGATTTTGCCAAATTATCAATTTTACTTCCTCAAGTGTTGAATGAAATTGTGTCCCCATAGTCTCACCCAACTGGACCGGACTCTAAAAGTCTGGTCTTTTGGATTTTGGTCAACCTGAGAGGTAAGGTGTGGGATTGCCTAGTTTTGGAGAAGAAAAATCCCAGCTTCAATGGGGTTCAAACAAAACTCCTTGGGGCCAGTTCCTGCCCTGGACTTGTTGGCATAGACTGTATTCTGCCAGAAATGCAAACTAGAGAGCACTTCTGGGGTCCTTTCCGCTGAGATAGCTGGTAATGAGGGGAAGACATCGCAGCCTGTGGCACCAACTCCATCACATTTACAGTTTTTGCAAATTGAATAAGAAAGTGCAAACAGTTTTCCAGGACACAGCTGCCAGTGGCTTACATTTTTCTTGTCCCGGGAACACATGGGTAAGGTAGAAACACAAACACACGGAACCCGGGGAAAAGCACAACTTCAAGCTAACAAGAAACCTTCTGAATTCTCGTCAAAACATGAGTGTTCTGATGCACTGTAGAATGCGGGGCCACGTGAGAAGCATTCCCAAACCAGGCGGGAGGAGAACGACATTAGAAGCACCCACTTTATGGAAACTGGGGTGATTTTCTGGAACAGACCGGCCTGTTTTGGATCTGTTTGGAAGAAGTGGCAACATTGGAGAAATGATTAGAAAGTAAGCTGTTTGTCAATATGTTTATTCATTATGCAGTCAAAGAATTATTGTTTGAACGCGTGCATTGTGACATTTGAAAGTCACTGACCAGAGATTTGACATTTTTGCAAAGAATTCTGGAAATATGGGGCCTCTGTTGTCTGATCTGAAGCTGGCTCGTTTTCATGATGCAAGACCGTATTCCCTTCTTGTATGTTCCCCCTTGCCCCTTTAATTAATTAGTTCACTTTGAGGACCTTTCTGTTCTCTGTTTCCAACATTTCTGTGGGAACTTTCTGGCTTACTCTCTTCTGGCGGGAGTTTCTCAATGCACAAGCCCTGGAACCTCGCAGGATGCCCTGGATTCCTCTCTCACGCGCCTCGTGGGATGAGTCGTGTGCATAGAAGGATTGCTCATATTGGAGGCGATGACCTGAGTTGATCAGCGAGAGACTGTACCTCTAAGGACCTAGTTTCTCACGGACTTCCGGTTTGCTTGCCGTGGTGTTGGCTCCAGCCGATGCCTCTGCAGCTCTGAGCTCCCCGCTCAGCATGTAGCCTCCCTCTGCAGCTCCTGGGCTCTTGTCCTCACACCACACTGCTCCTGGAAAGAGGGAGGTGTCTTTGGGGATCCTCTGCACGTGTCCAGAGATTTTCTCTCTCTCTGAATGGCCTGCACTGGCTCACGTGCCCAATGATGACCAAATCACCAAGGTTTTCCTCAAAGGGAGGGAACAGAAATAAATATTGGCAAGGTAACTAACAAATGCCTAATAATAAGAAGAAGTCTCCTAGGAGTCCCACCCTTGGCCTATCCCTGTGCCTTTGAATTTCAAAGAGTCCATTTGTAATCAGTTCATTGCTTTGGGGGAGAAGAATTACCCCTCCCTTGAGTGATGGGTCTTGGGCTCAACAATCTTTATTTCAGTATTTCAGATTCTGCTGAAAAAGCTACCGCCCTCCTCATTGACCTGTTTTCCATAAAGACAGTATGAGCTCAAAATGGAGCACATTCTGACATTCCGTTGTCATAGCAACCTGGGTGGTAAACATCAGCTTAATGCAATTTGAAGGGGGTGGCAGGAATTAGGAACTGGGGGGACGTGAGTAAAGCTGGAGATTTGGTGCCGTAGTCTCAGCTCCCGACTCTACAGGAAACGTTCAGTGGAATGGCCGGGAAGGACACACTTCTGTCTCCACGAGGGGACACCAAAAGGGAATGGGTTGGGGCTACCAGAGAGGGTTTGGGAGCAGACTCAAGGGGGAGTCCTCAATCTTCTGTTCTGATCCTCTCTTCATAGCCACACTTCTCAAAAGCGTTGTCTGTTCCGGATGCTTCCCTTCCCCAGATGCTGCTCACTTCTCATCACCATGGTTGTGCTTCTTGCCCCCACTTCTCCACTGAGACTGCCCACTGAGGCCATCAGAGCTGTTGTGAAACACTAGGGCTGCTTCTTGGGGTGGCTCCTCCTTCTCAAAAGTGTCCCCAGCGCTCCACTGGCTTTTCTGACAACACACACACCTGCTTGTCCTCTCCTGCCCCCGGATGTCCCTCTACTCCTTCTCCACGGCCCCTTGTCATCTACCAGACCCTCACACCCTCTTCCCACTCTGCGTGTTTCTCTTTGGGACGCTTGTTCCACTGACTTCAGTCACCACCTCCCTTCTGATGACACTCAATCTCTCTTTCGATCAGGGTTCTCTCCTGAGCTCATGGGTGTTTCTACTTGGGGGATCCATACATGTCTCAGACTCAGCATGCCCCAAGCAGATCTCATCCCCTCCTCCAAATGCTGCTCTTCCCATCTCAGTGATGCCCCCACCCCTCTGCCCAAGCCTGAACCCAGCAAAACTCTTAATTCTTTCCTCTCTCAACTCCCTTTCCCTTCCCACTATATCTAATTAATTTCCAAGTCCTCTCAACATCTCTTGCATGGTCTCTCCATCCTGGTGGCCCTTTCTGCAGTGTGGATTGTAGGGAGTTCGAGGATGTCAGAGCTGAGCAAACAAAAATATACAACCACAAGATGGCAGTAACCAGGAGCTTTATTTGGGCAACGCTTTGCCGAGTTGCATGTAGGGGAAATCCCTCACAGCAGGAGACCCTCCAGAAAGAGGCCTCTCCCCTCCCGGGTCTCCACCAGTTGGGAAGACAGGAGGAGAACTCTGAGGGGAGAGGGAACTAGACGGGGGGCTCACGTGTCCAGGTGACGTCCCTCAGCAGCACCCTTGGAGTCTCTAGCCCAGGGGGCTCCAAAGGGCAGCAGCATCTGGGGTCTGTGAGAGCCTAGGGTTGTCTTATCTACAGGAGCAGATGTTGGGTCCGGTTTCACAGCATATGCAGAGCAGCCAGGCTCTAAGTGGCAAAAATAGGCTTATTTGGGCTCTATTTAAAACAGTTGGATGTGTAAAAAATTGAGTTTGGTACCGGTGGTCTTTGAGCTAACGGTCCTAGCCTAGTCTGAAAAAGTAAACCACGTGGGGCCAGTAGAGGGGCCGTCTTTGGCCCATTTATATAACAAGATCACCACCCTCTATGACCTGGACCATTGCATCAGTCCCTGTCCTGGTCATTCCTGCTTCCAGTCCGTTCTCCATCATGCAAGGGTGATAGTTTACCAGATTGCATCGAATGGGGCCGTGTTCCCACGATGTAAGCCTTCAGTGTCTTCCCGTTACCCCTGGGATGAAGTCCACACACAATCAAGTGACCCCCACCTGGTCCTGCACGACCTGGACCTTCCTTCCTCTCCAGCCTTGTCTGCTTCCCCTTCTCTCCCACACCTGCTCCAGCCACCTGCTCGCGGCCCTGTGCAGGGCTCGGTGCCCCGGCCTCTGCTCCTTTGCCCCTGCTGTTTTCCTCCACCCCAAACCCTCTTCTCACCCTTTGACCTGGTTGATCCCATTTGTCCTTTGGACACTGGATTAGATTGGCGTGTCTGCCGTAACAAAGGACCACAAACCGGGTGGCTTTGAATGACAGAGACGTGTTCTCTCACAGATCTGAAGGCCAGAAGTCTGAACTCATGTGTCGGCTAGTTTGTTTCTCTGGGAGGTTCTAGGGGGAATCCATCCCATGCCTCTCTCCCAGCTTCCGGTGGCCCCAGGCGTTCCTTGGCTTGTAGATGTGTTAGTCCATCTCTGCCTCCGACTTCGTGTGGCCTTCTGCTCTGTCTCTGTGTGTGAACATCCCTCTCCTTTCCCTCATAAAGACACCGATCATTGGACTTAATCCAGTGTGACCTAATTACATCCGCAAAGACCCTATTTCCAACTAAGGTCACATTCTGAGGTCCCAGGTGGACGTGAGTTTTTGGTGGACACTATTTAACGCATAGTGGTCCAACCTGCATTGGCTCCATCAAGCTGCATTAGGGGCCCCTCCTCTGTCCATTCACTGTCACAACTCTTGCTTTTCTTTATTGGAATTTGTGTTCACACCGCAAAGCCGGATGAGCTCTGTGAAGGCGGGGCTGGGTTGATCCATTGTTCCCTCGAACTCCAGTGCTCGGCACAGGACTGGCCCCTAACAAGCATCCAGTGAATGCCTGATGGATGAGTGGTGTTAAGTATTGAATGTTTGTGTCCCCCAAGTTCATATATTGACGTCCTAACCCCCAGGGTGATGCTTTAGGAGGTGGGGCCTCTGGGAAGTGCTTAGGTTTAGATGAGGTGGTGAAACGGAGCCCCTGTGATGGGGTTAGTGTCCTTACAAGGAGAGGAAGATCCCACAGCTTGCTTTAGCTGCCATGTGAGGAGAAGGCAGGGGTCTGCAAGCAAAGAGGAGGGCCCTCACCAGTCACCGAATTGGCCAGCACCTCGATCTTACACTTCCAGCTTCCGAAACTGTGAGAAAATGTGTCGTTTAAGCTGCCCAGTCTGTGGAATTTGTTAGAGCAGCCTGTGCTGACTGGGGCAAACGGGTGTGCCTGGTCCCTCCCACCTGACACCCACAGTACCCGAGGAGGTAGGTCATGTTCCTGCCTCCCTCTTTCAGATGTTCTTGGGGGAGGTGCTCATCGTGGTGACTGACTGGCCAAGAGACAGCCTGGTTTGCTCTGCAGCCCAGGCTCCCCACCCTCCCTCGGGTTTGGGGGGGCTTCAAGGAAGCCAGAAGCATGGGCAGGGCCCAAGTGACCTCTGGCTGGCTGGAGAGTAGGTGATGGGTGAGTTACTTCTGTGGGGACAATTTCCTAACAGACCTCTCAGAGCTGGGTGGCTTTGTCCCCAAGTCACTCTGTCACCACACAGGTTGGATTCATCCCTGTTGGGACTGGCTTTTTCATGTCTTCTCCCACCCTTGGCCCCTCAGCCCTCAGGTGGTCTACGAAAGGGAAGGACAGGGACAGTTCTCGAATCAGAGACTGCAGAGATTGCCTCCTGGGGTGAATACAACTGAAAAAAGGGAAGAAAGCCCTTTCCTACAACCACCGGAATTTCCCTGGAAGCAATGTGACTGTACTGGCAAAAATTATTTCTTCTCCGTTGTGTGGATTCTCAGGGTGAAGCTACTGACAAGGGGACAGGGGAGAAGAGGGTTTCCAGGATTGCAGGGGGGCAGCCTGTAGCTCCCCGCTCAGTCGGCCCTGCACCATGGGGGGAGCCGACCATGGGAGACCCGGCTGTTCCTCCAGGTGACGGCAGGTGGGGGACCCAGCTGTTCCTCCAGGTCCCGGCGTGCACGTGCGTGGGGGGTGCGCTGTCTCCTCCTCTGGCGCACTTCCAGGTCCTTCCAGAGCACAGCGAGCCTGACTGTGTCAGGTGCTTCCCCCACGGCCCCTTTGCTGCCTGTGGTCTCTCCCGCCAGGCTGAGGTCCACGGGGAGGTGACACCCTTTCTCCCCGAAGCCCACCCCAGCTGGGGTTTCTGTTACTTGCCAACAAGGAAGCTGGTCGTGTGGAGTCGTCGCGCTGCCTCATGGTCTCCTGTGGGGAAGCAGCGGTGGGACTTGGTTCCAGTCCCCAGATCGCCCCGCATGGCCCCACGTCTGGGTTTCCGCTCTGGGAATGGGGACAAACTGCCTGCTTCCCGCACGGCGGTGCTGGCCTCGGCCGCCAGGTGGCAGTGCTGGCGCGCACGAGGCCGCGGGCCTGCGGCGGGGTGTCCGGCGGGGTGTCCGGCGGGGTGTCCGGCGGGGCCCAGGCGCGCACCCGCGCCGCCCGCAGCACCTGCCTCCGCCTCCCGGACGCGGTCCTGCGCCCTTCATCCCCGGCTGATCTGCCCACACGGAATAATCCCCGAGTTCAATCTGAGAAAGAAGGGCCTGAGGGTTTTTTGTTTTTGTTTTTTTTCCCGCCAAGTTCCCCCAAAGCTGTCGTGAAGGAGCGACTTTACCCGGAACGGGGATTCGTGGCATAGCCCTGGGACCCGCTGCGACGAGGACGGCTCTGTTTCTTTCCTTGCGTTCTTTATGGCTTTTACTCCGCAGACGTCTGGGTTGTGTGATCGGTCAAAAGCATCCACGGAGCCCTTCTTTGCTTTGGGTGAAAGGAGGTGACTGAGTCTGGGGCGTCAGCAGCCGGGGGACCAAACAGAGGGAAATAAGCAGAGGCGTTACCACTTCCAGCAGCCAGCAGAGAAGACTGGTTAGAGCCTGGACTCCGGAGCCCAGTCCTGGCTCCACCCCTGACTTGCTGTGTGACCTTAGGCATGTTTCATGACATCTCTGCGCCTTAGTTTTTTAATCTATAAAATGGATATAATAATGCTATTTATATAATTATATAATAATGTTAGTAATATAACAATATGAGCATAATATCCTATCTTATTGGATTGTGTAAAGAATAAATGTAAATACATGTAAAGCAGTTAGAAGAGTGACTGGCAGACAGTAGGCACGCAACAATTCCTAGTTATTACTGTTCTCGTTATTACTATCGATATTTCATTCATTGGATACTAATGACAAAGTTGTGATAATTCTCAACTAATGTGGATCTCTTCTTTCTTTGAAATTTGACAACACGTATAACTTATATCAGGCATGTTAACAATACATATTTTACTTTTTTATTCTTATCAATTTTTTAAATGTATATTTGTCTTCTCACTTAAAATTTTAAGTTCCTCAAAAGTGGGCTGTCTTTTTGGTCGCAGCTCTGTACTCTCCGTGTCCTAGGGCACCTTTACTTACTTGATTGTCCCGAGAAATGAATTCAGACAGAAAATAGACTTAAGTTTGTGGGTTTTTTGCCGTAGGCGAAAAGGGGTTTTCAAGCAATTGAATAGTCAACAGGAATGTGGGAGGGATGTTTAAGGCATCTGAGATCACACTGTTTAAACTCTTAACCCTTAAAAAACAGTCTTAATGATCCAGTAAAGCAGATTCTCTAGGGACCAGCTACAGAAACTGGACGACATGCATGTCCCTTCCTCTCATCACTTCATGTGTCTGAAAATAGTGGACCGTGTTAAAAAAAATAAGAAAGAAAAGAAAAGAAACTCCATGAGTGATTCTGGATTGACCCAGGCTAGCCTGGGTTAGTGGTGGTTCATTGTATTTTTCAAATGCTTTTTCTGCATCTGTCGAGATGATCATATGATTTTTATCTTTCATTCTATTAACGTGGTGTATCATTCATTTTTAAATTGTGCAATACCAGTCGTAAATGCAAGTATAACAGCAATGAACCTGTGTGCAGAATCCTCAAAATGACACAGTTCCTATTTCGTAGCTCGTACATGCGTATGCGTTTTGTTCTTACCAGAACAGTGGAAATGCCTCACAGAACTAACTCAGCTGTTTTCATTTCACTTCTTGACAGGCACACATTCTACCAGCATCCCCCAGCTTCAGCTGACTGATGAGTAAGGAAGGGCTAAAAGGAAAAGGAATTGCCTTTCTCTTTCCTTCCATGTCATCTGTTTTCAGCGTAAGTTGTTGGCTAATACAGGAGTAAGAAAGAATCGGATAGGGTTTCCTGGCTGATTGTGTTTCTTAGGATGTCCTTGCCTTTTTTCTTCATTTGAAGCAAGTTCTGGTTTGAACAGACAGCATGGCTCCTCCGAGCTGTGTCCCGGCTTCCTTGTCATAGATGTGACACGCTTACCTCTACTTTTGCTTTGAGTCTTGTTGAACTCCCAAGCATCGTGGGCCCAGGGAATTCTGTGCTCATGGGGCACCCAGACTGCGATATGCAAGTAGGGCAGCGAGGACCAGCTGACCAGCATGTCACATGTGTCTCCTTTGCTCGTGATCATACTTCATTGTCTTGTTAGCTCACCTACGAAGCACAGGTGCAAAGATAAAACTCTTAAGAATTTCAGAGGTGAAGAGTGTACAGCAGAGCATTAAACCAAGCATGGGCCCTTCTGAGCATGGAGCCCTGTGTGGCTGCATGGGTCACACACCCATGAAGCTGACCCTGTGTATACTTCTCTCTGTCACTGCCCACTGAGATCACTTTTGAAGACTCAGTATCCTAAAGGAAACATACTAGCCCTGCAGTGGATGTTGGTTTATTTTGGGCCCTGGGGTCAGATTCTCCAACTTGGGTTTCAAATGGAGTCTATCAAACTCTAAAGGTATCACATTTCTGTAGGGTAATTGCTAAAATGTCTGGTTTGTGACCCCAGGCACAAATTCCTGACTTTTCTTTTTCAACACCAGTCGTGTGGAGAGTAGTACAGGCTAAAGAAATCAGCCTCGACTTGGTGTGAATTGTTTCATTTGGGTGATAGGGTGGGTTTTTGTGTTGTGTCCTACAAAGAACATCCTTGTTCTTCTTGTCAAAATGGTACCCTGGTGATGCTGAATCTGATCTATCTCTGGCTCCTGGGAAGAGGCACGTGACCTTGGCCGAGCCAATCAGAACAGGCCGTTCCCTTGGCCATAGCAATCTGTTCAGGGATGGGCATGTGACCCATCAGAGACAAAGAGGGTTTTTCCCTGCAACTTCGGGAAAGAAACCCTCACTGGTCCTTGTTGGATTTGAAAGAAGGAAACTGTGAAGCTTGGTGATGCTAATCTTGCCATGACGGTGAGATTGAGGATGAAGCCAGCCCCATGGAAGAGAGCAGAATGATGGATGAAAATACATCTTGACAAAAACTCTTAAAATTTACTTTCAGTAAAATTCACTCTTTTTGGGGTGTAGCTCTTTGAGTTTTTGACAAATGCATAAAGTCATGTAACCAACGCAACAGTTGGGATACAGAACAGCTCTATCACCTCCACCCCAATCTTTTGTTTCAAGTTTTTGTAGTCAAACCCTCCCCAGCCCCTAATTCCTGGCAATCACGGATCTGTTCTCTATCCCTCTAATTCTGATTTTTCTAGGTTGTTGCATAGATGGAATTGTACAGCAGGTAGCTTTTTGAGGTTGCCTTCTTTCATTCAGCATAATGTATTTGAAATTTAACCACGATGTTGTGTGTATCCATCATTTCCTCTCCTTTGCTGCAGAATAGTATTCCATTCCGTGGAGGCACCACCATTTGTTTATCCATTCACCTGCTGAAGGACATTTGTGAATGTGTGTTTGATGACATTATTTAAGTGCTGAATCCAGCCAGACCTGAAGCTAGCCTACCCTGGGACTCTCCAGCTATGACTGCCATTAAATTCCAATTTTGTTAAGACTTGAATGGTATGGGTTTTCTGTGAATTGAAAGAATCGTTTCTGATATCGATGACGACCAGATGAAGGGAAGGCTGGCCTGAATTAGTGAGAAGTCCAAAGCAAATGTGCTCCACATATGACATTGGTTTTGATGCAGTTGCACAATAACAAGTCACATTACTGGCTTCCTTCATAGTGTGTCCCTGATGGGTGGCAGTAGGTGACACCCCCTTTGATGCAAAGGGAAAGTGAATCTCGGGAATGAAGTGACTAGTCTTGGTACTTAAACTGAGCTGATGACAGAGCCGGGACTCCAGCCCAGGTGTCCTCTGCGTCACGTCAGCCTCAGCTGCCTCTCGATCAGACAGTGGCAGAGCTGTCAGCATTACTTAGCGAGTTCCCCTTTCTTATTTAAACAATCTCCGAGGTGTCCAATTTGGAATAAATATAAATGGAAATTAGAACAAGGTCATCAACATTTCCTACTGTTTAACAGCCGACGGTGCTGATAGGAGGTCAAAATTACTGTCACTAAGATCTATATAATCCGTTTAATGATGCTCCTTCCACACCTGGTGCCCCGCAGAGCCCTCTCAGTGTTGGCTCAAGACTTTTGTTAAGTGTGTGTTCACTTGGTTTCTCTGACTGTCTTTATCTTCTCCTGCAAACGAGCACGGTTGCATTCAGGAAGGGCTGTGCGATTTGTTTCAGCTTTTCGGTGGGGGCAGGATGACAGCTGCTCAGATTGTTAGGCTGCCCGATGTTGTAGTAGTTAAGTGTCACTAGCTGTGTCATAAATAAACCCAGAGTGGCTAGCGTACTAAGAGATGACTCCTGGCTCACATCTAGTGTGGGTTCATGTTCGGCAGGTGGCTCTCCTCCAGGTGGAGACTCGGGGGCCCAGGCTCCTGCCAGCTATGGCTCTGCCATGCCCCGGGGCCTCAGAATCCCCTGCTTCTCACTGGTGGAAGGTAAAAGATATCAATTTTGGCTTCAGAGTGACTTGCAACACTTCTGCTCGCATTTCATTCCAGAACTAGTCGCATGGCCCTGCATGGACCCGGGAGAGCCTGGGAAATTCCCTGGCTGAGCAGCCATATCCAATACTGTGGACGAGAAGGTGTTTGTTTTTTGACAGGTAGCCATCTCTCCCACACACATGATGCCTCATGTCTGGATTAAGGCCACTGTCCCTCACTCCCCCACTCAAATTTCCCACTCAATGCTGTCTCTGCTTGGCTAGTTTTGGGTTCATGCAGAACAAGTCACTCATCCTTGTGTCACGCATGCATCCGGAGAAAATAAAATGGTACAGCATAACTTTCAGAGAAAGATGATAGCCTTCCATCCCTCTGTCTCTTTGATCTCGCTCCCCAAAGTCAGCCACGTCTAGCCATTTCTGCTTGTAGTTCTGCTGGTGGTTCTTTCTATAATTCCGCATCCTGTTCTCCTACCTCTACTTCTTGAGTTAACAACTTTAGACTGCAGTGCCATCTCTATAAAAGATGAGGATTTAGCTTCTTATTTTCCTTTCTTACCAGCTAATGTTGTGTTTGGCCACAAGTAACAGAAACCCCAGCCACAGCGGCTTAGGCCAGTAGGAGCTTATTTTATTTTACTTATTCTCTGATCTCACATTGTTTCCAGCTCCTTCTGACCTCCTGCATCACCGTCGCAGTGTGTGAAGTGGGTGCGCATCCTTGCACAGTGGCTGTCGCTCCTCCACCCCCTCAGGGTACGAGCACCAACACCCACACTTGGATGCCTGGCATTTCTCTTGACGGTTCATTCAGTTTCCTTAGAGAAGAGTTGATTTACGACTGGGGATAAATACCAAGCAGTCCGCCTTTTACTCAGAGTGGGGACATGGGAAGGAGGTCTGCCTGGTGTGAGTGTCTTATCTACAGAATTTAGTCACTCCCCTGGCTTTCAGCCCCATTTTTAACCCCTGTCCTGACTGTATGTGCCAACGTTGAGTCAAGAGCCCTCTGGGGTTCCAGTGGGCAGAGTAGCCCCTAGGCCCCCTGAGGCACACACAGAATGTTCTAGCTCAAGGTTTCCTCTGCTGTCTTGCCCTATTAGTGCACTTCCACCCACTTATTTTCTTTCATAAATTTGTTGCAATATTTTTTCTTCAGATGGCCCTCCTCCATTTCTCTGGATAATAAGTTTATTCCTTTTTGTACTTTTATGCTTTTGTTTCCACGGGGTTTCTGTGGAGTCGCGAGGAAATGAGTGTGCTCAGTCGGCCCTTAAAATCAAATTCCATATTTTCATTTAAAAGGAAAAATGTCAATATTTCTCTTAGCTTGAATAAGCAAGATGTGTTTGTTCTAGAAAAGTTGAAAGCACATAGAAAAATATAGCAGAAAGTTGAAAGTTATCCATAACCCCAATATGCAGACCCTCACCTCCGGGTCAGAGTCCAGCTGGCTTGTGACACGAGCAACTTGACAGACTGACTCTAACGTGAGCCTGAAGACAGGTGACAGGCAAGTCTGGCTAATGGAATTTTGATAGTTGTCTCTCTGTATTAGTTTGCTAGGGCTGCCGTAACAAAGTACCACAGACCGGGTGACTGTGACAACAGGAATTTATTTTCCCACAATTCTAGAGGCGAGAAGTCCAAGATCAAGATGCCAGCAGGATTGGTTTCTCCTGAGGCCTCTCTCCTTGGCTTGTAAATGGCCATCTTCCTCGTGTCCGCACACGGTCGTCCCTCTGTGCATGTCTGTGTCCTCATCTCCTTTTCTTATAAGGACACCAGTCCTGTGGGATGAGGGCCCACCCTAATGACCTCATTTTAACTTAATTACCTCTTTAAAGACCCTATCTCCAAAGGCAGTCGCATTTTTTTTTTTTCAGTAAAGTCAAATAAAAATAATTCTGCTGGCTAAATTCAGTGTGTGCTAGTTTTCAACTGCTATTGGATTCCCACTTCACATTATACACCAAAAGAAACTTCAGGTGGATTCCAGAATTAAATGTAATACTTGAAATTTGCTAAGAGGGTAGATCTTAAGTATTCTCACTACCTGTCCCCCCCAATCAAGCTAATTCACATATCTATCACCTCATCTGATGAATATGTGAATTAGTTTGATTGGGGTGATTATTTCACAATGTATATATATATCACATCATCAGATTGTACACTCGAAATATATGCAATTTTTAATTGTCAAATATACTTCAATAAAAAAGGAACTAGGGGCCGGCCCAGTGGCGCAGCGGTTTAGTTTGCACTTGGCAGCCTGGGGTTCGCTGGTTCGGATCCCGGGCGCCGGCTGATGCACTGCCTGTCAGCCATGCCGTGGCGTCGTCCCATATAAAGTAGAGGAAGATGGGCACGGATGTTAGCCCAGGGCCAGTCTTCCTCAGCAAAAAAGAGGAAGACTAGCGACGGATGTTAGCTCAGGGCTGGTCTTCCTCACACACACACACACACACACACACACACACACACACACACACACAGAACTAAATGTAAAAATGTAGACTCATACATGCATATATATACACCCACCAGGGAAACCTGGGTGAAGGTAGAGTTGAGTGTGTATTTGACTTTGGGATGTTGGGAGAGGACTTCCTCAGCATAAAAACAGTGGTCGACATCAATGAAAGAAAAGATCAACACTCTTCATTATGTTTTAAACTGTGTGTGTTGGCCTTTGATTATCTCTGTAGAGTATTTGGACCCCCAGATCTTGCCAGAGAATATAATCTCAAGTGCTCTGCCACTTACCTCTTTCTAAGACCTTGACTGCTTTGCTAAGAAAGCACGTTCATGGAGGAGAGAGTGAATGGTAGGATTCCCTAGGATCGTAATCTGGATTTTATTTTTCTATCAGGCCGGACCATCCAGGAACTGCCAGCTGTCTTGGCGCATACTCCTTTGTCCTCTGCAGAATCGCCTTTGCTTGACTGTCCTTTGTTCTTACATCCCGCTTGGCACGGAGGAGCACCGTAGGAAGCATGCTAATAAACTCCCGTGCATTGTGGGAATGCTGTTGTGTCCCTCCGGGGCCCTGCAGGGGCACCCACCAGAGGAATTTCTCTTAGAGCCAGGAAACGCTTTGCTTCTTGCTTTCATCTTATGGACAGTGTCCAGCTAGTGACCTCATCTTGTGCTTTGAGAGCTGGGCAATTCAGAGGCACATGTGTGGTTCCCTTTAGTCACTGCCTAAGCTCTGACAATGTGGATGCTGCTTGCTGAGCTTTCCTCTGGCAGCAGAACATAACGGCGGAGAGTGCAAAGTCCGCCTGGAGCTGGACTGCTTGGATGGGATTCCACCTCTGCCACTCACTAGCTGTGGGATCTTAGGCAAGACACTCAACCTCCCCGTGCCTCAGTTTCCCTATCTAGGAGTGGGAATAATAATCAAATCCTCATAATCAAGAAGATTGTGAAGATTAAAAGAGTTAATACCTGTAAGATGCTTAGAATAGTGCTCGGTATATCATAAGGATTATATAAATGACGATGATGGTGATGATGATGATGATGATGGTCATGATGGTGACAATTCCATTCTTGTTTTTTCTTTGCCTTATTTCTCTATATTTTATCTTGTCTTACCACTATAAATTTATAGTCACATCTAATCCTTAGTGTTATTGCTGGTAAATGACCCAAGACTCGCCCTCACGGGAATGTATGACTATTAATTTTTGAGTATATACAAAGCACGTACTGTCCCCAGGAGTGTCCTTGAACTTTCGGAGTGGTGGTTCTCCCCACCGCTGTTCAGGGAACAGAGGAAAAATTGGGCCCCACCTGAAACCATTTAAATCAATTCTGGAGGCAGGGCGGGGTGTAATATATATGTTCTCTACCATGTGTGTCTACATTGCAGCCAGGATTGAGAATCCCTGTCTTAGGGAAGACGGAAATAGTTTATGATGTGACACCATGTCTAAAGGAGTTTACCTTTGTGTGCAGATGAGATAGGGGTCCATCTCCCCCCTGAATCCCACGTTCATATTTTCAGTGGTCTCCCTATCATCTCCCTGTCACCTTAACTCAAATGTATCCGAACTGAATCTCTTATCTGTTTCCTTCAGACTGGATGTTATTCCTGTACTCTTTATTTCATTGATAGCTCTACAAACTACAGTGCCTAGGAGTCGTCCATCATATCTGCCACCATTCTGCAGCCTCTGATGGAGACATGCCACTCTGGATTCCTGGCTTCTTCTCTGAGAATGCCCACCTTCTGGGTTTTACCTTAGACACTTCTCTAGGGTCTCCGTGTCCTCTTCTGAACCAGATGGAATTATGAGACAGCCCGGAGATTGGGGAATAAGAATTCTTCCTTCCCCCAGCCTCCTTGGGGCAGAGTCATACAGGGTGGTAGTTAGGGGCTCACACTGTAGAGCCAGTTTGCTGGGATCCTGTCCTTGCACCGTCATTTACTAGATGTGTGACTTAACCCCTCTAGGCCTCAGTTTTCTCATCTGTCAAATGGGTTCTGTCAGTTATTAAGTTAATGTCTTTTAGTTCCAAACTCACCTTTCTATTCTGGTCTGCAATGCTGGGAATCTGCAAACCACATTTCTCTTGGCCAGTTGTTTCCTGCTAGTCGCTACTAATGGGAGGCTCTAGAGAAGACTGCAAGACTAGAGCTGGGAGAAGGGACCTCTCCTTCCTGTCTGCTTCCCATCTGCTTCCTGTTTTCTCCCATTTGCTTCCTGTCTGCTTTCCACCTGCTTCCTGTTTTCTCCCATCTGCTTCCTGTCTGCTTCCCACCTGCTTCCTGTTTTCTCCCATCTGCTTCCTGTCCAATTCTAATCTGCTTCCTGTTCCTGTGACCATCTTACGTTGGCCACACAGGGCTGCCTAGCTTGAGATTTGAGAAGATTCTTGGGATAAAAGCAAGCATCACTGCCTGATGACCAGCTAGCACTGGTGGCCTCATGTTCTCCTGTCTGTGTGGTCCCTTCTTCTCTCTCAGCCCATGGGGTATTTTATCAGGTTGAGAAAGACAGAAACTCATCTGACTTTTTCCATCTTACTTTTATACCGGGGGCTTTTGAATTCAATAGTCAAGTATTTGCTACCATTTTTTGTTCTATGGTCAATGACCCGTGTTTCAAATGCAGGTCAGATGTGGAAGGATCTGTCCCCAGGGTACAATGAAGGGATACAGTTGGGAGTAGGAGCAAACCAAATGGGAACGTACAATGTCATGCCACCCCAGCTGGTTGCTAGTGAATAAATGACCACATGCTGTTGGCCTCAATCCAAGAGTGTTTAGCCCAACTTGCATTGGCTGTACCTCCTGAGGCTGTAGGATGTGCAAGATGGTTCATAGGTAGCAATGCTCTTCCATATTTTTCACTACCTTGAAGGTATGGTCACTGGCTGCTTTGCCAGCAGCTGGGTTGAGATGCCCTGGGTCGGCTGTACTGATTTTTCTGCTCCACCTGACAGTCCAGGCTAATAACACGTACTGAGGTTGGGAGACATAGTCGCCTGTGATCCTAGAGCAACAAAACCCTCACCGGATGTACAGGGATTGTGTCCATGAAGCTGGCTTTCTGAGCATTGAACTTCTGCTCCTTCAGCTGACCTCCATACGCCTAACTCCTTGGCCTCCTTGTAGAACCACCAGGCCAGTTGGCCTTGAGGCGGTACAGAGAAGTGGAAAGGCTTTGGAATCGGACTAGCTGGTTGGAATCCTAACTTGGACCATGTTCAAATTGCTCGATTTCTCTGTGCCTCAGTTTCATCACTTTCCAAAAGGGACTAAGACTCCTCATCTCACAACTGTTGTGATAATCAACCGATGTAGCAGTTAAATATGCCTAGAAGTGTTGGCGCATGGCGGGTGCTCTGTTATGCTCTGTTTCTTTTTTAAGTGATATTTTCTCCTTGCATGTGATCAATTGCAGCTCTATGCTCTGCAAACCTAGCAACGAGCTTAGTGACCACAGTGATATGATATTTGAGAAGGAAATGAATGGAGTGATAATGTGATGGGCAAATGATGTGTTAATAGTAATGGTGTCTATTAACAACCCTGGGAAGAAGCCAAAGAGAGACTCAGAAGGAACGCAGTGAGATTTATTCTCTCAAGCTTGAAACCAAGGCAGTCTTAATTGATGGACATTCATTTAGCAAATATTTATTTAGTTTCTTCTGCTAGGTACCAGAGATTCAGCAGTAAACTGGCCATCAAAATCTTTCCTCTCAAGGAGTTTGAATTTTAGTGGAGAGAATGGATAGTCAATAAGTAAACAAGTAAAAATACAAAAGCTAGTTTCAGAGGGTGATCGTGGCATTGAAGAAACAGAACAGGATGATGTGACTGGATGTATTAGTCAGGCTTTAGTCAAGAAAGCAGAAATCACTCTAGTTATTGCAACAGAGGGAATTTAATAAAGGGAATTAGTTAATCAGGTGATGGAAGATCTGAGAAACCAAACTGGGCATGGTAAACTACCATCTGGGCATGGTAAAATGATCCAGAAATTAACAACAGCAGGAAGCTGTTACCACCTCTTGGACTGGAGGTACCAAGGAGGGAGGTTGGATTATCAGACCCCAGAAGCTGGAACCATCCAGAAAGGTTGGTTGGGGTCCATGGTGGGGGCTCTGTAAGGGGCTGGAATCACAGAGGAGACATGGGCTCTACCAGTAACTACTGCAAGGAGGAGACAAGGGGTCCCACCCTCCATCTTCCACCAGAGCCTCCCATTGGCTGACCACCTCCAGAAGCCAGGGAGCAAGGGATCTTGGGTAATGTAGTTCCCCGTCTTCCAGAGAAGAAGAGGGGCAGGTCAGAGTGGCTGGTCAGAGAAACCCTCCCTGAGCTGAGAAATCCTGACAAGAAGCAGCCTGCTCTGCTCACACGTGGGAGATGAGCTGCCACAGCAAGTGTGCGGTGCAAGGAGAGACAATCGACAGCACTGAGGGAAGCTGCGGAGATGGGTGGGGAAACAGCAGAGAGCGTGAAGTGTCTTCTGGTTCATTCCTCTGCCCCAGAGACGACATCCACTGCACTGTCCTGAATGGATGTGAGTGCTTAGAAAGGCCTCCTCCTAGCTCCCAGCCACCGTGACCTTGAGCTCAGTGGGGGTACCCAGGTGGCGGTGAATTACCAGCTATTAGTCAGGGCCTCACTTGGACACATCAGTGAGGAATTTCTCTGGCTGGTGGTTTTCAAAGACCTAGACACCTGGCCCACTGGAAAGAGAACCTTTTATCCCTGGCTGCCCATGCCTGAGATGTCACGTGTGAATTAGAAAGTCTCAGCTGCAGAAATGCCAGGGGCCTTTACCCTCAGGCGGGTGACCAGTGGCCACAAGATGGGTAAATAGCTTCCAGGCGGCTGGCGATATTAGTGGAAAGGTTTGTGAGTCTGTGGGTTGCAGCCAGTTGACACTGGACCTCCTCGGGGCTCAGGGCCACAGGTCCCGCCCGTCCTGACCAGGGCACAGGCCCAGGAATAAGTTTTGTGTGCGAAGCACGGCTGTAATGTCCATCCACGCACTTTGGGTCACAGAGTCCCTGCCAGGATTCCCAGCGCCCTGTGAGTGGCTTCATTCTAGTTTCCCTGGAAGCTCTCTTTAGGGGTTTCTTGGAGCCCTCTACTGTTGGCAGTTAAGTCTGGTGCACCTTGTGCTCTCCATGAACCTGGACTTGATTCTCGGCTCATAAGGAGGAGCCCTTTTCAGCTGAGAAGAGACATCCTCATTTTATGATCCCAGGACCCACTTCATTCAGTCTGGTGGCGAAAGCCCTCTAGGAAATGAGTGGACTAAACAAGACCTCATTTCACATTCAGAACTCGGGCCACATGGTCGACCTGCCAATGAGAAACAGAATGGTGCCACAATGTGACATTTGGGGATTAAAGGGAGGGGGTGTTAGCTTCTCAGGCTATGGATCTATTTCTCAGGACACAGTCCTGTGGCTTCATAAAATGCTCCTAAATTCGGATATCATATTTTGTTGCAATCTGGTTCGAGGACAAAATGAGGCCCTGGCAGCTGATGTTTATGGCTTTCCGTATATGCTTTCAGACAAAATTTGTATTGCATTTTGCTTGAGTTATGGTGGGACAGGATTGTAAACCTCACACTGTTATTTCAGATGAAATGGAGGCTTTGGCCACAATAAAGAAGAGAGAAGGCACAGCTTTAAATTTCTTATAAAGCAATTTTTGAGCGGTATAAAATATTGACATAAATGATAAAGAAAAAAAAATAAACCAATCCACAATGAAAACAGAGCATATTAAACTGTGCATTTATTTTAATTTCCTTTTCCACATTTGTAAATAAATTAGAATTTAAACCTTCCCCTGGGCTCCCCCTAAATTTTATGAGAAGGTAGAATTTGAACATGTCACTTCCAGATCTGGCTGGCTGTGTGCCCACTGAGCCCCGCTGAAGGACATCGTCACGCTGTGCAAGACAGATGTGCCCTGCCGGCTCTGGTCCTTGTTGCCAGTTAATTCATGGGCAAACTCACCTGGAATTTAACTTCCTGGTTTGGAGAGGGGGAAATAAACCAACAAAAACTAATTTAAATTTTATCTGGAATAGTCCTTCTGCATTGCTTGACATTGTCAAAATACAAATTGCCCCGTGGTGGCGGCAACAGCTAACACTTTCCTTTAGATGAAGATAATTCTTCAAAGTCATTTCTCCCTCCTCTATCTTGAATCCAAATCCTACCCAATCTATGGGATACATTTTGGAGGAAACCCAGGTCTATAGTATGAAAGTGATTCTATTGTGTGTATGTTTATGTGTATATATAAAATACATTTGCATTATGTACATGCATAGATTTTAAACAGACTTGGGCTAATTTAAAGTTTTGATGTCTGCTTTTTCACTGTACATGTTGTAAGCATTTTCTCGTGACACTACAGGTCTGCTGAATCACGGTTTCAGTGACTGTGTCGTATCACACACAGGATGGCTTTAATCATTTATTTAATCATTTCTGCAGTGATGGGTTCTTAGGTTGCTGTTATAAATCATGTTTGTGACTAACATACTTGCATATTAATCTTCTTCCTGATCTCTTGATTATTTCTTTAGCACAAATTCCTAGGTAGAGAAACACCAGGGATGGGCATTTTTAAGGGTCTTCACACGCAGTTTCATAATTGCTTTAAGTAATTGCTTTAAGTAAGCCTCAGCTCCTTGGGACAGAAACCACCTCTGTCTTGTCCCTATGATATCCCTACACACCACAGTGCTGGCAACATGAGCGTGAGTAGTAAATATAGTTAGATAGATACTCGGAGGAATGACTAAGTGATAACACTTCTCCTCCAGTAATTAATCCAACACAGAACCGGCCATATTGGTGATGCTTGAGGAGAATTTTTTTTTATGGCTTTATTGAGATATCTTTGACATATAAAAAGGGTATATATTTAGGGTACACAATTTGCTATATATATATATATATATATATATATATATATATATTTTTTTTTTTTGCTGAGGAAAATTTGCCCTGAGCTAACATCTGTGCCAGTCTTCCCCTATTTTGTATGTGGGTCACCACCACAGCATGGCCACTGACGAGTGGTGTAGGTCCGTACCTGGGACCTGAACCCAGGCTGCTGAAGGGGAGCACACTGAACTTAACCAGTAGGACACGGGGCTGGCCCCTACAATTTGATATTTTGATATGTGTATACACATTGTGAAATGACCATCATAATAAACTAATTAACATATCCATTACCTCTACAGTGTTACCATTGTGTGTGTGGTGAGAAGATTTAATTTAGAATCTATCCTCTTAACAAACGACAATACACAATACAGGGTTGTTAACTGTGGTCACCTTGCTGTATATTAGATCTCCAGAAGTTATTCATTCTGGGTAACTGGAACTTTGCCCCCTTTGATCAACATCATCTCATTCCACCCCCCACCCCAGCCTCTGGCAACCACCATCCTCCCTGCTTCTATGAATTCGACTATTTTAGATTCCGCTTATAAGTGAGATCATGCAGTATTTTAAGGAGAACTTGCCTTCCGAACATTTTCTTGGAGAAAGGACGCATCAGCCTCTATGTGGTTGTATCTTTTGCACAATCTCCTAATTACAATTTTCTCATCCTCTGGGAAAGGAGAGCTCACCAAGGACAGCCCTGAAAAAGACAAAAAATATTTAAATCAATAGAAAATTGAATTTTGCAGAATTTGTAACAGCTGCAGAAAAAATGTTATCAGGAGCGAGAGTCAGAGGAGTGGGATTTGTATGCCTCTTACCCTCCAGTGATGCTCCATTTTAAACACCCCTGCAGGTCCTAGTTCTTCTTGCACTGGTTGGAAGCTGGCTCTGGTGGCAGAGGTTTATTTCAGGGCAGAAGAGAATCTTCGTCTGTTCTTGGCCTGATTTGCTGACCCTGGTTCCTGGTGGGCTGTGTTCAGTTTGAACAAGCTTGTTAGGTCTTTGCTATCTGTGTTTTCCCATTTGATAGAAACACACACACATACATTATGTATATATACATACACACATATACATGTTTATGTACATGTATATATTTTAATTAACAAAGTAATACATGGTTATTGTAACAAATTTAAAGAAAGTAGAAACATAGATGGTAAAAAGTGAAAATCTTTTTCTTTTGTAAATATACATACATTTACATATATACATATAGATTCTTAAAAAATTACCCAAAGAAGCTCATATATGATATATTTATAATTTTTTATGCTTAATGACATATTGTGGATATCTGTTCAAGAATGTTCATATAGATCTACCTCATTTTCCTTACAGCTGCCTGTTATTCCACTGTAAAAGTATATAGTTTATCTAGTCTCCTATTGATAAACCTTTGAATGGTTTAAGCTAATAAATAATAATAATAATAGCAGATAAAGATTGAGCATTTATGTGTGCCAGCACTGTTCTAAGTGCTTCATATTGATTAACTTATTAATCCTTACAATAAGGTAGAATTTATATTTGTATCCTACCTTATATGAAGACACTTGAGGCACAGAGAGGTTCAGTAACTTGCTTAAGGTTGCTCAGTTAGGAAGTGGCAGAGCCAGGATTCAGATCCAGGCCTCTGGCTCCAGCACATACGCTCCTAAGTTTGTTTGTTTGCAATTCAAAATGATGCGCAGTGAACATCCTTGTAGATAAAGGAAGCTTTATGCATTCTTACTAGTATTTTGGAAGGAGAGAGTTCTAGAAGTGGGAATGCCGAGCCTCATTTCAATAGGAATTATGGAGATGTCTAAATATCCAAGGTGACGCCACGCATAGGAGTGATGGAAAGAAGTGTAAATATCAGAGTAATAAAGTATTAACACGTCACGTGCGATGGCCCGATGCCTGGTTGTGTGGTGGGCTTGGTGGGTGTGCGGGGTGATTATAAGAAAGATGACCATGAGCCTTTCAATTTGGGGCTTTGCAAAAACAAGAGGAGGTGATGTTTTCCCTCCGGGGGTAACTATTCAGCCACGGGACTCCTGGGTCAGCTGTAAATGGGGCTGCTTCCCGCTGTGCCCTGGTTATTTTGGAAGATCCTGAGGAATGCTCTTTATGTAATTACGGGACTTTCACTGTGATGAGACCCGGGGAGGAGCGGGGTGGCCAGCGGGCGGTTAGTTGGGGGGTGGGGGTGGAGACCGCACTGCATTATTTCATTTCCTATCAGGACACGGTTTTTATCCTTCCCGTGCTTCCCTTTCTCCCGCAGTGACGGAGAGTCGAGGAATTGCTGACAGCCTCCAGAGGTTCTCCTCGCTCCCTGCTTATCTCCCCACGAGCTTCCACATCGCGAGCGCAGAAGAGTCCTTCTTCCTTAAAGAGGCCAACCAGGACGTCACGAGGAACTCCAGCCTGCAGGCCCGGGTGGAGTCCTTCTTCATCTACCGGGCCAGGACGCCCCCGGTCATCAATGCCAGCTACGGCCCATTTTCAGCTGAGAAGGTAATCCCCCGGGAGCTCCTGCTGACTTCCACACCCTTTGGAAAGACGGAGAAGTTTCCCTTCAACTGGAAGTTGAAGTCCCACATCCTCGACAGTTCCATCTACTCCAACAGACCCAAAGTGCAGACCTTGTTTTATGTCGCTGGGATGGACTGGGATGACAGTGACCCTGGGGATAATCTACCGTGTGTCAAGATGTTTGCTTTCCCCGAGGCCAGGGAAGTGGCGGCCAGCTGCCGGCTGCAGGGGGCCCCGGGGCTGTGCGTGGCCGAGCTGGAACTGCTGCCCGAGTGGTTCAGCTCTGGGCTGGACCTGGAGCCCGAGGAGGAGATCCCGGCCCTGCTGGGGGGCACCACGATGGAACTCTTCTTTACGCTCCACCCGGCGGACCCGGCCGGCCAGTGTCCTCTGGAGGAGGACGGCAAGTGGCAGAATAAGATCCACTCGGAGCAGGACGGCCCCCAGGAGGCGTCTCGACCCCGGGAGAGGATTGGCAGTGTTGTGGTCTACCCAACTCAAGATGATCTGAAGTGGTCGCTGGTGAGCCTGGATGAGAACGTCGTCATCTCGGTGCCTCTGAACTTCATCCGGGAGGGGGACACGGCCACCTTTCTGGTCTCTCTGACCGGCGGCTCTGTGGCAGACCACTTCACTCTTCGGTAAGAGGTTGCCGGGTTGGGTGGAATGGAAACCCACTCTTGGTGGTCAGTGAATTGTCCGTTAATAAAGTGGGTGTTGATCGCTTGCTGAGTATCCAGTTAGTGAGGAAACTTACAAACATGAACTAGAGATGCAGGCAAGACAGTAGACCAGACACAGCCAAGCAGAACGTTGCGGGTGGGTGCCGGGCATCTGTATTTCCTAAGAGCTCCCCACGTAATTCTGTTGTGAAGCCAGGATTAAAAACAACTGCCCTGAGAGCAGCCTTGGGCTTCCCCTTCCAGAAGGCTCTAAGCTCCTCTGTGATAGTCGGAACCTCTCGCTGCCCCCTCTGATGTGTCAGGCGGAATCCTATAATGCTGCACGTAGGCGGACGCTTTGTAAATGAATTCCAGTTTCTAAATGCATGGAACAGCTTTCTGAGCAATGTCTCAGACCTCTCAGCTTTTCATCAGTAGAGAATGCTTTGGTCAAGCAAATCAGCGGTCTGTATCTGTATGATGAAGACTCTGCTTCAGGATTGCAAAACGTGGGGAACTTCTCTGTGCTGGGGGCAAACTGTCTTTGGCTCATTTTGCTCACCAAGGTTCCTGGATAGCAGTAGGATGCAGCAGTGGCTCTGCCATTCACCAGCTGTGTGTCCTGGGGCAAGTCACCTAACCTCTCTGGGCTTCAGTTTCCTCATTGGTTAGATGGGGATTAATGATGGGCTCTATGTCCTGGGGTCATTGTGAGGATTAAACAAGTTAATAAAGTTCTTGGAACAGTGCCTGGCACGCAGAGAGTCCTCACTCAGTGTTAGCCTGTGCTTGCTTCCCGGTGCTCAGATGCTGAGGTGGTGGACGCATAAATCGCTGCTAAGTGGGCTTGTATTGCTAGGTGCAGGTGAGGGGGAGTGGGACTTAATCACGAGCCCAGCCTGGTCCTTCTGATTCTGAGGGAGGCCGACAAGCAGATCACGCCTGTTTGGAGTCGTGCTTGTTGAGAGCCTGCCAGTGGGATCCCAAGGCTCTGGCAGACCCCAGGTGGGTTCAGTCGCCGCAGGAAGTGGGGTCCCTGCTTGGAGCCCCTTGAATTAGTCTTGGTGGGAACTGATTTAGAACTTGGTGTGGACCCAGCCCTGTGCTAGTCACTCCAGTGGTGGGGCTGAGGTGGTCCAAAACCCAGTTCTTGCTCTACAGAGATTTTTTCAACACAAGACAGTGCCAGATGCTCTCCATACAGCAAAATGGCAGAGGAATGGCTCCCACACGCTTGTGACTCCACTCCCTGTGCCAAGGCAGACATTGCCAATCAACTGCAGCACTTCAGCACCCCCTCTGCCATGGCAGACATTACTAATCTACTGCAGCATTGAGCCCACCACTCCAGGCAGCCCCTACCAATCCATGTGAGGTGGAGGGGTTGACGCCAAAGACTAAACTTATTTGCCATCCCTGATATAGAGGGAACATCGTCTGGTGGGAAGTTCCAGGAAAAGGAGGGCAGATGGCCTGGTGCTCAGGGGAGCCTGGGAGCCTGGCTGGGAAAGGCACTTCGGGCCAGTGGAATGGCTTAAACAGCGCCAGCTTTCAGTGAGAACTTAGACAGGCCCAGGCCACATTCTACGTGGTTTACCCGAGTTAACCCACTAAGCTCTGACAACAAACAACCCAAGGTGGCAAGTACTACTATCATCCCCATTTTTCCGAGCCACAGAGAGGCTAAGTAGCTTGCCCAAGGTCACACAGCTAGGGAGGTTGGGTGTGAACACCGGTGGTCTGGCTCTAGAGCTGTGCCCTTCACCCCCACAGCCCACTGCATCTTGAAAACAGGAGGGGGCAGCTGCTGCACCCTAGGCTGTGCGTGGACCAGCCATGCCAGAGCTGAGGGTTAATTTAAGGAGGAGGCTGACGAGGCTAGCAGAGGATCCAGCATCTGGACTGTAGGGGCCCTGAAGTGTTACCTTGCTGGCAAGTAGAAACCCCTCAAGGTGTTTTTTCTCCCCACAGAAGTTAATTTCAGAGCTGAGATGGATGTGAACACCGACTTTGCCTTGAGAGGTCGAGTGTGAACTGTCAGCCTCTGGGAAACAGGATCCACAGGGACTTTTGGTTTTGGCTTGTGGGCGCTCAGCACTGCCAGGCCTCCTTCCTCGGGGAGCCATCTAAGATTTAAATTCTTACTTGGGCCTTGGGGCTGCAGGGGCAGGAGAGGGAGGGGACGGAGAGGAGGCAGTTCCACCAAGGGAATGTTCCCACATCTTTTTTTAAGCTTTAGGGGTGGGGCTTTGGTGCTGTCCCCAAACATTGAGTCTAGAATTTGCAAACTGGTGGCCAAAGCCAAATCAAGCTCACAGATGTGTGCTTCATTTCGCTCCTATGGCATGCATTAAAATATTTAAAAGAGTTGCCAAACGGTAACAATAGGGAGACTTCACATACCATTTTCTTGGAGAGTTGTGAAAATTCGGCAACTTGGCAACAGTCAGCTGTAGTAAGGAGTGGCTTCCCCTTTTAGATGTACCATACATTGTCTAGTTCACCCCAGTCCGCACCACTCCTTATTGTCTCACACCTGGCCCACTCCACTCACTTATGTTATCCATCTGGCTCCTGTGGGCATTTGAATTTTGAAACTCTTGATATAATGTTGGAAAAAAGGGGATGCAATGCTAAAAAGGCGGGCGAGATTCTAATCTCTGAAGGCAGACGTCACCACCTCGTTCCTTGTGAGTTTTGGATGAGTCAGAAGGGGCCAGTGGGTGCCTCACAGGAAATGAAACCGCCCCTCCATCCTCACTGGCATTATTTAGTGAATCAGTTACTTCATGTAAAGCACTTAGAAGAGTGTCTGGTACACTGGAGGTGTTTGGTAGGTGCTAGTTGATACTATTATTTACTGTAATTGATGCCGTTATTGATACTGTTAAGTGTTAGTTGATACTATTCATTCACGCTTTTGCAATTTTTATATCTACTATGCCGGGCTCAAGCTGTATCTCTCAGGGTCTAGTTACAGCCCCTGTACACCATGTTCATTGTGTCCACTTTATGGATGTGGAAGCTGAGACTCAAGAAAGGTGGGGGGTTACCTGTCTGACGTCCAGCACTGGGGGAAGTGGTGGAATTGGGTGTGGAGCTGCACATGTGAGTCGAGAGCTCCCATTTGAAACCACTCGCCTGGACTATTCTGCTTGTCTAGAGGGGGCTGATCTTTACCTACTGAACCTTTCTGGACCCGCATCCAGAGTTTCTTGTCTTCACGCTTTCCTAGATGTGACTGCTGTTTATTTATTTTTATTGAGGTACAATTGACGTATAACGTTCTATTAGTTCCAGGTGCACACTGTAACGATTCGATATTTGCATACATTGTGAGATGATCTCCACAGTGAGACTAGTTACCATCCGTCACCGTGCATAGTTACAGAAAACTTTTTTCTTGTGATGAGAACTTTTAAGATTTACTCTTTTAGCAACTTTGGAATACGCAATACGTTGTTATTAACTATAGTCGCCATGCTGTGCATTACATCCTCATGACTTACTTATTTTATAACTAGAAGTTTGTACCTTTTGACCCTCTGTTATTTATTATGCTTTATTTTCTGGCCAAAGAAAATGAAACTGTGGAAATAAATGAAGATCACCCAAATGAGAACAAGCAGAAGCTATTTATTCAGAGCCTGTGATGGCAAGGGAGGCAGCCGCCGTCACTTGGTTTGGCGGAGACTCGGGGGCAGGTGGAGGACTGGGAATGCCCACTGGGAGGTGGAGAACAGGGAGGGCTCAGGTCTGCGCAGATCGGGCTTGTTGGCGTGGGGAAGCTGGAGGCGGGCTAACTGGAGGTGAGCATCTTATGGGATGGGTTTGGGGAGCGTATTTGGCTTCTTCTTCTTGGCCCTGAGTTGGAAGCAGAGGCAATGGAAAGGGAAGCTGGCAGTCGTGGGCCAGTTCGGACCTTTCTGGGCCTTTGGCTGCGGAGGCTGTGGTTTGGCTTTCTGGCCCGTGTGCTGCCAGGTGGAGAGTCAGAGTTCTCTTGCTGCGTGTGGTCTGGCTATTGTCCATTTTCGTATCCAATCTCTCACAATAAAACACTGTTTTTAGGCCTGGCGAAATGTGTTATTTCCCAACATAACTGTCTGCTTTAATCATGTCTTTTATGAATGAAATGTGGCATATTTCATTCTGGCTCAGACGAGGCCCCGGATCAAAGCGTGAATGTGCATGGGATTTACCGAGATCTAATTTCAGAGCTGAAGACGCATGGGAAGGGGAGAGACGTGTGCGATTTTCACGTGTCACACTGCTACTTCAGACGGCACATAGAGAGGCCAGTTTGAACAAAGGTTGAATTGGTTATTCTCTAATACCAGAATAGAGTCTCTTAAACACTGGTAGCTAAAGCTGACCATGCACCGAAACGTCTTTCAGCAAAGTGTGGTTTGGAGGGGGTCGGGGGCTACTTGGGGGGTAATGCTGGGCTGGATTCGGGGTAAGTCTTTGTTACATTTCTAAGAAAGTTTGAAATATTATGAAATTTTCCCTGCTACAAATATAGTGTCTCTGAGACTGAGAGAGATCCTGGGAAGCTTTATCTCTGATTTATTAAAACAGCTCTTTCTTGATCACACAAAGAGCCTCCTGGGCTGACCGCTCATCCTATTGGGCAGTGGAACCCACTGGTTAAGACTGTGGACTCTGCAGCCAGACTGCCTGGGTTTGAATCTTGGCTCTGCCACATACCAGCTGGGTGACCTTGGGCAGGTTACTTAACCTTTCTGTGCCACAGTTTCCCCGTCTATAAATGGGGACAGTTTATGCTTTAAGTGACTATTTATGGAGTGTCAACTTTGTGCTCAGCCAGATTCTCCCCTTTCATTTGGTGGCCACCCCATCCTTCTCGTTGTTCAGGCCAAATACCTAACAACCACAACCGACTCCTTCCGTTCTCTGATACCCCACACCTGAACCGTCAGCAAACCCTGGGGCTCTTGCTTTAAAGTATCCAGAATCTGACAACCTCTGTTGCGGTGACCCAGATCAAAACCAGGAAATTAACACTGGCGTAATATTATTAACTAATCTACAGGCATTATTACGAAATGCCAGCTGTTCCCGTTAAGTTCTCTTTCTGCTCCAGGCCCCGATCCAGGATCCCACATCGCACAGAGTTGTCAGAGCTCCTCCGTCTGCTGAATTCTGGTCGTCGGTCTCTTACTTTTCCCTCTTTCAGGACCTTCGTACTTTTGGAGAGTCTTGACCACTGCTTTCTGAGATCGTTCCTCAGTCTGGGATTGTCTGAGGTTTTCTCGTGACTGGACTGAGGACGTGTGGATGTGGCAGGAAGACCAGCGAAGGGCTGTGTCCTTCTCGGGGCGTCACATCGGCAGGAAGTGAGGTCGATGTGTCTTGTCACCAGTGATGCTGACTTTGGTCACTTGGTGGTGTCTCTCCCGTTCCTGCACTGCAAATTTGCTTGTTTCCCCTTTGTAATTAGTAATAATAACACCTCAGGAGACACTTTGAGACTCTGCCAGTATCCTTCTTCACATAATACTTTTGCTCATGAGTAGCATCCTTCAATGGTTCTTGCCTAGAATGCGGTAATTTTAAAATAAGTCCATTAGAAATGAATATGATAGAAGAATCTTGGCTCTTCCTGATCACTTCTTATTTGAATGTGTATAAAGAAGGGAGCCAAGAGCAATTAGTCACCACAGAAGTGATTAGACTTTTTCTGCTGGGTGCTGAAATGAAGGAAGATCATCTGTGCACTCAGGGTGTCTAGAAGTCTTTGAGGAGACAGACATTCTTGACCTGGAGCGTTAACTAGCAATGCAGGGTACAGAATAAGTCCCTGAGGAAGTGGCGTGGACAGGAAGTGACATCAGAGAAGGGAGATCCGTGCAGTCCACAGGGGTTAACAAGGGCGGGCTTCCCGGAGGCGGTGGCTATGGAGGATGGGGAGGTCTTAATGAATTAAAGGAAAACAGGAGGGTTTGTGGGTAGGTCAGTATGATCAGAGTGTGGTGTGCCCAGGAGGCTCTTGGGAGGCAAGTTTTCTAAGTCCTTAGAATCAGTGAGGTTTGCAGTCCAATTTCAACTCCCCGATAAAGGCTGTGTGACCTTGCACAGGTTACTCAACCTCTCTGATCCTTGCTTTCCTCTCCCGTATAACAGAACTAGCATCATGTACGTCCTCTCGGGCTGTGAAGAGTAAACGAGGTAATGCTGGAGGGCACTGAGCCCAGCACCTGGCAGCAGTTTTACCTGTGATGCTTGGCACCAGTCTGTGCAGCATCTAAGTGGATTCTGGAAGCTGCCTCAAGGGCACACCACAGGGAGCCCGATACCAGCAGCAGCGATGGCGGCCCCCCCTTATTGAGAAGCTGTCACGTGCCAGGCCCCGTTAGATTCCAGTGTTCATTGTCTCTAGCACTCTCGCCATGGCTCTGGAACTTACCTGTCTCCTCTACTTCAAGGTGAAGAAACGGGCTCAGAAGCGCTAGGTCACTTGCCCGAGGGTCACACAGCCAGAAAGTGACAGAGCCAGGACCCCCACCAGGCCTGCCCCCTTCACAGCCCAGGCCCATCTCACGGTCCCCATGTCGGATGTTAACAGTCTCGCTGCTTACTTTCACACTTGAAAAAATAGCAACTGTTTGATGAATGTTCCTCAGGTGGCACCCCAAAATCCGGGCCTTATTAATTCTTTTCCTGATAAAACTCAGACTTCCCTTGAGGAAACTGCATAGACACAGATGCTCTGAAATCTGCAATCTTGGAGCCCAGATCAAGTCTAGAGCTTGGAGCTAAGATTTTGGCAAAGTTTGGGAAGGAAGGCAGGTGATTGTGTCCCGAACAAACCGTAACCTGCACAGCGTGTTTAGCCAGTGCCGTGCGCAGTGAGCATATTTCCGTCAGTTAGTACAGGGTGCTTACCCCAGCTCTGCCTTGTTTCCCCCCAGCGCATTGGGGTCTGAGAGCTCCGACAGGCTGGTAGGGAACGTGTGTCAGTTTCAGAAGCTTGAGGGTTCTAGCTCTGGGAGGGGATTTTGATCTGCACGGGGAGCTTTATCTCAGGTCACAATTTTGGAAAGTTGGAGTATACCTGGATCATGGCGGTGGCTGAAAATTTAGTGAACACTTAGTTTGCGCGAAGACACACTTAGATGTTTTATTGCTTTAACCCTGGAAGCCGTGCTAGGAGGTCGGAATGATTATCTTCAGGGCTCTCTCACGGACGAGAAAAGCCAGCCTGCCCTCTGCTCTCCGGGATATTCTCCTGCCTGTGGGCACGGTGGACAGAGCAGTGAGTGCCAGCAGGAGTGGCGGCCGCTCCCTTGTGCCAGGTGTTTGCGGCAGGGCAGCCAGTGCACGACCTCGGCTGACCTTGGCACCCAGCCTCAAAGCCCTTCTTCCCTCTCCCTGCTCAGAGTTGCCCCTCCCTGGGCACCATCTCTCTGATTGAAATGCTCACAGGTCATGGCCCCATCACACCCGGTGATGCGTCAGGCACATCACTGCCAGTCTGGCAGCTGAAACATCCTTGGAATATTGTTTCTGCGTGTGTGTGTGTATGTGTGCGTGTGTGTGCATGTGTGTACGTGTGTGTGTCTCCATCATCTGGTTTGGTTTGGTCAATGGCAGGCATTGGCTAGAGCCTGGACAGTGCAAAGAGAGAGAGGGGACAGGATAGTTATCTGTGACTGTGGCATCTCTTGGTGGCCCCTCTCCCGTAGTTCTAGGTGCACCTCTGGCTTATTGCAGCTTTTGGTGGTCACGCCCTCCTCTGGTCCTTTAGACAGAGGGGCGATGAGGTGGATGCAAGTTGTGAGCACACTTTCCAACAATGGAGTATCAGTTCTTAAATTTAAACTCACTAAAATTAAATAAAGTTAAAAATACAGTCTCACCTGAACAAGGTCACCGCTGTTGCCAGTGCTGGGGTGCTTCGCCCTCCCTTGTCGGTCCCCTCCACCCTGCCCACACCACTGTGAACTGTCCCCTCCTGAGACCCTGCTGGGCCAGCGGAATCGTGAGGAAGGAAGCCGCCTGGATCCAGCTTAAACCACCTTTATTGGGTTTTCATGACATGCTTCCCTGGCTGGAAGTGAGGGTCTGGCGGCCACGTTAGGGTCCGTCTCCCCTGTGGAAATTTAACCCTGTGAAGGGGAGCGAGGAGTTTCCAGTGGCTGGTAGTGTTGATGGGCCTGAGTGAATGGGGGTGGCCGTCCCCTGGCTTCCCCATTCTTTGTGTTTCTGGTTCTGAGAACCGAGTTCTCGCATGTGGCAGGCACTCTGCTAACTGCTCCCCATCCATCCATCTTATTTACTTCCTTTCAGTGATCCCAGCGGGAGGCAGGAGGACCATTCCCATGTGTTACCTGGGGAGGCTGGGGCTCAGAAAGATAAGTGACTTCCTCTGGGCCACGAAGCCAGGATCTGAACCCAGGATTTTCCATTCCAGAATCTGAGCCCTTCACTACTGTGCTCAGAGAGACCACGTCTTGAGATGGTTTAGCTGAATCGTCCATGAGAGGAGAATGGATAAATAAATAGCTACGTATTTATACAGAGGAACACTCTACAGATAAGAAAATGAATTCATGCTGCAAGTGCTGGATAAATCTCTAAAATCTAAGTTTAAAAAGAAAAACAAAGCAAATTACCAGCTCATACCTACAGTGGGATACAGTTTAAAACGTGCAATACATCCTATTTGTTGTGTCTAGATGCGTTCATATGTAGTCAGTGCATAAAATACACATGGACATACACACCAGCACCAGGACAGGTGGGTGGAAGGTATCCAGGCAACTTTGACTGTACCTGCAGGCTTTATTTGTTAGTCTGGGTCGTGGGAGATGTGGGTGTTCATTTTATATTCTCCATACTCTTCTAGATGTTGGAAATATTTCATAATTGTAATTTTCCCAATATGTTATTATGAAAAGTTTCAGACATATGGCAAAGTTGAAAGAAATTTATAGTGAGAATCCATATGCCCACCACTTAGATTTTTCTATTAATATTTTACTCTTCTTGCTTTACCACACATCTGTCTATTAATCCTTCTATTCATTCATGAGTCCATCTTATTTTTTGAGGCATTTAAAAGTAAACTGAAGACATTCATTCACTTCCCCAAAATAGTTCCGTATACACATCATTAGCTAGAATTCAATATTCATATGATTTGACTGGGATTGCATTGCACATACAGATCAATTTGCCATCTTAACAGTATTGAATCTTTCAATATATGAACATGGAATATTTCTCCATTTATTTCCATCTTTAATTTTTTTCAGAAGTTGTACAGGTCTTGTACATCTTTGTTAAATTTATTCTTTATGTTTTACTTTTTAATGATATTATAAATGAACTCAATTTTATTTTCTTTTTTCTAATTTTTCATTGCTAGTATGTGAATATACAACTGACTTTTATGTATTGAGCTTGTATCCTGCAGCCTTGTCAAATTCATTTATCTGTGTCTTTATACTTAAAATGTGTCTCTTGTAGACAACGTAGAGTTATATCTTGTAATTTCATCTATTTTGACAATCTGTCTTTTAATTAGAGAGACTATCCCATTAATACTTAATGTAATTACTGATGTGGTTAAATTTGGAGTCACATTTTATTATTTGTTTTCTATTTGCTCCTTCTGTTTATTGTTCCTCTGTTTTTCCTTTCCTGCCTTTTTGGGGATTATTTGACTATTTTAAGGAGTTCTAGTTTAACTTTTCTATAGGCTTTTTGGCTGCACTTTCTTGCATTATATTTTTAGTGGCTGCTTCAGGGATTACATTATACACACTTAACTTCTCACTCTCTAATTTGAATTAATGTATTTCTTCCCATAAAACATAGATAGATAGTAGGTCCATTTAACCACCCATGTCCTTTATGCTAAAGTTATTTTATATAATTACATAAACATATGTTAAAATCTCAAGAAGGCAGTATTATAATTTTTGCTTTAAATGGTTTTATATATTATAAAGAAAGAGGAAAAAGCAAAGAACAAAATAGCTTTTTGCATTTTTCCAGACTTTTGCCATTTCTGATGCTCTTCATTCCTTTCTGGGGACCTAAGTCTTTGTTCAGTGCCATTTCTCTTCAGCATGTAGGACTTCTGCTGACAATTTTTGTAGTGCATATCTGCTGGCAATGCATTCCCTTAGTTTTCTTTTATCTGAAAATGTCTTTATTTCACCCTCATTCTAGAGGAGTATTTTTGTTATTTATGGAATTCTGGGTTGGCAAGGTTTTTTCTTTCACCACTTTAACGATGTTGTTTCATTCTCTTTTGGCCTCCATAGTTAGTGGAAAGACAGCCATTTATGGAATTGTTCACCTGGAGGTAATGTGTTGTTTTTCTTTTGCTGCTTTGCTTATTGTCTTTGCTTTTCAACAGTCTGACCCTGATGGGCTGAAGCAAGGCCTTTTCATGTTTATCCTGCTTTGGGTTTGTTGGATAGTTGAATTTGTAAATTTATATCTTTCATTCAATTTGGGAGCTTTTCAGCCATGATTTATTCAAATGTTTTTTTCTGTCTCCTTTTCTTGCTCTTCTGCATGTCAATTATAGGATATCATTTAGACCAGTTGCTATCGTCTGACAGTTCTCTGAGACTCTGTTTGTTTTTTGTTGTTCTGTCTTTATTCTTGCTCTTTTCACACTGGAAAACTCCTCTGGATCTATCCTCAAGTTCATTGAGTCTTTCCTTTGTCATCTCTGTTTGGCTGCTAAGTTTATCCAGTGAAATTTTATTTTCAGATACTGTATTTTCAGTTCTGGATTTTCCATTTTGTTCTTTTATTGCAGTTTTTATTTCTTTGCTGGGATTTCCTGGCTTTTAATTCATTGAGATCATACATTATTTTACATAATTGAGCATAGTTATAATAGCAGCTTTAAAATCCTTTTCTGGTAATTCTAACATCTAGGTCATCCTGGACTGGTCTCAGTTGACTGTCTTTTCACTCTTTTTTTTTTTTTTTTTTTTTGGTGAGGAAGACCAGCCCTGAGCTAACATCCGTTGCTAATCCTCCTCTTTTTGCTGAGGAAGACTGGCCCTGGGCTAACATCCGTGCCCATCTTCCTCCACTTTTTTTTTTATATGGGACGCCGCCACGGCATGGCTGACAGGCAGTGCGTCGGCGGGCGCCCGGGATCCGAACCAGCGAACCCCGGGCTGCCAAGCGCGGACTAAACCGCTGCGCCACCGGGCCGGCCCCTGTCTTTTCACTCTTGAATGAGGCTTATTTGTTTGAATCTTCCCAATTTGAGCAATTTTGAATTTTATCTTGGACTTTATAAATGTTAAGTTGTGGAGACTCTGGATTGTGTTATTGTTCTCTGAGTGTTGTTTCTTTTGTTGTAGTAGATGATTAAGTTGGTTGGGCCCAAACTGCAGATCTCCTGCATCACAAGTCCATCTCAGTGCAGATCTCTTGTGTTTAGCTGATCTGCATGTACATGGTCCAGGGATATCAACAGGCGTGGTTTGGGCATTTCCCCTCTTACTCTTTCCCTCCCTCCTTCACTCTTTCCCTCCCTCCCTCCTGTTTTCCCTCCCAGGATTCCCTTCTTTCTCTTTAACTGCCACAGCTACCCTGGACTCAGTCCTGTGGTCACCCAGGTCCCCCCTAACTGCGTTTTCCACTGGTGGTGCTTCCTTTGCCCCCACAATGATGACTGTACCATCCCTGAGGCTAAATGCATCCAAATGGAGAAATCCTTTCTTAGAACCTGTCCTGCTCTGAGTGTGGACTCCCCACCACGGTCTGTCTGTCTCTGTTCACTCTCTAGTGCCTTCAGAGAGCTGCCTTTTACGTTATTTCTAGAGTTTGCAGTTGTTATCTGCAAGCATGTCAGTCCAGTGTGATCTCACTAAGCCATTGCCGTAAATAAAAGTAGCCCGTTTATATTTAATGTAATTATTGATGTGGTTGGATTTACGTCTGCTATTTTGCCATTTGTTTTCTGTCTCATCTTTTTTTTGTTCCTCTGTTCCTTCTCTCTTGATTTCTCTTGTATTAATTAAATATATTTTAATGTTCCGTTTTAATTAATCTATTGGCTCTAAGGATTATAATATGTATCTTCAACCTTATCACAATCTAATTGGGGTTGACATTTTATTACTCTGGGTAAAATATAGTTATTTTGCAGTAGTAGAGTGTCATTCTCCCCATCCTAGTGCTATTGTCATATATATTATATCTATATATGTTATATCTTGACACTTAAGATTCCAGTTATTTTGTAGAATGTCTCTCAGTTTGGATGTGTCTGATGTTTCCTCATGATTAGGTTATGCATCTTTTGCATGAATGCCACAGAAATGATGCTGTGTTCTCATTACATCCTATTAGGTGGTGCATGATTTTAATTTGCCCTGTTACAGGTGATGTTCCTTTTGATCACATGATTAAGGTAGTATCTGCCAGTGTTTTCCACTGTGAATTTACTGTTTTTCTCTTTGCAATTAATAAGGATTTTGTGGGGAGTTACTCTGACACTACAAACATCTCATTTCTCATCGAACTTTCAATTTATTCATTTGTTAACTTACGTTCATATGAAGTTATGATTTCCTTTTATTGAATGGATTTGCCCAGTAGGAGGCAGTAGCAAAAGACTGGGGGTTGGGAAGGAGTAGAGAAACCAGGGTAATTAATTTCCTCTTCTTCTGTTTCCTGATGCATCTCCTCTGTGGCTTCACCTCCTTTAGCACACGTGCTCCCCTTGAGTTTGAGGACTTGAGCTCCCACTGGATGGCCCCAGTCCTGAGATTTTAGGCTGTGTCTCTCCAGCCTAGGGGTGGAGTTACTTCTTGCTGTTGCTAAAGTATGGGTCACTTTATACTCCCTATTTAGGTTCTCACCTTTCTCTGATATATAACCAATTCTCTGTATCAAATTTCCTCTGCTGAGGTGTAAAGAGCATCGTCTCTTTTCCTAGGTGGATGCTATGGGTACAGTGCAGGATAGTCATTTGTCATTGACATGCTGAGTTTGAGCTGCCTACGGGACATTTAGAGGGAGAGGTGGAAAGAGCAGTTAGAAACATGAGTCTGAAGCTCAAAATAGACGTCTTTCCTGGAGATACAAATTTAGGTGTCTTTGCAGTTTGATCATAATAACTGAAGTCTTGGGAAGGATGAGATTTTCTCAGTAAAAATCATGAGAAGAAGAGAGGGCTTTTAACTGAGTCCTGAAGGACTCCAACATTTCATAGTTTGATAAAAGAGCAAGGTGAGCCTTCAGAAGAGCAGCCAGAGAAGGAGCAGAAAAAACCAGGAGAATGTGACATCACACAAGCCAAGAGAGGAGACTGAAAACAAGGGAGCATCAGCAGAGTTGAATGCTGGTGGGAGGTCAGGCAAGGAAATGGAAATCATCCTTTGTGTTTTACATATGAAGGCTGTTGGTGACTTTAACAAGATGATTAATGGACTTCTGGGGATAAAAGCCAGATTGAAGTGGTTTGGGGGTGAGTGATCTGTAAAGTATGTGTGTGTATATATATATATTTTTGGTGAGGAAGATTGAGCTAACAATCTGTGCCCATCTTCCTCCATTTTATATGTGGTATGCCACCACAGCTGGCTTGATGAGTGGTGTAGGTCTGAGCCTGAGATCCGAACCCATAAACCCTGGGCCACCAAAGCAGAGCGCACTGAACTTAACCACTAGGCCACTGGACTGGCCCCTGAAAGGTATATTAGTTAGGAATTAAGGTCACCTGCATGTAGTAGAAATCCCAAAGAACCCTGACCTCATCAAGACAGAGATAGATTTAGGGAAAGGCAAGAATGTCCTTCCCAATGATATCAAGGTAGGTATTGGTTTGGTGGATCAAGGATGTCAGAGCATCAAGGATTGTATGATTCCCTTGGCCTTTACCTCATTGTCACAAAATGGCTGCTGTAGTTGTGGCCATCACATCTGTGTTTCATGCAGAAGGAAGGAGAGAGAGGGACGAAAAATCATATGCACCTGAGTGCCCCTCTTTAAGGAGCCTCCCCAGAAGGCTCAATCAAAATCCTTTGACCAATGCTCAGTGGCTGAAGCCTTCTCACGATCAAGTCCATCCATAGTGAGAAGGGAATTGTAGGTGTTTAACTGGGCATATTGCCAGCCTACTCATCCCAAATCAGGGTTTTCTTGATAAGGAAGAAATGAAGAATGGATATTGGGTGAGCAGTTGGCAGTGTCTGCCACCCATGATTTGATGGATGCAGGGAGGAGAGCGTTGTTCCAACATTTGGAAGAGGAGGGGAGGACAGAGAGTAAACTGGAGACCTGGGTATCAGGATGATTCTTTCCCCTAAAGCTGAGGGAAGCCTGTACATGTTTAAATGCTGAAGCAAAGCCCCAAGTCCTGCAGGTAATGTGGGGCTGGTTTCCTGGGGCCTGAAAGAACTCCTCTGTGTACCTGGTAGATTTCCAGGACACCACTGGGCATCCATCTTACTCCTTGTACTCACTTTAGAGTGGTAGAGAATTTTATTTAAAAGAAAAATAAGTAACTGTGTGCACGGTAGATCTGCTCCATGTAATGAGTTAACGTGGAGCTAGTTCAATTTGCTCTTTCAACATTTTGTAGCTGCCTGCCAGTGACTGGGGCAGTAGATAATTTTAGAGAAATTCAAGTGGGCAGTACTAATCAGAGATGCAAGCTACACGTTGTGATCTTTTCATCCTGATTGGTGGGGTATTGTTTGCTGCCAATTTCACTGGATTTCCAATAAAAGGGTCCTATTCATCTCTCTCTTGGCTCCAATGAAAATAAAAATACAGTCTCTACCTCCATTGTGTTAAGACTGACTATCACTCACTGTCATTTAGACAGATTTCACAAAACCAGGAAGGAAGAAGATAATGAACTATGCAATGGTGTAATCTACAATCTATAATTTTAAGGTTAGATATCATTTTTAATTGCATTCCTTTCTGTCTAAGTGGTCTAAATCTACAAAACTTTTTGCAAGAAATTCACCGTGCACTCCTCTTTGTACTTGGAGTGCTTTTTTCAAACTTCTGGTCTAGCGTTTACCCCAGCACATCACAATTAGCTGAATTGTGTCAGTCTCTGATAATGAGCTTTTGCAGACGGGATTGCTGATGTGGCAGTCTGTCCCCAGCTACGACTGGCAGCCTGTTAGAGCTTGTGGAGTCTCCCTTGAGTTGAATTAAACTTGAAATCCAGAATAAGAAAACGTGACACTTACCTCCGGGGTCCCAGGTAATGATTTTTCTTCACTTACGGCAACGCAGGTGAGCTTCCTACTTAATAAATCCGTGGGTGGTTTCCCTCTAAAGGGGAATGGGAATCTCTCCCGGGATTTGTACTCTGTTGGTTTAGCTGAAGGACTCTCTGCCTGCCCTGGGGGCTGGGACGCTGGGATCAATGTTCGGAGATGTTCTTCCAGAGGGAAGGAGTAGAAATAAAGGTGCCCATTTTGCATTGGTTAGGATTGCAACTGGGGATACTTTATACACAGTCTCTGAAGTTCTGATTGGGTTAAAAGTGAAAGGCAGGCAAATGGCGAAAGACATCTTTCCTGTTGCAAATTTGCAGTGGTCTCGATTGTGGTCTCGGGGAGCAGGGCAGAATATGAGAAGGATGCAGACCCGATGTTCATAAAGTGCTGGTCTACCTCCCTCACCTCATCTCCCTCCACGCTGCCCTTTGCCCAACTAGTTCCAATCACACATGCTTCTCTCCGCTCCTGGAAACCACCAAGTTTACTCCCATCTCGGGCATTTTTTTTTGTTCTCTCTGCCTGGAATGCTCCCCAGGTGAGCATGGCTGGTCCCTCCTCACCTTCCACTTCTTACCTCGAATACCGCTCTTTCAGAGAGGCCTCCCTGACCATCCCTAAGTGGTCCCCAAGCCAGCCATGACTCCGTTATCTGCCTCTTTTCTTCATGCACCTATTGCTACCCGAAATGAACCAGGCGGCTCACTTGTTCATTTGTTTCTTGTCTGTTTCTCCCGCTCTCGAATGTCGCCTCAGTGCAGGCAGGGACATGTGTCCCCTGTGCAAGGAACTCTGCCTGGCTCGTGGCTTGGATTCAGTAAATGGGGAACAAAGGCACCACGACATCCTGGATACAGTGGTTCACTCCTGAGGGTTGAGGCCTGTTATGGACTGAATTGTGTCCCCCCAGAAACCATATGTTGAATCTTAACCCCCTAATATTTCAGAATATGACTGTATTTAGAGATAGAGTCTTTAAAGAGGCAAAAGGAGGCCATTAGCATGGGCCCTAAGCCAATACGACTGGTGTCTGCATAAGAAGAGGATGTGAGGACATAGGCATACACAGAAGAAAACACCTGGTGAGGACACAGAGAGAAGGCGGCCAGCAAGAAGCCGAGGGGCCTCAGGAGAAACCAACCCTGCTGGCGTCTTGATCTGGGACTTCCAGCCTCCAGAACCAGGAGAAAATAAATTTCTGTTGTTTAAGCCCCCAGTCTGGGTACTTTATTATGGAAGTCCTAGAAAACCGATTCAGTGCTCTACAATGGAAGGGAATAAAAATAGCCTTTAATACGATTAGCTGGTGATTCAGAAGTTTCTTACCTTTTCCAGTTCTTTCCTCTCCTTCGTGACTCCTGTGTGTTCCATTCTGTTTCCATTTTCAGTTTGAGACTTTCAAGAGCACAGAGTTATACTGTTGGCATGGACTGATTCACTGGGGCCACCACTCGGCAGATGAGTGACCCGCAAGTATCTTGTTCCGGACTTTGGGCTTCCTCTCTAGAGCTGTTCCTTCAGGATCGGAAGTGTGGGAAAGTGTTAGTGCAGAAGGAGAGATGTCATCAACTCCTTGCTCGCTGACGTCCTCCCCCAGGAGTCTCATCCTTCTTAGATCTGAGATGACTTTTCTGCTTAAATTCTCCTGGGGCACAGGAAATTCTCCAGGATCCTCCAGGATTCTCGTGAGAGTTTGCAGAGAGGTGCGGATGTCACTCAGCTGACCCACAAACACGTTTCTTTTCTTGTTCAGGTGTAGAAGGTGGCTGGTCGTAACCAGCAATTAGTCAATCCCTTGAGCCCTAGATGTTTCCTGCCAGGGTTCAACTTGAAACAGAGAGACACGTGGAAGGAGATCTCCTTTGGGGCTTCTCTGGGGTTTCAGCTAAGCCTTCCTGATGCATCTTCCATTGCAGAGACCTCCCCCACTTCCCACCATGCTTCTTTTTCTTTCTTGATTGCCTAGGAGTCTTTACTCCTGCTGGCCAATCTTGTGTGTTGGTCAACTTGTACCCCTCGGTGCTCACTAGCTAATTGCAGCTATGTGCTTTAGAGGAAATGGAGAGAAAACAGAGACCATTTGTGGCTCGAATGAGAAACGAGAAAGAATGAATATTTCCAATGCGGCATACAGAAAAATACTCTCAATTTTGGTCACTTCATGTTGCAGAAAAATGTCGAGAGTTAAATTTCATTTTATCGCAGGGCCGGATTGCACAGCTGAAATCCATAAGATCAGATGTAACATTTCCATCACTGAGCAGGTGAATAAAGCCCCTAATAGGATTTGCTGACCATAAGAACTGCAGGCCAAGTGGCAGAAAGGCATTATTTATTTGCCATCTGTATGTAAATTTTGCTATTATGGAAATTGTGTCAGAAATTGGACTGCAACTAGATGGCACACAAAGTACTATAACATTTGAGCTGAGACACCAAAAAAAGAAAAAAGCCACCTCTGTGTGTGTATGTGTGTCTGAATAATCCAGCTCATTGTTGCTTTCTATAAGAAACTCAGCCTTAGACTTCAAATCTAACCTGTGATCGCAGTGGACGGGCTCATTTAAATACAGTCACTCAAAGACTGGGGGGTGGGGGCTGAGGTTTTACAGGAAAAGAAAGAAACTGAACTGACGTGAAGAAATTAAATCGGGACTCCGGAATGTGGATGTCAGCTATGTCACTTAATTAGCATCCTGGGGTGGGCGAGTGAGCGGCTTATTGTGCAGGCAATGGCTGTCTTTAAGGAGCAGACATACGCTCTGTCATGCCTGGTTACAAAGTTTGACTTGTCGTCGTTTCCACAGTATGTTTCCATAGTAACATGATTGGAGTCCAGGGAAAGTGGTAGACTCGCTCTGGTGAGACCTGAAAAATGAAGCCACCTTCCACGTCCCCCCGAGTTCTGAATTTTGTTCTTGCACTATCCGTCTCCAAGTTGCTAGGGTCCAGAATGACTTTTGCCTTTAAATTCATCTTAGATGCCACCCCAAATCAGCCTGCACCTCACACGTTGGGACCCACTAGTTCAGGGGAAATGATTTCAGGTGACCCTGGGGAGTGTAGGTATTCAAGAACCAAATTAGGTGCATGGGAGCGTTGAATTACCCAGTGAGAGCTGAGCCCTCCTGCATCCATCCTCTTTCTGTCCTGGTCCAGTCAAAGAGACAGTCTCTGTTTGATGCCCCAGAGTCTCCTGTATGCCCTCACCACTTGTCGGTTGGTTTTCGTTTTGAACAAAGCGAACCCACGCCCAGGCTGGGAGCCCTTGGCAGGCGGCCGCGTCTGCCTGGAATTCAATAACATTGTTTTGTTTTTATTGTACTTATTTCAGGGGTTTTCTTCTCTTTATGGAAAATGATATTGCTTTTTTCATTTAAAGTATTGGTATATTGCTTTCTTCCCAGATACATTTATAGAAACCCAGTGAGCAGATTTAAAAGAAAATATTGTCAGTACTAATATAGATGGTCCCCAGGATAAAGCAGGAGAGCGTGGTGTGGTACCGGGGGCCTGGAGATGGGGTGGTTGCCCAGCAGCACATGCCCTACAGTGAGGCTGCACTTGGACGTGTTTCCTTAGGAGCAGCTGGGATGGTTGGCTCTGAGGGGGACATTTGCACCCCCCCACTCGGTAGCTCTTCGTCAGTGGCCATCAGGTCAGGGGCCGTTGAACTCTTCCTGTCCCAGTTCTATCCCCTCTGAAACGGGATAATACTGCTTCCCCAGGTCCATGTGGTCGCTCTAGAGGGAGTCACCTGCAGGGGCGAATCACCCACGTCCAGTGAGGTGTTCAAAGAGGATGAGTTTACCCTTTCCCCTTCTGAGGGCTAGAGCCAATCTAGACATCCGTCATGGAAGGGGGAGCTGAGTCGTCCATGCAGGGACATAGGATGGCGCTGGCATGGCCTACAGCAAGCTGAGCTGATGCCCATAGGCTCACCTGTGCATAAAGGGCAGGCGTCAAAGTGATCTGAAAGCAAAATTCATGTAAAGCAGATGCCTGCTCTACTGTGGGGAGGGGAGAATGAAACTCAGTGACCAGCTTTCCAAGTCATCCCAAACCCTCCCTCTTGCAGAGGGTGTCTCTGAGGGTGACTCCCTTGGGGGAGGCTGTGGAACTCCAGATCCCCGGGCCACACCCAGACCCCCTGAATGAGGCTCGCTGCGGCGGGCTGGCAGTTGGCAGTCAGAGTGCGGCCGCACACGCGTGTCTGCTCTCTGCGCGCCTCCGAGGGGACGCACCTGCCAGGTGTGCAGGTGGGAACGTGTTGGTTGTGCTCCTGGGGGGCGTGTCTACTTCAGACTGATGGAGCTGCCCCTGGTATAAGGCGGAGAGAGTTCTCAGAGGTGGGCTGATCCAGGAGGGGACTGACCCTGCAGGTCAAGGAGAACCAAACCAAAGGGAGACCCGGGGAGGAAGCCCAAGTCCGAGGTCAGGAGAGTTCGGTCAAACTGGGGGAGAAAGGTGGAGGTGAGGCAGAGGTTGGGTAGGGAGACCATAGCAAGGGGGTCTTGAGAAAGCAAAGAGTGAGCTCACTTCTCATGTGTGCTTGTGCCTCAGTTTCCCCTTCTGTAAAATGGGGATGATGAAGTTCTACTTCAGAGGGCTGTGGTGAGGAATAAGCAGATTACCATGTATAAATAGCTTAGAACAGGACCTGACACATAGCTCTAATTGTTATTAATATTTTCCTTGTTATTATAATTTTTTCCACTTATGCAGGCCCCAGTATATCTCTGGGACATCATGAACATTCTTAAAGAGTCCTCACTGAGTTGGACTGACCCCTTAGGGAAGTGGAAGGAATCGTTTTCTTTAAAGAGCATCTCTTCAGAATATGCCTGGACCTCTAGCTCCTTGCTGTGGGCTTCAGTTAACAACCGTTCACTGAGCACCTACTTGGCTGGTGTTTTGGAAGTTATGATGAAGTCCTGGATGGGATCCTCACCTGCGAAGACCTTCAGTTCTTTTGGGGATGCAGTGCATACCTACAAACAGGCGAATGACAAAGCCAGGCTTGATGTGATGTGTGTTTTGGGAATGTTTTGAAAGGTAGGTGTTTAGGGGGCCTGGAAAAGAGGAGGTATCCCTTGATCTTGACTGTTAAAGGTTGGGTAAATGAGGGTGTGAGGATAGGAGGGGAGAAGGCATTCTTGATCTGGTAGAAATGGCAGCACTGAGTATGGAGTGGTGGGTAGCCCAGCAGGGAGGGGTGTTGGTGCTGTGACCAGGATTGAAAGTGAAGGGATCACTGGGCCCTCCGTCTCCAGGATACTGTCCAGTATATGAAGTAAATGCTTCTGGCTCCAGAGATGCCTTTCCTTCATGAAAGAAGCGATGACATTCCTCGGGCACTTGCAGGACAGGAAGAGGCAAGTGGAATTCAGAGTTTTGAGAGATGAGGGCTTTCCAGATCACAGTATCACATGGAAGGCAGAGCTTGTGAACTCTGCCCCTGTCTTACTGGCTGAGGATTTATCTTCAAGTTGGAGAGGAGAGAATGCTGTGGTACAGAAAAAAGTGGAGCTAAGGATGGGTGTCCTCATTTTCTAGGGCCGCTGTAACAAATGACCACAAACTTGCTGGCTTAAAGTGACAGGAATTTCTTCTCTCTCAGTTCTGGAGGCCAGAAGTCCAAAATCAAGGTGTGGCCAGGGGTGGCTCCTTCCGGAGGCTCTGAGGGAGGACTCGTCCCAAGCCTCTCTCCTAGCTTCTGCTGGCGGCCGGCAGTCCTTGGCGTTCCTCGGCTTGTTGCTTCATGGTTCCTGTCTGTGCCTCTGTCTTCACACTGTCTGTGTCTTCTCCTCTTCTCTCTCTTATAAGGACACTCGTCATTGGATTTAGGGCCCAGCTTTATCCAGGATGATCTCATCTTGAGATCCTTACTTAAGTACTTTATCCAAATGAGGTCACAGTCACAGGTTCTGGGTGGACATATCTTGGGGGGGCCACCGTTCAACCCACCACAATGGGCAAGCAGCTGAGCCCATCCCTCCCAGCTCAGACGACTTGTCTCCCAGGGCACCGGAGGGCTTTGTGGATTGATCCAAGCACAGCGATTGCAGGGGGGCACGTGCCAGTGCCCGGCTCCTGCCCTCAGACCCAGTCCTTGCTGTTCCTTTGCTCTGCCTGTGTCACGGAGGGCTGACCCTGCAGGTCCCAGTTTCCCTTCAGTCGGCTGCAGCCAGTGGGAGGCACTGGCAGAGGACCGGAGGGCAGGAGGAAGGGAGCAGTGGGTTGTTTCCACCTCCTCCCTCTCCTCTGTGTGGCGTCTATGGCAGCAGCTACATTTCTCCTGCTCGATGAGCCCACTGTGGTTCTGTCATCCTTCAGGTGGTCCTGGTCCCTGGTTCTGAGAACGTTACTTCCTCCTTCTGTCCTTCTAGCCTGAGGTTCTAGCAGCTTCCTGCTGTGCTAATCTCAACTGAGCTTCTCAGATACACGTAACCGAGTGCCCCTTCTCTGGGTTAACTTTCCTCTGTTTTAAATGCTCAGGGTTGTCCCTGTCCTCCTGACCAGACTCTGACAGGTACAAGAGATATGGAGAGAGAGAGGGAGGCACTGACTATGTGTCAGCCTCGTTGCTGAGCACACTATATGTATAAAACCAAAGTCTGCCTTAACTCTGTCCCAGCTCAGGGGAATCACAAGCAGGGCTGTTTGGCCTGTTCCAGTAAGACGTTGAGGGGTTTATATTCCACACAACTTCCAACCTGCTGGGGGTCCAAGGCCCCACCCTCCTTCACAAGTGAGTGCAGGATGTCCATGTGGGCCCCAGCAGATCCCGAGACAAGGAACTGGGGCACAGGGAGTTGATCTGGGAGGTGATGCCAGGAGCCAGAAGTGTGAGGGTGGGAAGTGAGACAGGGAAGGAAGAGAAGCCAATAAGGGTGCACTGGTGAGTCCCTGGGGCTTCGTCCCACTGCGGTCCCTCGTCAGAACCTTGTAGAAGGCACCTCAAAACTGTGCCACTGGAAGATGGGGAGGGGAAGCTGGAGTGTTTATCTACTGACTTCCATCCTGGTTGGTTGAAGGTGGGCCTGGGGAGGTAACTGGGAGAAAAACAGCAGAAAAGCCAATACTTTGGTGAAGGCCACCAGTAGTGGCACGTGGAGCTGTCCACTGCAGCTGTGCTGAAATCGGGGCAGGGGGTGGTGGGCGCTTCAGAAGTGTGTGCCGCTGTGTGCCTGTGTGTGTGCACGTGTGGGTGCATGTGTGTGTGTACATGTATGAGTCAAGTCACACAGGGGCTGAGTTGAGCTGAGGGACATATGTCCCTCCTACTGGCTGGTCATCTGCTACTGAGGGAAATACTCTCTGGATGCCAATAGGCAGTACAATGACTACAGACCCTGGGCGCACGTGATGTTTGGTGCCAGCTGAAGTGGGAGCTTGGGGTGGGGCCTGGGGATTCTAATCAGGTGGCCTCAGTGGGGGGTCCTGCCAGTTACCTGCCCTGGATCTGAGCTGGCCACAATGGATTTCTGTTGCTGCAGAACTGTAGCTTACAACCCTTGAGTGTTTGACTTTTCAAGTTATTATCACATGATTTCACATTAAACATAAATAATTTTTATCATACACCAATATCTTTAGGTCCCTAAAACACAGACAAAAGTGGATTCTGGTTCATCTTTTCTTCTAAAGCAAGTGTCATTTCTCAGTGGAGCCAGCTGAGCATCTCTATTTTTCTAGTTGAGATCACTCAGTTTTATCTTTTTCATTCCAAGACATGGTCCCAGAATACTGAATAATAATTCTGAACAGGATGTTTGGTGCAAGAACGTGAAAAAGGTGCATTCTTACTGCCTTCTTTTTTTTTAAATTGATGTCATAATAGTTTATAAAATTGTGAACGTTTAGTTGTACATTATTGTTTGTCAGTCACCATATAAATACATCCCTTCCTCCCTTGTGTCCACCCCCCAACCCCTTGCCTCTGGTAACCACCAAACAGTTCTCTCTGTCCGTGTGTTAGTTTATATTCCACTTATGAGTGAAATCATGCAGTGTTTTTCTTTCTGTCTCTGGATTATTTCACTTAACATAATGCCCTCCAGGTCTATCCATGTTGTTGCAAATGGGACGATTTTGTCTTTTTTATGGCTGAGTAGTATTCCATTGTATGTATATATATATATACCACATCTTCTTTATCCAGTCATGAGTCAAGGGACACTTGGGTTGCTTCCACTTCTTGGCTATAGTGAATAATGCTGCAATGAACATAGGGGTGCATAAGCCACTTGTGATGGTTGATTTCAAGTTCATTGGCTAGATACCCAGTAGTGGGATAGCTGGGTCATAAGGTATTTCTCTTTTTAATTTTTTGAGGAATCTCCATACTGTTTCCCACAGAGGCTGCACCAGTTTGCATTCCCACCAGTGGTGAATTAGGGTTCTTGTTTCTCCACAATCTCTCCAACATTTGCTGTTTTTTGTCTTGGTGATTATGGCCAATCTAATGGGTATAAGGAGATATCTTAGTGCAGTTTTGATCTGCATTTCCCTGATGATTAGTGATGTTGAACATCTTTTTCTTGTGCCTATTGGCCACCTGTATATCTTCCTTGGAAAATTGTCTGTTCATATCCCCTGCCCACTTTTTGATTGGGTTGTTTGATTTTTCTTGTTCAGTTGTGTAAGTTCTTTATATATTATGGAGATTAACCCCTGTTGGATATATGGTTTGTGAATATTTTCTCCCAGCTGGTGGGTTGTCTTTTCATTTTGATCCTGGTTTCATTTGCCTTGTGGAAGCTCTTTAATCTGATGAAGTTCCACTTGTTTATTTTTTCTTTTGTTTCCATTGTCTGAGTAGACATGGAATTCAAAAAGATCTCTTTATGACCGATGTCAAAGAGTGTACTGACTACATTTCCTTCTAGGAGTTTTATAGTTTCAGGTCTCACCTTCAGATCTTTGATCCATTTTGAGTTAATTTTTGTGTATGGCGATAGGAGATAGTCTACTTTCATTCTTTTGCATGTGGTTGTCCAATTTTCCCAGCACCATTTATTGAAGAGACTTCCCTTTCTCCATTGTATATTCTTAGCTCCTTTGTCGAAGATTAGCTGTCCGTAGATGTGTGGTTTTATTTCTGGGCTTTCAGTTCTGTTCCATTGATCTGTGTGTCTATTTTTGTGGCAGTACCATGCTGTTTTGATTACTATAGCTTTATAGTATGTTTTGAAGTCAGGGATTGTGATGTCTCCAGCTTTGTTCTTTTTTTCTCAGGATTGCGTTAGCTATTCAGGGTCTTTTGTTGACCCATATGAATCTTAGTATCCTTTGTTCTATTTCAGTGAAGAATGTCATCGGGATTCTGATTGGGATTACATTGAATCTGTAGATTGCTTTAGGAAGTATGGACATTTCAACTATGTTTATTCTTCCAAACCATGTGAATGGGATATTTTTCCATTTCTTTATGTCATCATCGATTTCTTTCAATAATGTCTTACGGTTTTCAGTGTATAGGTCTTTCACCTCCTTGGTTAAATTTATTCCTAGATATTTTATTCCTTTTGTTGTGATTGTAAATGGGATTGTCTTCTTGAGTTCTCTTTCTATTAGTTCATTATTAGAGTATAGAAATGCAACTGATTTTTGTAAGTCGATTTTGTACCCTGCAACATTGCAGTAGTAGTTGATTATTTCTAATAGTTTTCCAATGGATTCTTTGGGGTTTTCTATATATAAAATCATGTCATCTGCAAACAGCGAGAGTTTCACTTCTTCATTGCCTATTTGGATTCCTTTTATTCCTTTTTCTTGCCTAATTGCTCTGGGCAAAATTTGCAGTACTATGTTGAATAAGAGTGGTGAGAGTGGGCACCCTTGTCTTGTTCCTGTTCTCAGAGAAATGGTTTTCAGCTTTTCCCCGTTGAGTATGATGTGGGCTGTGGATTTGTCATATATGGCCTTTATTATGTTGAGGTACTTTCCTTCTATACCCATTTTGTTGAGAGTTTTTATCATAAATGGATGTTGGATCTTGTCAAATGCCTTCTCTGCATCTACTGAGATGGTCATGTGGTTTTTATTTCTTGTTCTGTTAATGTGGTGTAGTACGTTGATTGATTTGCGGATGTTGAACCATCCCTGTGTCCTTGGTATAAATCCCACTTGATCATGGTGTATGATCTTTTTAATCTATTGCTGTAGTAGGTTTGCCAATATTTTGTTGAGGATTTTTGCGTCTATGTTCATCAGCGATATTGGCCTGTAGTTTTCCTTCTTTGTATTGTCCTTGTCTGGCTTTGGTGTCAGGGTGATTTTGGCCTCGTAGAATGTGTTAGGGAAGTGTTCCATCTTCCTCTATTTTTTTTGAATAGTTTGAGAAGGATAGGTATTAAATCTTCTTTGAATGTCTGGTAAAATTCTCCAGAGAAGCCATCTGGTCCTGGACTTTTATTTTTTGGGAGGTTTTTGATTACTGTTTCAATCTCTTTACTTGTGATTGGTCTATTCAGATTCTCTATTTCTTCTTTATTAGTTTTGGGAGGTTGTATGAGTCTAAGAATTTATCCACTTCTTCTAAATTGTCCAATTTGTTGACATATAGTTTTTCATAGTATTCTCTTATAATCCTTTGTATTTCTGTGGTATCCATTGTAATTTCTCCTCTTTCAATTCTAATTTTATTGATTTGAGCCATCTCTCTTTTTTTCTTGGTGAGTCTGGCTAATGGTTTGTCAGTTTTGTTTATCTCCTCAAAGAACCAGCTCTTTGTTTCATTGATCCTTTCTACTGTTTTTTTTTTGTTTCAATTTCATTTATTTCTGTTCTAATTTTTATTATTTCCCTCCTTCTACTGACTTTGGGCTTTGTTTGTTCTTCTTTTACTAATTCTGTTAGTCATAGTTTAAAGTTGCTTATTTCAGATTTTTCTTGTTTGTTAAGGTGGGCCTGTATTGCTATGAATTTCCCTCTCAGGACCGCTTTTGCTGCATCCCATATGAGTTGGTATGGTGTATTTTCATTTTCATTTGTCTCCAGATATTTTTTGATTTCTCCTTTAACCTCATCAACGATCCATTGGTTGTTCAGTAGCGTGTTGTTTAGTCTCCACATCTTTGTCACTTTCCCAGTTTTTTCTTCGTGTAGTTAATTTCTAGTTTCATAGCATTATGGTTGGAAAAGATGCTTGTTATGATTTCAATCTTCTTAAATTTATGGAGGTTTGAGTTGTTTACCAACATATGGTCTATCCTTGAGAATGTTCCATGTTCACTTGAGAAGAATGTGTAATCTGCTGTGTTTGGATGGAGTGCTCTCTCTCTGTAGCTATTAAGTCCATCTTGTCTAGTTTTTCATTTAAGTCCACTATTTCCTTATTGACTTTCTGTCTGGATGATCTATCCATTGGTGTGAGTGGGGTGTTAAGATCCCCTACTATTATTGTTTTGTTGTTAATATCTCTTTTTAGGTTTGTTCATAGTTGTTTTATGTAGTTTGGTGCTCCTGTGTTGGGTGCATCTATAAGTGTTATGTCTTCTTGGTGGAGTGTCCCTTTTATCATTATATGTTGCCCCTCTTTGTCTCTCATTACCTGTTTTATCTTGACGTCTACTTTGTCTGATACAAGTATAGCAACATCTGCTTTCTTTTGTTTGCCATTAGCTTGGAGTATTGTCTTCCATCCCTTCACTCTGAGGCTGTGTTTGTCTTTAGAGCTGAGATGTGTTTCCGGGAGGCAGCGTATTGTTGGGTCTTGTTTTTGAATCCATCCTGCCACTCTGTGTCTTTTGATTGGAGAATTCAGTCCATTTACTTTTAGGGTGATTATTGATATATGAGGACTTAATGTTGCTATTTTATAACTCATTTTATGGTTCTTTTGCATTTCCTTTGTTTCTCATCCTGTGTGTTTTGGACTATCAGTTCAGCTTGGTAGTTCTGTATGGTGATTCTCTTAGTTTTCTCTTTATTTATCATGTGGACTCTGTTCTGATTATTTGTTTAGTGGTTACCATGACGTTTATACAAGAGATCTTGTGGATGAGATAGTTCATTTTCTGATGGCCTCTTATTTCCTTAGACTAATTCAATTCGATCCCTTTCCTCTTCCCCTTCTAAGTTATTATTGTCACAACTTATTCCATCTTGTGTTGTGAGTTTGTGTTTAAAGTGATGAGGTTATGCTTATATTTGGTGTTTTTCCTTCCCTTAATCTTTTATTTTATAATTAAGTGTTTGCTAACCAGTCTGATAGAGAGCTGCAATTTTTCTGATTCTGCCTACCTATTTTCTCCTTGCTCAAAGCTTTGTATCCCTTTTCTTTTTTTTTTTTTTTCAGATATGAGGGCCTTGTTGAGCATTTCTTGTAGGGGGGGTCTTATGGAAATGAACTCCCTTAGCTTTTATTTATCTGGGAAAGTTATTATTTCTCCATCATATCTGAAGGATATTTTCCCTGGACAGAGTATTCTTGGCTGAAAATTTTTGTCTTTCAGAATTTTGAATATATCATTCCACTCTCTCCTAGCCTGTAGAGTTTCTGTTGAGAAAGTGACTGAGAGGCTGATAGGACTTCCTTTGTACTTCACTTTTTTTAATCTAGCTGCCCTTAATATTTTTTCTTTATCATTGACTTTTGCCAGCTTTACTACTATATGCCTTGGAGAGGGTCTTTTCATATTGATATATTTAGGGGATCTATTGATTTCATTCACTGGTACTTCCAGCTCCTTCCCCAAGTTTGGGAAGTTCTCAGCTATTATTTCTTTGAACAAGCTCTCTGCTCCTTTTTCTCTCTCTTCTCCCTCTGGAATACCTATAATCCTTATGTTGCATTTCATAATTGAGTGGATATTTCTTGGAGAATTTCTTTGTTTCTTTTTAGTCTTAGTTCTCTCTCCTCCTCCATCTGGACCATTTGTGCATTCCTATTCTCAATATTCCCAATCTTTCCTCCATATTGTCAGCTCTGTTCTTTAAGGATTCCAAATTTTTCTTTATCTCCTCCATTGTGTTTTTCATCTCCAACATTTCTGATTGGTTTTTCTTTATAGTTTCAATCTCTTTTGTGAAGAAATTCCTGATTTTATTGGATTGTCTATCTGTATTTTCTTGTAATTCATCGACCTTTTTTATAATAGCTATTTTAAATTCTCTGTCATTTAGGTTATAGATTTCTGTGCCTTCAGGATTGATTTCTGGGTGCTTGTCATTTTCCTTCTAGTCTAGAGATTTAATATATTTTTGCATAGTGCCTGATGGCATTGGCTTATTTTTCCCCATACTGAAAATATCTGGTCATGGTTTCCACCTGCCACCACTGGGTGAGGGTGAAGAGCTGTGTATTCTGAGCCTGCTGCAAACTGTGGGTGCTCTGGCCAGCCAGCTGAGCTGAAGTGTGGGTGGGCTGAAGCAGCTGGTTCTGGAGCATGGCCAGGCTGAAGCAGCTGGAGCTTGAAAGTGGTTGGGCCAAAGCAGTTGGGGCTGGGGTGCAGCTGAGCTAAAGCACTGCTGAGCTGAAGGACTGGGTGGGCAGGGAGAGGTGCTGACTCTCGCCTCCCTAGTCCTGGGGCTTCTTGCTCCCCCGTTGCTATCTGGGGGTGCTAGCTTGACAAAGGCACCCCTGCAACAGTTCCATTCCCTCCATAAGGGACTTTCCCATGGGCTGTGAGGGAACTTGGAGAGCGACAGTTTCCCCCTGGAGGGCTGCCCCTCTGCCCCTGAGAGCCACACATTGTCAGTCCCAGGGTCAGCATTGTTGTGGAAGAAGGAGAGTTCTTACCTCCTTCCACTTCCTCTGGAGGTTCCGGCACCTCCACCTTCAGATGTACAGCTGCATGGGTCTCTCAGACGCCTTTTGTGTTTTGTGGATGTCCTCTGTTGGTGTACGCATGTCCTTTTCATTGTATCTTAGGAGGAAGAGTTCAGTGGGGAGAGCTCACTCTGCCATGATCCTGACATCACTCCCCTTACTGCCTTCTTGATGAACCGTGACATGGGGTGGTGGGAAGAGAAAAGACCTAGTAGTGGGATGTCTGAGCTCTGGGCCAGGCCCTTTAGAGCCTTACTCAGGTCACTTCATTTCTCTGAGCCTCAGTTTCTTAATCATAAAACCATTAGATCAATTGAGATGTAACCAAATGGAGAGGCCCTTGAAAAGGTTCAAAAGTCTGTGAAAGATGTATGGTTTGATTGCTGTAATCAGATGCCAGGAAATTACACAAGGCTCAGTTCAATAACATTGTTCTTGAAATGTATTTCAGGGTTGAACCATGTGTCAAATTATTCCACCTCAGTCTAAATTTCTGAAAGTTGTGGGTGTTTTGCTTTTTAAAAATCTGTTTTCTTTGCCTTCTCTCTGCTTGAAAATCCTTTCTGTGGCTTCCCATTCTGGGCTGCTCCATGAATCACCAGCAGTGGAGACAGAGGAGGTGTAGATGGGTGAAGATAGGGAGCCGTATGTCCCACAGCAATGTTTTTGACACCTGAATATAAACCCTGGGATCTTTCTTAGCAGCTTGATCCCTTCTCCAGATGTGCTTTCTTCTTTCATCTGAGCTGTTGAGCAAACCCAACCTGGAGTGGAATTCTCAGATCAAGGGACCATCTGCTCTGCCAAATAGAGCTGGACAGGGGACTGCCTCTTGGATAGAGAATTGCTTCTTTGGTTTGCAGTCACAGACCCTGGGGGGCAGCTGCAGGGTTGCGGGAAAGTGTGAGGCTGCCCCGGGGGAGCTGGTCCAGGTCGTCTCTGGAACTGGCATTTCCCAGGGACCCAGTGTTCCCATACCCACACCCCACCCCAAATCTTTTCCCCTTACTATTTTCATTTCAATTGATACACATTTTTTGGCAATAAGTTTATCTTAAAAGAAAATTTTATATCACTCCCTTAAGGTGGAAGATCAATCTTTTGACTCTCCCATTTTCTTTTTTTCTAGTACACATTAAAACAAATGTGCAGCTCTGGCAGTGATGAGCTTATCACCTAAACACACCTCACTGGGGAATCCTGACCTCGGGGACTGAGCAGTTCACACTGTCTCTTTCCCGTCAGATTTCACTATTTCTACCACATGTTCACATCAGCAGTGCTACAGTTCAATTAATATTTTTCTTTAAATCAGCTCATATTTTTACTAAAGTAAATTTACCTACAACAGAAACTTTATATCTCTTCTATAAATGGAAAACCAGTATCACTTGCCATAAATAGAAGGCAACTGTAATAATAATTATACACAAAAGCCACTGTTATAACATTCAAGCTGTCTAGTTGAAGGCTTTAAAATGCCTTGATTTTGAGGCTCATTAGTTCTCTCTTAAAAGGGGAGATTTGCATGTGTTAGAGGTGTTTAAAGACATTAACACTCAACTGTGACTTTCCACCAGATTTAATCAAAACATTTGATAAAGGCTAGAAACTCTCTTCTTCAATTTTTTACAATTATTTAATATTATGTCCTAAAATTTTCTCCTGTCCTCTTAGGGAGAGGGGTGTCTGTCCCATATTCTGATATCACTGCTCTCTATCAGTTAAAAAAATTTTTTAACATTTAATTTCGGTCATTTAAAAAATTGAATGAATTGCCAGCATTTTAAAATTTGGTGAGATGAAAGCTTGGTCTTATATTTATCTCTGTTCCTTCCTGATAGCATCTGATGGGATAACAACTGTGTGTGGCCTCTTGAGACTTGGCTGTCTGGGGTGGAGGGGCCTGGGCCCTGGCTCTTTGTTTCCCATCTCTGGTCTCTTGAGGGAAGGAAGCCCTGCTGAGCCTCTTCACAGCTGTTTGTTTCCCATCCTACCAAGGACACCTGGAGGCGGCCTGAGGGACCTTATGGTTGGTGGTGGTGGACGCACCTTGCACTTTCTATCCAGAAGGAGCCTTTTTAGTGAAAGGGATCCAGAATTTTCTAGGTCACATGGGAGCAGATGCTGGTAAAATTTGTTTTGGACACAGACCTAATGTAACTTTCAAGCTACAGTTTCCCTGGGAAAAATGGCTTTATTATTGTGATTTTCCTGTACTTTATAGTAGGTTTGGCAACTAAAAAAATATGACCAGTTGATTTAAGTGAAGTTCCAAAGAATGCCAGGGTCTTAATATCATGTTTTTAGTTTAACACATGGGAGGCAGATCAGTGTCATATAATATTTCTCTTTTCAGAGATTCATTAATTTATTAACTCAACAAATGTCTGTGTGTCTTCCGTTTGCTTTTGTTTTTGCACTGACTCTAGTGGGGAAGGGTGTGGTTCTCTGATCTCATGAAGCTTATATTCTAGCAGGGGAAGGACAGAGAAATCCTTGGTGTGTGGGTGTTTATGGTGTCCATACTTTCTGAACCAAACAGTGCTGGAGTACTTGTTGATTTTGAATGGAGCAAAGTCCAGATGGCCCTGCAGTGGAGGGAGGTAAGGTCAATTGGCTGGTGAGGAGAAAATATGCCTGGCCAAATATGGTCTGGCCATGGGTCAGCACTGGGGCTGTTGATGTCTTTTGAACTGGGGAGTGGTGTATTGAAAGTCATTTTAGCACTGCCAGCTAATGAAAAAATGCCCACCACAGATGAGCAAATTAGTAGATTCTGCTTGCTTTTGCATTTTTGTTTTTTACTTAGTGGTTTATTGCATTTTTTTGTTGCATTTTTGTTCTCTACTTAATGATTTGTTTGTTGCAATTTAAAATGCCTGTGGATGTAAGACAAGGGACATCAATGAGTGCATAAGCTGAATAAAGTGAGGCAGCATAACCAAGAGCCATGGGAGATCTGGAGAGGGAATGGCCAATGCAAAGCTCTGAGGCAGGAATAATCTTGGCTTTCAGGAGGAGCTGAAAGGAGGCGTTTTTTTCCTGGGTCCGATAGTATCTGATGGAGTTTTCTCATCTGCAGAGATAAGAACAGTTCACCAAATGGGCGTAACATGGGGAGGCTGTTTTGGAGTCACACCAAGCAGTGCAGTGATCTGGCTAATATCACACAGGGAGCTGTTAGCCAAGTTTGAAATAAGTCTCCAGCTCACTAAGACATAGGGCTTCTATGGCTTGTATTCCTCTGGATGTGTATTATTTAAAAATCTGTCTCTGAAGGCTGTTTCCAGAGTGATGACACACAGTTGTCTGAGGGGCAGGGGAGATGTTGCCTAAGAAGGATGGTCCTGAACCCCCCAGCTGCATTATCCATGGCTTTTAATATCCCAGACAGAAAGCTGGTCTCTTTACACTAATTGCCTTTTTTGTTTTCATGACCTGTTGCACAGGAAGTTTCTGTTTTGAAAAGAGGATTAAAAATATTTTTGCTTTCGTTTTCCAAATCTCTGTTTATAATGTTGGAACTTATTTTACAAAAACAGCTAGAAATACTGGACCCTAGAACACAGGTACCCAAATGGGTTCTCTGGTTGTTCATTCGTTAAAGAACAGGTGGGTCTCTGGTCTGTGTGCAGAGGATGGAATTTTCTCTTGCTGCAGGGGTGGAGGGGCAACCAAGGCAGTGTCAGCTGGAGCTTGGTCTCCTTGGTCTTTTGCGTGTCCCTCACACAGTCACCTCAATGGGCAACTGATGAATTACGCTTCCTCCTTTTCAACTGTACAATCTGAACTAATGAGTCATTTTTTTCAGGATCAGAAACAGGGGTTCACTAAAGAATAGTGTGTATGTTTGTGCATGAGTGTGTGTGTGTATGTGTTTGACAAGTTTATTGTGTCCAGTGTGGTCTTGGGAGACTGTGTTCCTGGACTGAGTAAATGGAGAAAAATTGTCCCGGAGGAGGATTGTGGGGGTGATGGGAGAGCAGAAACTCCTCCGAGGATGCCTCCCATGGCGCAGCCTCAGGCTGGGATCTTCTGCAGGTCAGTGGAGATGAAGTCACGTCTTGTGATGGGCTGAACTGCACAAATGGAGGTCTTGTTCCCAGAGGGCTACTTCTATAGGGTGAAGGCAGAGGTCGCTCATGGGGCATCCCCCTAGATCTGGGCCTGTGAGTCTTAGTGACCAGTTCACCGTAGTATCTGCCTGCCTACCCACTCACCTTTGTATTACCTGCCTGTGTCCTGGAGAAGCTTGAGCCTACAACCATGGGTCTGAGTAGATGGGACATGGGCAACCTTCTAGAAGGTTTCCTAGCCCCAAGCATGGCAGAGAAGTGGCAGAGACACCCCACCCCCACTCCCACCACTGCCCTGAGGGGCACGGGAGGTGCCATGGTGGATATCTCATCACCATGTGCGATGAATGAGGGAAGTTCTAGTAGCTTGGTACTCTCTCCCCATCTTTGTCCACACACAGACCCCAGAACTACCCCACTCCTCCTGCATCCCTGAGAGGGAGCAGAAAATCTCAGGAAGGAGTACTTTCAGTTTTTATTTTTTAAACCAGCCTGGCCAAATGGGGCTGAGAATCAAAATTAATTTGAATTTTAGAAAATAAAGAAAATACTGTTTCTCGAGTTTGCGGACTGAGAGTCATACGTATTGGAGTCATACCCAGAGTCCATCCACGGGGTGGGGGTGGGGGGACCAAGTGGAATCAGATTTCCACCTCACCCCATGACTGTCAGTTCCATGGGGACAGAAGAGGGGATGTGTATTTAGTGCCTGCTGTTTGCCAGGTCAGGTGTTGTGCTGTGTGATGTAAATACAGTCACTCATTTAATACTCGAGGCTACCATCCATGTGGGCTCTGTTATTCCCATTTTACAGACGAGAAACTGAGGCCCAAAGAGGCTGAAATAATCAGAGTTAGGTTACACAGGTAGAAAGTGGCAGAACTCGGCTTTGAACCCAGGCATGGGGGTCTGGAGATACGCCCTTAACTCCTCTATCACACCACTTTTCGGGCTCTGGGAGAGGTTTGGGGCACTTCACCTGACAAACAGCCACGAGGATGCAAAGCCTGCATGGGCACGGCCAGATTGCCTGGTTCTGGAGGAGCCATGGGCTGGGACCCGGGCCCACAAGGGTCCACCTTGGTTCTGCGTCTACCCACTTGTGTGGTTGTGGGCATGTGAATACATTCTCCAGAGCAGTTCCATGGGTTTTCACGAGGAGCCAATGAGATAACGTGTGAAAGTGCTGGAGAAGCGTTTGGGTGGGAACGGAAGATGGGGTGCTGTTTCTGCTGCTGCTCCTGAGCGACACATGAGGGTGGGTCAGACTTAGTCCTGGGGCCTCCACAGCCCTGTCAGCCTCCCTGCTACTTAGCCTGCCTCTGTGCCTGGATTTGCTGCATGAGCTCCACCCCGAAGTTTGAGTAGAGAGCCTTTGTAATTAGCAGCCATATCAGTATCAGAGAGATGGCGGGTGTAAACATCTTGGGACAGCATCTGCCTTGGGTTGAGAAACAGACGTGGCTTTGCCTCTGACATCACTTTGCTTTGTTTCATGCTGTGTTGGATAAAGCTGGGTCATTTCAATGTGGGGACCTGCTGCATTTCATTGTTCGATTGATTAACCCAACAAGTGTGCACTGAGCACCAAGTGTGTGCAGGGCATTGTGTGAACTGAGGGATGTAATAAAAACCAGTGGGATATGGTCTCTGCTGTGATGTGTCTTAGAGTCGGGGACCATAATGTATATCAAAACTGTCTGGCCACACGCCCAGTTGGGTGAGCCGTGCGGGAGAGGTTGCGGAGAGACTGAAGAAAAGACCTGGAGATGGCAAACGAGACATATAGGTTTATTGGGAGCTCCTTACAGGGAATGTCCAGTGGTGGCCAGCTGGACAGAAGTGTGCACCCACAACTACGGGTCGGGAGGGGGTTGCTTATGTAGGCAGGGGCACAATGGCCATATGCTTGCCAAGAGGGACTGTCCTCAGTGTGACCAGCATTCCCAGGAACAGTGGCTCACGTGGAGGGGTTCTGTGTTCCTTCAAGACATGATGTTCTTTGAGTGAGATAAGGTAAGATCCGGCCCGGTCAGGCCCTGGATCATTACAAATCCCAGCAGCTGGGTGTCTGCCCAGAAGGGAGCCAGAAGGACACATGGTTGCAATGGCCTTGTGGGCTTTTGCTGAGCAAGCAAGGCCCAGGACTTACAAAAACTTACACAGGTAATTATTTAATATTATTTGTGAAAGTGCCGGGAAGGAAAAATCGAGGTGCAATTGGAGAAAAAACTAACCTAGTCCTGTGCACATGGGAAGGCTTCCTGGAGGAGGTGCCGATTGATTTGAGAATGAAGGATGGATAGGAATGATCCAGATAATTGGAGGTGGGGGGCAGTGTGAGGGGAAAGGTCAGGCATAGTGAACAGTATATACAAGGACCTGGACCAAACAGGGTTCTGGTGGGAAAGAGCTGACGCACCCTGAAGAGAGTTTAAGGAAGGGGCTTCTGACTAAGGTGGGGGCAGGGTCAAGGGAGGCAGCCAGGGGCTGTGAAGCACCCCGGGATGAGTGACAGTGAGAAGCAGTTTTGACCCTGACCCAGGAGGTGAGGGCAGGGAGGGGAATCGAAGGGGCCCCATGAGGGCAGAACTTGGGGGACAGGGCTTGCCCGCAGGAGCTGTGTTCCCGGGGAGGGGAACTCAGACGCAAGCTTCACGAGCAGGGAGAAGCCGGGGTGCGAGTCCCCATCTCCCTTCTCTCAACATCCAATCTCCTCCGTGCCTTCTGTTGGTCGACCCCAACGGGAAGCCAGAGGGAAGACAGGGGAGCCTCTCGTGATGCTGTTCACAGCTGTCAGCCTCCCGTGGTACTGGACAGGAAGGGAAGGCTAGGAAGTGGACCTGCAGGAGAAACAGAATAACCAGGAGAGCCAGGGAGGAACACCAGGGCTTCTGAGGAGCTGAGAAGGACCAATAGGAAAGCTCAGAGCCGTGAGCCCCGAGAGAGAAGTGAAGTAGCACCTGCTAAGTGCTTGCAACTTGGTCCTCACAGGGCACCTATGAGACGGCTGCCAAGATTCCACTTTATAGATGAAGAAACTGAAGCTTAGGTTGGTTAAGTAGCTTGCAGAGCAGACAGTGGTAGGGCCAGGATTTGAATCCAGCCAGGCTGGTTCCAGAGTCCATGCTCTTAGGCCACTGAACTGTTGGCTTAGCCACTACCTCCTTTAGGCAGTTTCGTGATCTCTCAGTCATGGTCCAGAGCGTGCAGGGCCTTGTCGGATTTGGGGCTTTTCCTAACAATGGGGGTATCCACTAAAGAGTTTTAAGCATGGAACTTTGGCAGCTCAGGATTTTGAGCAGATCACCCTGGCTTACAGCAGAGCGCTTCTTGCAGTGACGCACGTGGGGACGAAGGCAGTGGGTGTGGAGAGAGGAATGGGACCTGCGAATGGACCTGATATGGGAGGCAGTTACAGAAAGGGGGGTGTCAAGGCGGATCCCCAACTTCTGGCTTGAGCCATTTGGTGGGTGGTGCTTGTTATGGACCGAATGTTTGTGTCCCCCCCAAATTTCTATGTTGAAACACTAAGCCCCAATTTGATGGATATTTGGAGGTGGGGCCTTTGGGAGGTCATGGGGGTGGAGCCCCTATGACGAGGTTAGTGCCCGTATAGGAAGAGACAGAGAGAGCCGGCTTCCTCTCTCTGCTCTCCGCTGCGGGAGGACACAGCAGAAGGCGGCCGTCTGCAAACCAGGAAGCAGCCTCCACCAGGAACCGAATCTGCCAGCACCTCGATCTTAGTCTTCCAGCTTCCAGGACTGTTAGAAATAAATTTCTGTTGTTTAAGCTGCCCAGTCTATAGTATTTTGTTATAGCAGCCTGAGCAGACTAAGACAGGGGTCCTTTCTCAGGGAGGACGAGAGAAGTAAGGTGATTTGGTCTTCATTCTTGAGTGGGTTGATCTGGAGTTCAGTGTGGACATGCTGAGTTTGATTTTCCCTGGAGGCTTCTAAGAGGTGATTTCAAATGTTCATTTGGCTGTGCATCTGGGACTTAGTAGAAAGTTCTATGTCGTAAAAATAACATTGTGGGTCATCATTCTCTGGATGGTAGATAAAGTTGTAAAAATGAATTTGTGTGTGTGTGTGTGTGTGTGTGTGTGTGTGTGTGTGTGTGTGTATTTCTTGGTAGCTGTGAGTACCTAGGTTACTGACCTGTCTTCATGGACAGGAAATATCCAGGGCATCAGGTGAGCCCTTCATTTGTGTTTGAGTGGGAGAAGAAGAGATGAAAAAAATTCATCGTGTGTCACAAAATGCTTTAAATTACTATGACGAAATGATTCTTTACTAGGCATTTGAAAATTTATATCACCAAACATTCTACAGATAGCTGGTCTGATGGAAAATGAGTTTAATTCTATAAAAGGTCAAGTTATTTGAGTTATGAATTGAATTTTTTGTACCTTAGCTTTGTTTATTAATATTTATTACTGAAGTGATGGATAGGGCGAAGGGAGAGGATCTCTGATTGTTTCTGTAGATTCCCTTTATTTAATATTTGCTCTCTGTACTCAGAAGGAAGGTTGAAATATTGAACATCCTTCCACCATCTGTTCTCTTGTCCTTGGATTACAGGGGGTAACTTTATATGTGTATCTTCTGTGAACTTTGGGAGGATTTTATTTGGTCCTTTGAGAGGTATAAATGTCAGAGCCTGGCTGTTTTTGTCAGTGTACTTTCAACTGCAGATAGAAGAATCCCAGCTCAAAGTGCCTTAAAGGGAATTTACTGGCTCATATAACTGAAATGTGCAAGGATAGCCTCAGGTCTGGCTGGATCCAGATGTTCAGGCCATGTGTCCAGGAAGCCATCTCCTTCTACCTACTATCTCTGCTTTCCTCTGTTGGTTTCACTCTCAGGCAGGTGATGGACGTTTGTAACACTTATTGCTTAGTGAAAAGAGAGCTGGGCTCAATTTCCCCTCACAAATCCTGGGTCACATGTCTATTTGTGAACTAATTAACTGTGGCTGGGGGATGGGACATTCTGATTGGTTTGGTTGGGTCACATGGTTCTTTCTTGGACCAATCACTCTGTCCAGGAGGACATAATACTTTGGCCACACACATACCAATCCCTAAAGCCGAGGGTGGAGTCAGCTCAACCCAAACCACGTGGACTGAGCGTCAGTGGCTCCCAACAGGAGGTCCAGGTGCTGCATCAGGAGAGGGGCGTGGACGCTGGGCAGACTCCACTAGTCCGCCTGGTCTTCTGTGGGTGAGATGACCTGGGTTGAGAGCTTGTTGGATGACTCTTAACAGCTTTTCTGCACTTCTCAGTCTGTCCCTGAAGCATTTTAGGACCAAGGGATGATTCTTGGGGATGTCAGCATTTAGGGCTGGGCTGGTTTTGGAAGGGGACAGCACCCGGGCACTCTTGTCTCCACCACCAGCGTAACAAACGCTATATAGTCCTTATATGCCACACTCTGTTCTAAGCAACGTTGTATATACTGTCTCCATTTAATCCTTGCAATGACACTGGGAGGTAGGTACTATTGTTAATAGTCCCATTTTACAGATGAGAAAAATGGAGGCATGAAGAGGTTATGTGACTTTCCCAAGGTCACCCAGCTGGGGTGAAGTGTAAGCCAGAAGTGTAGCTTCAAAGTCTGTCAGCTTAACGTCACTATTCTGTCTGTCTGTCTCCCTGGGCTACCTATTTCTCCTGGACATTGTAGGTGGTTAATGCCTGTCCTGTGAAATAGTCAGTGAATAGGTCTTAAATTAAATCAAATGCTCCTCGGTCACATTTTGTATCCTAAAGCCCTGAGACTGTGTCTGCTTTCCAAATCCCTTTCATTTCAAAAGCATTTCTGGTTCTTAATTGCTCTGCATTTACTAATTGTCAGTTCCCATAGAACAATATTGCCTTACTAATTGAATCATGAGAACCGTTTACTGGGCCCTGAGAAAATATCAACTTCCCTGCCCCTTGCCAAGTGCTGCTCACAGTGTGTGTGTGGGTGTGTGTGTGTGTGTATTGTACAGTTTTGCTGTCAGAGAGGCGCACATTGTCATTAACTTCACTCTCCGCGGCATGACAATCGGGGGCAAAGTTTGGGAGTCACGGAGGAAAGAGCTTCCTGTGTTGGGGAACTTTGTCATGTCAGATGTTTCCATGTGACCTGAAGTGGACTGATGTTCGTGGTGGGAGCCAGCACTGGGTCTATGCAGAGAAGTGAAGTGGATGCACAGATGACATTCCCAATGGTGGGGCAATTATGGGCTTGATTGAGACAGGTATTGGCTTCACGCACGTGACACAGAACAACCAGAATTTGTAGGGAAGTTGCCTCCTGTTGTGTTCACCAGCACTGACAAGTAAGCGTGCGCTCTGCACAGGGACAAGGGCAGAGCAGCTCAGGAGATAATGTAGCTCCATCTGGGGTCCAGTTCGCTGGGGAAAGACGTCACAGGCATTTGTGTCGGGGCAGGTGGTGGGGAGTCATCACCTAGACAGAGACTGAAAAAATCAGCTGTCCACAGCGTTTCTCAGTGGGGGGACTGTTGGCATTTGGAGTGGGGCGAGACTATTCTGTGCACTGCAGGGCCTTTAGCATCCTGGCCCTAATCCTTTAAGTGGCCAGCAGTGCCCCTGCCTCCAGTCATTGGGCAACCCCAGTTACCCCTGCTTCTTTCCACATGTCCCCTAGGGGGCGCTGTTGCGCTGATTGAGAGCTGCTGGTCTACACTGACTGGGCTGCTAATATAAATGACCAAAGCAGGCTGGATATGAGAGAAGAGTTGACACAGATGTGGACACAAGAAATCTTTCCATCTCCTCCTGACTCAACTCAGAGAAAAAGCACAGAGCAAATGTAATAATTAGGGCAACAGGCACTCAGCCTCTGTGTCAGGGAGGCAGTAGGGAGTGGTGGGGGCTGTGGGGAACTGGAGAGCACAGACCCTGGCTGGGGGGCAGCTGCTGCTCAGCTCAGACCAGCTGTTAATAGGCAGGATGGTAAGCCCAGGGTGGTCCTATTTTTTGGTCTTTCAAGAGGTATCAGGAATCTGGATTTTTTTTATGTGTGTGAGGAAGACCAGCCCTGAGCTAACATCCATTGCCAATCCTCCTCTTTTTGCTGAGGAAGACTGGCCCTGGGCTAACATCCGTGCCCATCTTCCTCTACTTTATATGGGATGCCGCCACGCATGGCTGACAAGCAGTGCGTCCGCGGGCGCCCGGGATGCAAACTCGTGAACCCAGGGCTGCCAAGCACAAACTAAACTGCTGCACCACCGGGCCGTTTCCAGGAATCTGGATTTTTATGTGAGATTGCCTGACACTTAAGCTACCCAATCAGAAGTTCTACAGCATGGTGTAATTGTTATCCTTTGCTGCATAACAACACAACCACAGATGCACAGGCTTAAAACAACACTCATTGTTGTCTCGCAGTCTATGTGCATCAGGAGCCCAGGCACAGCTGGCTGGTCCTCTGCTCAGGTCTCTCCAGGCTGCAGTCGAGGTGGTGTCTGTGGGGTTCTCATCTGAAGACTCGACTGGGGAGGAATCTGCTTCCAGACTCACTTGTGTTGTTGGTAGAGCTTATTTCCTTGCTGTTGCAGGACTGAGGGCCCTGGATGTTTACTGGCTGTTGCCTGGAGGCTTTCCTGAACTCCTAGAGGCCACCTCCAGCCCTTGCCACGTGGGTCTCCCAACATGGCTGCTTACTTCTTCAAAGACACGAGGGAGAGATGGTCTCTAGAGCCAGTCTGCTAGCAAGAGCGAGTCTGCTAGCTAGTCTTATAAAATGTAATGTACCCATGGAGTGACACATCTGCTGGTTAGAAGCAAGTCACAGTTCCTACCCATACTCAAGAGGAAGGGGGGTTAAACAAAGGTGTTATCACCAGGAGTCGGGGGTCATAGTGGACCACCCTAGAGTTTATCTGCCACACATGGTATGGACCAAGTGGCTAAGTAAGACATGCTCTAGGCTGGATCCACTCATTTTTTGTTAGTTTTGGATGTCTGGGGCCAAGGCAGAGTTTTAGACTTGCTTATCTTAATGCTGTGGGAAGAGTCAAGAAAAGAGAGAGAGAGAGAGAGAGAGAGAGAGAGAGAGAGAGAGAGAGAGAGAGAGAGAGAGAGAGAGAGAGAGAGAGAGAGAGAGAGAGAGAGAGAGGAGAGAGGAGAGAGGGAGAGTGTGTGTGTGTGTTGGATGGGCTATATGAGAGGTGTCCTGGATTCCTGTGGGCCATTCTTGCTGCTTCTGCAGAAGTGATGTCAATACAAGACAGCTCTGGTCAGGCATTAGAAATTGTGCACATTTCAGGGTATCCAACTGTCAAGTCATCACACTTAAAATGTCCCTAATATAATCATAGGACGATTAACTTTAAATTTCTTCAAGGAAATGGAGGACCATCAATTTTTTAATTCATATTTCCCTTTTTGGCTTAATGTTAGTGACAAAATATTTGTCCCAGAGCTCCCTTGTTGAGTGGTGCAGAATTGTAGTAACTACCTGCTGTATTTTATTTGTTTGATTATAGCCATCTCTCCCTGCTGGAAGGGAACTCTCTGGGAATAGGGACTTTCCTCACTGCTGTGTTCCCAGCCTCCAAAAGAGGTCTTAGCACAACGTGGGTGCTCAATAAATGCTTGTTGAAGGAATGAGTCACTTCTCTGATGGGGAGAGCGAGTCTGCCCCTCAGCTTGGGGTTTCAGCCTGTGTACTCTCTGGTGTCACCTCCTGTGGTCCCGGGCCTCTGTTCTCCCCTCAGGCACCTAGTGCATCAACGAATGAGACCTTTGCCATTCTCTCATCTCACCCTTGTCTTTCCTGATTTTTTTTTGTCTGTGTGCCCCTATAGAAGGTGTAACATCCTCCCCAAATTCATGTCCACCAGGAACCTTAGAATGTGACCTTATTTGGAATTAGGGTCATTGCAGATGTCATTAGTTGAGGTGAGATCATACAGGATTAGGGAGGGGCCTAAATCCAATGACTGCAGTCCTTATGAGAAGAGAAGAGGACACACTGAGATACACACAGCTAGAATGTCATGTGACAAGGGAGGCAGAGACTGAAGTGATGTGTCCATAAGCCAAGGAGCTCCGAGGATTGCTGGCCACCGCCAGAAGCTGGAAGAGAGATGGAACAGATTCTCTCTCAGCGCCTCCAGGAGGAACCAACCCTACAGACACCGTGACTGCAGACTTCTGGCCTCCAGAACTGCGAGAGAATAAATTCCTGTTGTTTTAAGCCACCAGTTTGTGGTCCTTTGTTACGACAGCCCCAGGAAACAAATACAGCTAGCAGAGAGTAGGGGAGACTCAACAGGAAGTGTTGGGGAACGCTTGCTCCGTTAGGTTGCCTGTGGAAGGCGTTGTGATCTGAGATTGGCCAAGTGTCCCTGGAGTCGGGAAGACAGGACTGCATGGTAGGAGCCGTCGTCTGGCTGGGGAAACAACACAAGGACAGTGTCATCGCGGCACGGGAGAGCAGTCGAGGACCAGATGAGCTTCACAGGCTGAACTGCAGAGGTGAACCTACTGGCATTTCCACACTCAGGGCTGCCTCGGCCAGAGTGGAGAAGAAATTTCTAGAATTGCGGTAGAGATAGCTGCAAAGCTCATTCTTATCTATCCTTCTCTCTTGCTTCGAGGGACCCCATTGCTTTGCAAATCGACTCTGCTGCTTATCTAGCTGTCTCCCAGGAGGGAAAAATAAACAAATAAAACCACAAAACCAAGGTGCCTGTTGTGGTAGAAACACTGAAATAATTAAAACCATTCGTTTGCTTGTAAAAGTGTTAAATTTCTGATTTGTCAAAAGCTATACATATAGTTTGCTTAATATTTGACTCTTAGGTGAAAGATTAACTAGAGCAGTGAGACGAGGGGAGAGAGCCCCACAGAAGTCTGCATGCATTGCTTTGGTGGTGTTCTCACTTGCATAAAGATCCCTCTTTGCACGTCCCTATAATTCCTGCCCCCAACACTCCGCTCTCATGGACTTTGTGCTTTCCCAGCACAGGTTGTCTCTTTGTCCTTTGAGATGGCTCCTGTTATCTTTTGGACTCAGAGACCAGCAGTGTCTATCCTCCATGTCCAGTGTCTATCCTACCTGGACAGGAGGGAGCCCCCCTGCTCGGTGGTCACCTGGGCAGGTCCAGCGTGGTGGGCTCGTCTCCCAGACTCTCCCTGCCCTGTAATCCTCTCAAGTTTAAATCATGGTCTGAAACGAGCTCTCCCCAGAGCCTGACTTTGCCAGCCTGCAGGTGCCTGGTGGGAGATGCGTGCATTTCTCTCTCTGGTTAATTTATCACAGAGAAAGTGGTTTGCTGGGAGAATCCAAATGAGACATATCTTTATAGTTTTCCTGACTCACACCCTGAAGTGCTCCAGCGCCCAGGGCCGGGCTTATCTCAGAAAGTGCCTTGAACACCAGATGTTCCCCAGCATTTCTCTCCTTGACAGAATGTGATCATCGGAAACGCATCCCAAACACTGTGAGCCGAAGGGTGTTCTGGGGCCCACCCACATCAGAATGGCAGCTTGTTTAAAGACACAGCACTGTTGCATCCCCCTATAGCCTAGTGGATCATCGTTTCTGGAGGCTGGGTCCGGATGGCCCTAAGCAGCTGCACAGGTGATTCTGATGTGCTCGAAAGCTCGAGGACCTCCGGTCCATAGGGTTCCAACGCCTTCACTCCCACCCCTGACCTTGGCAGCTTTTGTCTCTTAATGGGCATCTTCAGCCCTCAAAGTCTGATATTTACAGAGCATCCAGAGACAGATGATGCCTTAGACAGAGACCCTTCATTTTACCAGTATTTATTAAGTGCCTCCCATTTGCCTGGCAGGTCTCAGAACCACAGATAAAGCAGGAAACAACACCGAGAATTCTTTGCTCTCCAGGTGCTTACATCCCGCGGGGAGACAGATAGACCAGGGAAGGGAAGTGCGTGTTCTATTTTAGATCGGGTGGCCTAAGAGAGGCTCATGGAGAAGGTGACATTTGCCCAAACCCGAAGGAGATTAGGGAGCACGTCCTGCGGGAGCCTGGGGAGAGCTTTCCAGGCAGAGGGAACAGCAGGTGCAAAGGTTTAGAGGCAGGAAGGCACGTGCTGTTTTAGGAACCACAAGGAAGCCGGTTCCCCACCAATAAAGAACGTTAGTGTATTTTCACACACGTAAAATATACATTTTTGTGAACATTGCCGTTCAAAGCTACAAGGGTATTATGGGAAGTTTTTCTTTAATCCAAGAATATTTGGCCAATTAAGTGAATCCACTGAAAACGGGAATGTAAAATCTCATAGAAAATAATGAGAAAAGGGAAACTTGATTGGGATCTTTTTTCTTTCTTGAGAAATGAAATAAAGATTACGATGACAAGTTTGTTGTATCTTGTAAACCAGACTTAGGTTCAGTAATTCCCACTCTGTGCCACTCAGAACAAAACATGTGTTGCCTGTTGAAAATTTGTCTTTTTCTTCCAATTTTGTATAACTGCGCAATGTTGCGTTTTTCATTTCACACTTGACATTGCCAGAAAGATCACAAAAAGGATCAATTTAGCAGACATGTGTGGGGGCTCCCCCAATTTCCCCGGGAGCGTCAGTGTACTCAGCTGTTCAGACTGCTCCCTTTTGAAGCTCCTATGGTCCTTGTTGATTGTGTTAACTGTCAACAGATGCCTCTCGAGGGGTGGTTGGTGGACCCCTGCAGGATTCTCTTTCTCGGTCGCTTTACTGGCGTTTGTCAATCCTCCAATTTTACAAGATTTGCAGTTTCACTTGAATGGATTTGCATTGCATCTGCATCGTATGTGCAGCCGACAGTCCGCAGAGCCTGACCAACGCAAATGGCAGAGATGCTGGCGTGGTGAGTGGGGACAGATGCTGCGCCATCCGAGGGACCAGTGAGAGTGGGGAACTGGTTTTCCAAAGGATCGGTTCATCAACCAATAGTTTCTTATTCTGCCAATTTATTCTTGTGTATGTAATCCCGTAACTTCAAGAATTCAGATAAATATTTGTGTTATGGAGACCCCATGGTAATATAAATGTAAGTTTTTTTGTGCATGTCAGAAAGCAGTTGTTATATAAATGAACCAAAGATTGTCCTTGTATATTGGCCCCTTTATGTCTTCTGGCAGACTGGGACTTGTTGGCTGAAAAGCCTGCCAGCACCAAACTAACATCGAATTGTTTTAAATACATCCCAAATAAGCATATTTTTAGCCATTTAGAGCCTGCCTTCTTTGCAAATCCTGCAAAATTGCACCAACGTCTGTAGCCGTGGACCCTATAGATAGTAGACTTCAGGCTGTAGCTGCCCTTTGACCCGGAAACTTCCCACTGAGCCGCTTAGTGACTTCTAGACACATAAGCCCCCTCTCTGGTCTTCCTCTACCTGGGGCTCCCTGCCCTCCTCCCCTTCTGGCTGGCGGCCCCTCCTGCCATATCTTTGGAAGGTCTTATGCCCCGAGGGACTCCTGCAACATGCAGATCTGTCAAATTGTCGCCCAGATAAAGCTTGTTGTGTGCTACTGCCACCCTGTGGTCATATCTTTTTCTGTGATCCGCCCCCCAAAGCCCTCAAGCTCGTTACATTGCAGGCTGGGACCGTTAATCTTTTTCACTTGGTTTTATATATTGTAGTTTTTAAATAACGAGTGTTAAGAATATCACCAAGCCTAAAAATATTTCTCTAAACCAAATGTAATGAATATTCAAGATATGGATTTTTCTGGGTTTAAACTGTTCTAACAAATAGAATCTAAAGTTAAGAAGGATTTGGACTAAGAACTGGCATTCAGGAAGAATTTTATAACTTGTGTTCAGGAGAGAGGCAGGACTCAGTAATCTGGCTTTAGGTTCGTGTTTTGGTACCCAGTGCTCGCTTCCTCTGTTGTAACTGGAATTTCCTTTTGGGAGCAGCTCCTTGTTCCCTCCTCCCATGTGGTTCAGATGGAATTAACTTCCTTCTTAGTCCAGGGATGGTCCTAACTAACCACATCAGTGATGACCCTCGTTCCAGAAAAGGTTACATTCTGAGTTTCTGGGTGGACAGGAATGTCCCACTGCAGCCACCCTTATTTTTGCCTCCCTCGAGAGGGGAGGAGCCTCAGTATTATGTACAAAGTGAGCTGGGGCTGGACCGGCAGGTTCCCACACCCGGAGCAGAGTGGGCTCTGGCCCTGCTGTTAAATACTTTGTGAAATGCTTCGACTCTCATCCCTGGCTGGACATCTGCTTCTCAAACTCCCAGGGACAGTTCGCCTGTTGCATTGGCCTCTGTCGGGAAAAACAAAAAAGACAGCAAAGAAGGACAGTGGGGGAGGCACTGCCTCACATCACATGAACCAATTGGTGCTGAGGGACGAGGTCCCTGAGGACAAGGGGACATGTGCCTCGTTTCTGGATCAGAATGAAAGAAATAGTAACAAACAAAAACTTCAAAGGACATCTTCAATGGACATGCTGTGTGGGTACCTCCGAGACCGAAGGCGACAGGGCTGGCAGTTAGGGCTCAGTCAGGAGCTGAAAATGCAAGACCTTGTAGTCACTACAGTACTGGAGTGTCCCTCAGGCAATAGATGGTGCTAGAGTGGGTCATGAAACCCCGTGTCGGGGGCAGAGTGGGAGGGAGGGAGCAGATTTTGGAGGGAGGGGATCTGGTTTGTAATCCTGGCTGCCATGGACCAGCTCTGTGACCTCCAGCTGGTTACTCACTCGGGGGTGGGAGGGTCACAGTTTGTTCTGGACATTGAGAACAATAGTCGTAATTCTGACCGTGGTGCTCTTGATGAAAGAACTCTGTGAGCTGTTGCGTGCATGTGAAAGAACGTGATGATAGGCTGTTACAATAGCAAGTACCCATAGAAATGAGGAGGTGCCATCGACAGTGGGAGGACTCTGCTTATGGAGACACGAGTTCTGGAACGTTCTCTCCAATTGCCCCTTTGGCAGCAAGATGGAATGGCTGAAAGTAGGGACAGAACAGGATGCCTCTATTCGTGGTTCGCATAAATTAATTCCTGGAACATCCTGATGGCGAGAAAGAAGGCTTTGAGGAAGTGGCACATCTAGTCACCAGAATTCAGCAGGGGGAGTGATCAAGTCAGGGCAAGAATGACATCTGAGTCTCCGGAGGGAATTGCCATATTGCAGGGATTTCTCAGGAAGTTCTAGCCTTATGCAAGAGCTAGCTGGCGGATGTCTTAGCGTCTGTGTAAGGACCTGTAGGAAGCAGAAACATTTCTGTTTAATCTAATTTCTATGCAAGCGTTTGAATCCCCTCATTCCACCCTGGGCTTCCTCATGGTAGGTGGCAAAATCGGGGCTTTTGGACAGCCTTCGAGTCCAGAAGTCTCTCTCCTGCTGCTTGAAATTCTGCCTTTAGAGATTCTCTTCTTTGAGTCCTAAAGGTTTTTCATAAATCCTTTTATTAAGTTTTAACCCCTCCTGGGAGGGGCCATTCGCCGGGTTTCTTTTTCTCTTTTATTTATTGAGGCAAAATTCATGTAACATAAAATTAACCATTTCCAAGTGAACAGTTCAGTATCATTTAGTAAACTGACAGTGTTGTGCAAACACTGCCTGTCTGGTTCCAAAGAACTCTTATCATCTAAGTGGAAACCCCACACGCATTAGTTAAGCAGTCACTTTCCGTTCCCAACCACCAGCCCCTGGCAACCACCAATATGTATCTCTCTATGGATTCACGTATTCTGGATATTTTATATAAACGGAATCATACATTGTGTGGCCTTTTGTGACTGGCTTCTTTCACTTAGAATAATGTTTTCAAGATTCATCCACCTTGTAGCATGGATTGGTACTTCATTCCTTTTTATGGGTGAATAATATTCCATGGTATGTGTATACCACATTTTATTTATTCATTCTTCAAATGATGGCCATTTGGGTTGCTTCCACCTTTTGGCTATTGTAAATAGTGCTGCTGTGAGCGTGTGTGCACAAGTGTTTGAGTATCTGTTTTCAGTTCTTTTGGGTCCACACCTAGGAGTGGAATTGCTGGATCATATGGTAATTCTATGTTTCACTTTTTTTTTTTTTTTGTGGGGAAGACCAGCCCTGAGCTAACATCTGTTGCCAATCCTCCCCTTTTTTGCTGAGGAATATGGCCCTGGGCTAACATCCGTGCCCATCTTCCTCCACTTTATATGGGACACCACCACGGCATGGCTGACAGGCAGTGCGTCGGCAGGCGCCCAGGATCCGAACTCGTGAACCCCGGGCTGCCAAGCGCGGGCTAAACCGCTGCGCCACCGGGCGGCCCCTCTATGTTTCACTTTTTGAGCAACTGCCAAATTGTTTTCTACAGCGGCTGCACCATTTTCCTTTCCCACCAACAGCAGATGAGAGTTCCAATTTCTCCACATCCTTGCCAACACTTGTTATTTTCCCTTTTATGATTACAGCTTTCCTCGTGGGTGTGAGGCAGTATCTCATTGTGATTTTGGTTTGAATTTCCCTGTTGACTAATTATCCTGAACATCTTTTCATGTACTTGTTGGCCGTGTGTATCTTCTTTGGTGTCTTACTTTGGTGTCTTCTTTGGTATATCTTCTTACTGGTGTCTTAGCCCCTGCCATTAAGTGTGGATTTGATTAATTAATCTCTTGGAGGGAATCTTTGCTTCTAAGTCCTTGGTGGTGGTGGGATGTTTGTCTTAATGGATCTGTCTTTGCTGACACTCCTCTAACTCCTGCACATACGGATTTTCTTTATCATCCATTCCTTTTGCTGTATCTGTGGAAATGGGGGCCCAGAGCCCCACTGGGCATTTCTCGTGGCCCCACAGGCCTGTGGGAAGCAGAGGGCGTCAGGCACCTTCACAGCCAAGCATGTGCTGACCCTCAGCAGTGTTAGTTTGTGTCCTCGGAAGTCCAGGCATGTCCTTTTGGTATTGCTTACATCTAGTTAAGGCACAGTGAGCAGTGGGGCGCTCCACAGCCCTGCCTTCCTCCTGATGGTTCTCCAGATGTGTCCAGAGCATCGGGGCAAGTCCCAGGTCTGCTCTTGGAGGACTTGGGCGCTGCCTGCATGATCCCCACTGTTACCGAGGAGACAGCCTCCGGTTAGCAGCAACGCGAGGATTGTTTTAGGAGCAGGGACCAGATGGAAGAAGACAACCCAGGCTGTGAGCTCTCGTTGGCCTTTTCTCAATAGCCAAAGAACTGGGTCCCTGGATTCTTCCTCGGGGCACTGAGCTCTGTAAACACTGCACCAGGCACTGCCTGGCTGCATTATCCTCCCTGGATGCTGGGCTTATTTTTCTCCCGAGGTCTGCGTGCTCCCACCGTCTCCTCCTCACAGTGTGGTCACTGCAGCCGCCTCCTCCTCGGTCCCCTGGATGGGGCGATCCCCTGGGCTTCCACAGCCCACAGCCTCTAATGCCCCCTCTCACCTCGTGGGGACCCTTCCCATCTCCAGGTGAGGAACTGGCCCTGCAGATTCCAGCCTCTCCTGCCCAGACACCTCTGTCTCCTTTCCATCCTACGGGGGCCCCTGAAGCAGAAAGTGATCTGGTTCCCAACATGCTGATTCAACAGAAAATCAACACAAAATGTTGGGGCTCCTACGTAGGGAGCTTGTTAAATAAAGGGACGCTCAGTTTTCAAAGGAAAGCCATTGACTGCCACTCTTCCTTACATCTCCCAGAGGAAAGGGGGATCTGCTCTAGCTCCATACTTTTACCACCTGTTTTGCACTAAAATGCTTATATATATTTGTTTGTTTGTTTCTGCTCCACAGAATTAAGGCAGCTGCAGGTGTGAAAATAACAGCCGTGAGAGTCAGCAGCGAAGACCAATGGGCAGTCCAGGAGGAAATGGATAACGGCAGCGTTCAGACAACGGCTGCCCTCACCTGTGTGGGCCACCTCCCGGACCCTCAGAGCAGGTGAGTGCTGAGGGCGCCTCGGCGGTGGGGGGTGGGGGACGCAAGAGCTGATAGCAAAATAATGTGTGTATAAATAAAGCGATGCCTCTGCATTTAATGGGAAATGTGTTCCTTTTAGCTCATTGGCACAGCTCAGTCCTGTGGCTCTTAAACGGCCCCATTACAGGGATGTGCCACCATACGGGGTTGTTATTCTTTACACTCTTTATACACCAATGACCTAATTAGATTGGCAGCCTCAAAAGTTACCTGAACTCACATTTGTCACAGTGCAGGGTTTGATAACCGTATTTTAAGAATTTATTATTATTATTATTGTTTGCAGTGAAAAGTTGAAGAATGAAATGGGGGAAATAGAAATGATATAAAAGGAATGGGGAAATGTACTTTTTTATGAGCAAAGTGACAGTGGCTGTAGCTATTGAGTGATCGTCTCTTGGTGCTTAAGTGTCATCATTTTGCAGATATGACACCTGGGTACTGGCACACGGCTTCAGAGTGTTAAGTTGGGTGAATGTCATGTTGCTGGAAGGCGGCTTGTCTTCTCGGCACAGATTCCTGCCTTGGGTTTTATGGGCTGAGCTCACCTGGGAGGCAGAGGGAGGTCATTGCTTATAATTGTGCGTCAGGACGCCCAACAGGCAGACTGAGCTCTCATCTGTTGCAACAGCCTTCTCTACAGTCTCTTTGCCTCTGCTATTGTCCCCTTTTATTGGACACCCTCTTTCTGTGGGGTTGCTTTAGTGGTCAGGCGAGTGAGCAACGCTGGACATGCAGACCTCCTGCTTTCAAACCGGCAACGGCTTACACTTGAGCCAAGACAAGACGCAGACTCGTCAGCTGGGCGTACAGGCCCCTTTCAGTTCTGTTTCTTATCACCTTCTGTTGTCGTAACCTGTCCTCTTTTCTTTCTTCCCTGGTATTTAAACTCTTTGAGGTCCACAGTGTTGGCACCAAGGGGGTGCTCCCTGAATGGATGAGGGGACGGGTGGGTGGGAGCATGAGAAATGGAGAGATTGGGCAGAGCTTGCCTTTTCAATGCAGTTATGTGCTGAGTGCTTCTCTCTTGGATGACCCTGGCCAACCTCAGCTAGAACTCTGCTCTGCAGGCTTCTCTTTCAAAGGGAAGGAAGTGACTCAGGTCGAGTGGTCAAGAGCCTTGTGTCAAGATTACTGGTCAAGTGATCTGGTGCCTCTCACTCCAAACTCAACATTCTGGTCCTCGTCCTTTACATCCCTTAGACGGACTTTAGGCTGCAACATCATGTGAGCCATGGTGTCCTGGAAATCTGCGTCTGCCTGCTGAGCATGCCCACAGCCTGAGTTGTCAATATGTGGAGAAAGCCTAGGAGTTTTGTATTTGCTTGGGTACTTTCAGTGGCAAGTAATGGAATACCCACCTTAAAGTGGTTGCAACATTGGGGTTTTATCATCTCACATGGCAAGAAATTGAGAGGTGGGCAGTTCCGTGGTTGGTTAATTCAGCTGCATGATTGTGTCACCCAGGTGTGTTCCCTCGTTCCAATCTGTGGTGCCCAGTTCACCGGCTGTCATCCTCCAGCTTGTTTCCCCATGGTTGCAAGATGGCTACAGCAGTTCCAGGCATTGCAGACTCATCCAGATGTATACAGAGACTGGGAGGGAGGGGGGCTTCTCCTCACATGCCTCTTTTTGCCAGGGAGCAGACCTTTCCAACAATACCCCTGGAAGTCGGCTGTTTAGATCTCATCAGTAAGCTGTGGGTTCCGTGTCTTTGCCTAAGAGGCAGGGGAGTCTGGGAAAGTGAATGTCTGGTATTATTTTCAGGCTTTGTAGTGGGAGATGGTCTTTGCTGTCAGGGAAGCAGCAGGGAAGGATGGTCATCAGCCAGCGGCATTCGCCACACTCTTCTAAGGTGGGGTCTGTCAAGGTTGTGGCTTGATCTCTACTTTCCACTGGGGCCCTGTGTGTGTGTCTGTTCCCACTGGAAGACTTCCTCTTGGTGGCTGGGTGTTCATCAGATGGGCTTTGCCCAGTCAATGCTGTTAGATACTGTCGTGATGAAGCCCAAGCCAGAAAGGGAATTAGGTTCCTCATGAGTATGGAGAAATTCAGGGATGGACTGGTCCAGGGGCGTCTGGATCCAGGTGCTCAAGCAGTATCCTGTCTCTTGTCTTTCCTCTGGGTGGGGATTGTCTCTGGCAGGCTCTTCCCTCCGGGTGGCAGGTTGGCCCCAGCGTATCCCAGCATCCATCCGGCTGACTTGGTCACTTCAGGGAGAATGCTGCTCTTCCCCCTCAGGTCCAGCACAAGTCCTGGGGGTGGTTGTCAGTGGTTCAGCTTGGAGTAACATGGATCATGGACCCACCCAGAACCAATCTCTGTAGCCAGTCCGAAGTAGGAAGTGGGTGGACCCACCTGGACAACATGGGCTGGAGTATAGGAGAGGGTTCTCCGGGGAATGGACCCTGGGAGGGCAGAAACAAGAGGAGGCCGGGCAGTCACCACAGCCCTGCTGACCCTGCTGTTGTGCTGGAGGAGACTGCGTGGGATGCTCTCACCTATGCCCCCAGAAATCACTATCTGCGTATATCATGGCAGCATCCGTGGTCTCTGCATGGGAAATTGATGTTGTTGAAATATTGGACTGATCAAGGGGTAATGTTTTAAATTGAAGGAAAAATGCAGGCTGTGGTTATCACTTTTAGTTTTGTGAGAATCAATTTTGCATTCTCTTTAGAAGAGATAAAAAAAGGGTACAAGAGAAAAAAGTGGTTATATAACTAGTGTTACATAATTATGAGCCGGTCTCACTTTCTGGTGTCCTGTTTCTCCTTTTCATGTCCAGCTTTTGACTTACCCTGGGCTGAGAGAAGGACGGGGATTGCTGCCTTGGCATCACAATTTACGCTTATCTAATACCTCTCTCAAAACCATTCCGTAATCTAAATAAATAACTGCTTCTTGTTACACTTTTCTGTTGAATTGTGATATCAAATGAGGTGTGAAATACAGGCTCGTAGACCATGTTTGCCAGCTCGCAGAGTGGATCTAAGAACACATCCCTGACAAAGCGTCCCGCAGAAAGTTGTCCTCTCTGAATTGTGACAACCTTGGGTGGAATAGAGTTTTTAATAGAATATAATGCACAAACTGCCTGAAATTCTGTGATAAGAATTAAAAATGTGTTGTACGGGAAGACCGGATACGCTGGGTTAGAAAGGCCATAAAGGTCTTAATTTAAGATATTTTAATGAGCATGCCTTGTGAGGAAATGTGAGTCGTCAAGATAACCACAAGATAAAGAGCAGTGCTGCCAAAAGAGGAGAGAAGAGATGAGAAAAACAAGCAAATCTGAAAGCATTCAGAACAGACAACGTGGAACCAAAGAGAATGGAAGCTGGATGATGGACATTTGCATGGAAACCACGTGCAACCGGAGAGCTGAAGGCGAGGCTGTTCTTTGGATGGTTTGTCTGGCCATTGGGACCCAAACCTCAGAGAAAATAAGCTCCAGCTTTTTCTGTGGTCAGAAACCACCATGCAGAGCTCCTTCTCACCCAAAAGTCAGAGAAAAGCTTAGGGGGCACCACGTAAAGAGAAGTTTGTGCTTCTCTATAGGGTGGAAAGGCAAAAGCCCCCAAATAGGTGTCTTTAAAGAAGTAGACACACCCCACGTTATTGTCACCCAACCCGAGGTGAGATCGAGATCGAGGTCAAACATTCACTGTGAAGTTGACCACGTGTGAAAATCCGGACCCCATCTTCCAGGAGTTCGTCTTTGCCGACTCTAACGCAGAAAATATTGTCACCAATTCAGCAGAGGAAGGTTCACCATTTTAACTAACTCCACGAACTCGTTGCTTTTTGTGAAATTTACCAGTTGAACATTAAGCAACAGTGTTAATATAAGAAAGTTACTGTGTCATGTGTCATTTTACGGACTTGTGAAACATGAGCCAGGCTAAATCTTTCATTGTGCTTGAGGATTCTTATTCACGTTAAAAAAAAGAAGGATGAAGACAGTTTGGTGATAACAGCTGCCTTTGTTTCTGAGAAGTAGGAGTAGTTTTTCCCACCAGACTAGCAGACTCAGTTTATGTTGGTTTCTTTCCTTCTGTAAAAGATTTTATTGGGAGAGAAAAGATAGAACGGATGGAATGATTTAGTATGTCTTTGAGGGCAATTTTGTGTGAATTTGTTGTCCATTCCTTATTTTATTTAAAAAATGGAAAACTATATAATGCTTATTAGGTGACAGACACTATTGTAAATCCTTTAGGAAAATCAACTTTTTTTTTTTTTTTTTTTTTTTTTTGTGAGGAAGACCAGCCCTGAGCTAACATCCGTTGCCAATCCTCCTCTTTTTGCTGAGGAAGACTGACCCCAGGCTAACATCCAAGCCCATCTTCCTCTACTTTATATGGGACGCCGCCACAGCATGGCTGATGAGCAGTGCATCGGTGGGCGCCCGGGATCCAAACCTGAGAACCCTGGGCTGCCAAGCGTGGACTAAACCGCTGCGCCACCGGGCGGCCCCCAGGAAAATCAACTTATAAAAGTCAGAAATATTAGAATCCTGTGAGGCAGGTAAATATTGTTATTCCCATTTAATAGATGTGTAAATTGGGGCTTGGTTTAAATGACTTCCCAAGGTCTCAGAACCAGTAAGTAGCCAAAGCAATCTGACTTCAGAGTCCACGCTCTTACCCACTGCACTAGACCGTGCACGAGGCACGAGAAGTTGTCCTGTGTGTGCTCCCTTACCGTTCTCCTTCCGCCTCCGTCTTTCAGCTCTCTTGTCCCAGCTGGACTGACAACCCAGTGGAAAGCAGTGCCCACAGCACTAGCTGGCCATGTAGTGTGTGGAAATGGGGCTGTAGTGGTTGAATGGTGGCACCTCAAAAGAAGTGTCCACATCCCAATCCTCGGAACTTTCAGATGTGACCTTGTTTGGAAAGAGTCTTTACAGAGGTAATTAAGAATCTTGAGACGAGGAGATCATCCTGGATTATCTGGGTAGGCCCTCAATCCAGTGACGAGTGTCCTTATAAGGTAGACACACAGAGAAGACACGCAGAGGAGAGGGTCACGTGAAGGTGGAGGCAGAGGTTGGAGTGATGTCACAAACCAGGGAAGCCAGTGAACGCCTGGAACCCCCAGAAGCTGGAAGAGGCACCGATTCTCCCCCGGAGCCTGAGGATGGAGCGTGGCTCTGATTTGGCGCTCTGGCTTCCAGAACTGCCGGAGAATAAAGCTCTGTTGTTTTAAACTGTCAGGTTTGTGATACTTTGTTACAGCAGCCCTAGGAAGCTACTACAAGGGCTTAATGACCACCTGTTGAATGAATAAATCGGGGTTTCCCAATCCTGGATGCCCATCAGAATAATCTGGGAGTCTTTAAAAAGTACCCATTCCTGGGGCCGCACGGTGGCGCAGCGGTTTCGTCCGCGCTTGGCAGCCAGGGGTTCGCGAGTCCGGATCCCGGGCGCCCGCCGACGAACTGCCTGTCAGCCATGCCGTGGCGGCGTCCCATATAAAGTAGAGGAAGATGGGCACGGATGTTAGCCCAGGGCCAGTCTTCCTCAGCAAAAAGGGGAGGATTGGCAACGGATGTTAGCTCAGGGCTGGTCTTCCCCACAAAAAAAAAAAAAAAAAAAAAAAATTGAAAAAAAAAAAAAAAGTACCCATTCCTTAGACCTGGGGGGGGGGGGTCACAGTCATTGGCATTTTAAGAAAACTCTCCAGTGATTTTAACGTGTACCAGGGTTGAAGAATTACTGGGTTACAGAAATGAATGAAATATGAATAAATTTAAAGCTCATAAGAAGATAAAAGTATTTTATTTTTAACAATTTAAGGATTTGAAAATAATGGCTTTAGAAACACACAATTCTTGGATTTACAATAGCATTCACCGTTGGACACCTGGAGGTCTCTGAGCGCCGGCTCCCACAATAGTTCAAAACCAGGATTTGATGTATAGAAATACTTTATATACTGGATCCACCTGTAATTCACCCTAGAAAGTGACAACAGAGTTCACCTATAGGAAATGGAGGACTCCTCCCCCACCCCCCAAAAAAGAATCAGGCCAGCCGAAGAAAAGAATAAAAGAAATATTTTTAAAACCTTCCACCTCTTTTTCTAACCAGTGGGAAACTCTCTGTGAATTTATGCTGCTGGCCAGTTTCAGAGTAAGTATAATAGAAGCCTTCTTGCTTCAAAAGTAATAGATAGTCAGTTGTAGAAAAGTTAGCAAATACAGCTGAGTAAAGTGGAAAAGATAAAAGTCATCCCTGGACCTATGTGTGGTTCAAAGGTAACCACTGTTAGTATTTTGATGAGTATATTTGTATGTATGTGTTCACATGTATATGGGTGTACACGAGGATGTTATTTTTGTCAATACTAGAATTTGTTTAGCTTTGAAAGCTGTTTTCTGTAACAAAGAATAAATATATGCAACATCTTTTCTTGTCACTAAATATTTAACTATAACAATAATTATCAACCTCTTTGAAAAACTGGTAAAAGTGATAGACCCTCTTCTCGTCAAAATACAAATATGCACTCATAAAAATCTTTTCCAATAATTATAGCTTCATTGAGAGTCTCCAAAAAAATTTCAGGATTCATGGAGACTCTCAATGAACCTATAATTTTAAATGTAATATTTACTAGCAGTATAATAGTCTATTGATATTATCGAGGTATATTCTATTCATTCATCATATTTCATTTTTTAAACATTGCTAGTAGCCATTTTATGTTTATTTTTTCCCTTTTAAACATTCTTTTTTTCTTTTTAAACGTGAAATGTCTGTTGAATATTCCTCTAGGTAAATCTTGAGGAGAGAATGCTAGAAGTGAAGAGGTAGGTCAAAAGATATGATGATGTTTTAAATTTTTGATGCTTTTGTGAAATTTTCCTGCCAGCTCTGTGGGAGAACGCCTAGCTCTCAGTTCCTTTACTGACGTTGGGCATTGCCTGAAAAAGATAATTTGATCGTTGCTATATGGCTATTGTCTTGCAGCCTTAATTTGCATTGACTTAATTTCTGGTGAAATTTAACAATTTTTCCCATGGTTGTCTGAAAATATTTTCACCTCCTTTGTGGTCTCTAGTTTTTAAAATTATTATACTGTTATTTTAGCAATGTTTTAGGCTTTTGTGTTATCAAATCTAGTCACCTTTTTCTTTCAAGTCAAAGACTCCCACCTGGAGAATGGGTGGTGTGGGGCAGTGCAGTTGCCCAAAAGGCTCTGTCAAAGCCCGCCCATCAGCCTGGCTCTGAGTGATGTCAGAGAGAACCCAAGCCAGACACTAATTCAAGTGGTAGAGAGAGATTTTATTCAGAAACCATTGCAATAAGGGAAAAGAGAGCCCAGTGTTAATTGGGCTCAATTTCGAGTACAGTGCAGACAGCTGGGGATGTATATAGCCAAGGAGCAGAGTGGGAGTGGGGGTGGGGAAGGGGGTGGGGTCGGTAGATGGCAGATTACCAAGAGGAGACATCAGAGTAAGGGAGGATTCTTGCTAGACTGACCAAACCAGATTCTCGCTGAGGGCAGGCCAGAATGATCAGGCATCAAGGGTGGGGATAGGCATTTGATTAGAGATGGAGAGTGATCAGATATCAAGGATGGGGGGATTCTCTCTGAACTGACTTAGCAGGATTCTTGCTATGCCTGGGCTATGCAGATGTGGCAAGGATGGGGCCATGGTCGAGAGTGGGGAGGGCTCAGAGGAGCCTTACTCAAGTTTGGTTAAGGAGAGGGTCTTCATCACTGACTGCACAGAGCAGTGCCCCCTGCTGACCTGGCAGGAATGGGTGGTGGGAGTGAGGACTGAACCTTTGTCGTCCTAAGCCGTTGAGGTTTTGAATTCATTTGTTACCATGGCATAACATAGTCTATCCTGACTGATACAAAGAGTTTGCAAATATATGTTTAAAAAATATGAAAACTTTTTTGAGCAGTTTTAGGTTTACAGAGGAATTGAGCAGAAATTGCAGGGAATTCCCATATCACCTCCTGGCACATGGTTTCCCCTGCTATTAACATCTCGCCTTAGTGTGGCACATCTGTTACAATTGATGAACCAATGCTGATACATTCTTTTTGTGTGTGTGTGAGGAAGACTGGCTCAGAACTAACGCCCATTGCCAATCCTCCTCTTTTTGCTGAGGAAGATTAGCCCTGAGCTAACATCTGTGTCCATCTTCCTCTAATTTTTATGTGGGATGCCACCACAGCATGGCTTGATGAGTGGCGTCTACGTCCACACCTGGGATCCGAACCTTCCAACCCTGGGCCGCCAAAGCAGAGCACGCGAACTTAACCACTACGCCATCGGGCCAGCCCCGCTGATACATTCTTATTAACTAAGTACACAGTATACATTGTATACTTGGTGTTTTACATCCTATGAGTTTGGACAAATGTATAATGACATGTATCCACCATCCCAGTAGCACAAAGAATAGTTCCACTGCCCTAAAAATCCTCTGTGCTCTATCTATTCACCCCTCCTTCCCTCCTTCAGAATCCCTGGCAACCACTGATCTTCTTACTGTCTCCATAGTTTTTCCTTTTCCAGAATGTCATACAGTTGGAATTATATAGTATGTAGCCTTTTCAGATTGGCTTCTTTCACTTAATAATATACATTTAAGGTTCTTCCATGTCTTTTCATGGCTTGATACCTCATTTCTTTTCAGTGCTGAATAATATTCCATTGTCTGAATGTACCACTGTTTATCTGTCCATCCACCTACTGAAGGATGTCTTGGCTGCTTCCAAGTTTTGGCAACTATGAATAAAGCTGCTATAAACATCCATGTGCAGGTTTTTGTGTGGACGTAAGTTTCAACTCCTTTGGGTAAACACCAAGGAGCATGATTGCTGGATCATATGGTAAGAGTATGTTTAGTTTTGTGTGAAACTGCTAAACTGTCTTCTAAAGTACCTGTATCATTTTGCATTCTCATCAGCAATGAATGAGAGTTCCTGTTGCTCTACATTCTCACTAACATTTGATGCTGTCAGTGTTCTGGATATTGGCCGTTCTAATAGACCCTATTAGAATAGCCAGTGGCATTTCATTATTGTTTTAATTTTCAGTTCCCTAATAACATGTGATGGTGAGCATCTTTTCATATGCTTATTTTCCACCTGTGCATCTTCTTTGGTGAGGTGTGTGTTCAGATCTTTTGCCCATTTTTCAGTTGGGTTTTTGTTTTCTCATTGTTGTGTGTTGAGGTCTTTGTATATTTTAGATACTGATCCTTCATTGGTTTTATCTTCTCCCAGTCTGTGGCTTGTTTTTTCATTCTCTTAATCAAATGACATTTTGAGTAGTGATGCCATGTCTGCAATAAGTTCATAGGTTTCAAAGCGGCTACATTTAGATGACCAAGAAGTTTCCCTAATTCTCAAGATGGCTGACTCAGGGCAGAAAAATCCATATTTGGGTGTTCTGGTGTTGTTGGAAAAAAAGGTATCTTACTTTATGCCTCTGAGTCCTCCTGTTGACCAGAAGGGCCTCGCTGCTGAGGACAGTATCCCTGGCAATATCCTAGAATGTCCCTGTGGCCATCTCCTGGCCTCTCTGACTGTGGTCTCTCCCCACTAATCCATTTTGCCACCAGCTGCCAGACTAGTCTTAAAACACCACTATCATCACGACTGTGGCTCCCTGTTGCCTGTCTCAGCAACAGGGGCTAGACTGTCTCAGTCTAACAGTTGGCTAGACTTTTGCAGTCCTTTTATAAAGAAACAGGGCTCTCTCTCTCTCCCCCAAGATGCTAGAACTGTGGTGCAAGCGACAGATGCTGAGATAGCAAATTCAACCAGTAGGTGGCGCTCTGCACAGTTACAGGTGCAATGGAACAAGGAGCAGGACGCAGTGGGTTCTGTAGGGAGGGATCCGGAAAGGCATCTCAGAGGAGGTGACATTTGAACTGGTCCTTAAAGGATGAGTAGGAGTTTAAAAGTATTTAAAAATACACATTTTTGGGAAGGTGACCTATCAAATCATTCTTTACATAATGTAACACCGTATTGTATAAGTCTTCCAGAGGCTCTTTAATGCAAAAATAGTGACTGGATAACAAACATTTCCAGTCACTGCACTCTGATGAATTATAAGCTACTCCATTTTATAGGCAAATTTGTGCTACAATGTTTTATTGTTGTTAGAATATGGAGCATCTGTGAAAGGTGGACCTGGATCGGGCCACTTTGAGTAGTCTCGGGGATGTGTCAATGTGGGAGGAGTTTTCAGGGGTTATTGGAAGCAGATCCTACTAAATGCAGCCCTTATTGAGCACCAGTTGTGCCAGATCCTATGCTATATATTTTCCCTCTTATCAAAATATCCCTGTGAAGAAGACAGCACTATTAGCCCCACTTATAGATGGAGAGGTTGAGCTCACATAGCTACGACTGGCGGATCTAGGATTTGAACCCAGACTTCAGGATTCAAGAACAGTGCCTGGCACATACTAGTCACTCTACAAATAAATATCACATAAGTCCAAGCCCAAGACTCCTTTCTCAGCACCAGAGGGACCTCAAAAAGAGAAGAGCGTGGTGCCAAAGAGGAACTCTGCCAAGGGTCAACACTTTGGCAGGATTTTGATGGCCTCCCCAAATCCCCAGTTTAAGCTACATTATTCAAGCCCACAGGAAGCTCAGCCTTCATCCTCGCTTTGCCAGTTTCACGCGTCGTAGGTCCTTTGTGAAACAGAAATAGAGAAGAGAGTTTCTCTCAGAAACTCCACGTGTCATTTAGATTCTGACATGCTCTTTCTTACGGATTTTATTTCCACTGTGGGATTTAACTTTTGTAATTCCCTTATGCAGGCAGAAATCGAGCCAGAGGAAATTGGAGGCTTTCTTTCCAAAGGTCTGCCAGCATGGTGATTTTAAATCCGAGCCTTTATGCCAGATTACTGATGGGTACTTGATGAAACCAACTGAGGGTAACTTGCAAAGTTGATGCTAATGGGCGTATCTCTTTATTTGGCCATTATGATGGTTTATATTTGTTTGTCAGAAACCCCAGCCACTCCATTAAATCATTTTATTTTCATGTCATTATTTTGACATACAGTATTTATTTACTTATTTTGACGTAGTCATCATTATGACATTATATATGTCATTGACCAAATCAACCATTGAAACCATGAAACCGTCCTCAGATCCAGTGCAAGTCTTTGACAGAAGCAATTTTATGAGCCTTCGAGTGGTTGCCCCCCTCCCCCCAGCGCCCTCCTCACAGTTTCCTGGAGAAAATTCTCTGTGACTTGAAAGTATTCGTTTAACACAGGCTGCCTCAATGAAGCATCAATTCTTACATCATGCCTTTAAACCTAGATAAAAGGTGATATGCCCAGTTATTGTTCCCTTTCTGTGTGAGAAAAAAAATCTCTGTGTCTTTTGAAAGGACATTTTATTTGATTCTATCCAGTTCTGTGGCCAGCATCCTACATAGCTTCCCATAGGTACCAGCACAGCCTGGCTCCATATTCTGTTGACCGTGGACAGTTTGCAACCTGTATCCCAACGTGGTTATTTAGGCAGCTCGATGCTGTTTGCAGGAGGGGCTTGCCCCCTTTCACCCCAAAGATGTTCCTCTGTATTATCAGATGATCCACCTTTTTTTTTATTTTTATTAATAGACTTTATTTTTCAGGACACTTTTAGATTTACAGAAAAATTGAGCAGATAGTACAGAGATTTCCCATATAAGCTCCCCACCCAGTTTCCCCTAGTATTGACCCCTGATGTTAGCATGGTACATTTGGTGTAATTAATGAACCAATATTGATACGTTATTATTAACTAAACGTCATCTTTATTTACATTTCTGTAGTTCTTACCTAATGTCCTTCTTCTGTCCTGGGATCCCGTCCAGGACACCACATTGCATTAAGTTGTCACGTCTCCTTGGATGTGGCAGTTTCTCAGACTTTCCTTGTTTTTGATACCTGGGCAGCCTTGAGGAGGAGTTTGCAGATGCTCCTCTTTTGGAATTTGCCTGACTTTTTCACTCTTGATTAGACCGGGCTTATAAGTTTTGGGAGGAAGACTGCAGAGGTAAGATACCATTTTCATCACATCACACCAAAAGTCAGACTACCGACATTATTGATCGCTGCTGATGCTGACCTCGATCACCTGGCTGCAGTAGCGTCTGTCAGGTTTCTCACTGTGAAGTTACACCCCCTCCACTTCCAGACTGTCCCTTTTGGAAGGAAGTCATCACACAGCCCACCTTTAAGGGACGGAGGTTATGCTCCCTCTCCTTTGTGGTGGAGAATCTACAGAAGGTATTTGGGATTCTTCTTGCTGTTCCACTTTGACATCTACGCTAATTTCAGCCAGTCCCTGAGCTCCAGGAGGACAGGCCCTGTGTGTCCTTCCACATGGGTGTTGGAGGCCTGGGCAGCACAGAAACAACAGAATCCAGCGGGGTTTGAGCCGTCTCTCCTGAAGGTTGTATCTGCATCTGACATGCAACCCAACATACTCACAGGTTCCGGGGATTAGGACGTGGACGTCTTTGGGGGACCACTGTTCTGCCTACCCCCAGAGGTATTTGCAATCCTGCAGAAGTAGGATATGTAATGTGTGTGTCTGGGGCCTGTGTGCCCAGACCTGGGTGAGCTGGCTTCCACCTGGGACTGGCCCGTGGGAGGCACTGTGGAAGATTAGAGCCTGGGAGGAAGCAGGTGGGGGCATCTCTCCCCTCTCTATGCCTCGGGTGCTTGTCCAGGTGTGGCTGTGCCTCCCCCCAACCCCAGCTCCTGCTGGAGGGGCTGGCTGTGATCAGTTTCCATCCAGGGGTCCCTGGGCTCCCGTCCACCCACTTTTCTCTTTGCCCCTCTATCCGAGAGGTGCTCCTGGCTTCTTGTTGCTCTAACTCTGGTTTCTCATAGTCCCGTCTGACTTCCCAGCTTTGCCCTCACTTGGGTGAAACATTTGTTCACTCAGTGTCTCTTTCATGTGAAGTTTACATTCCAGTGGGAGGAAACAGACAATAATAAATATTTACTACTAGATGGAGAAAAGTCCTAAGGAGATGACATTCTACTGGAGGCGGGTGGTCCTAATCCAGTTTGACTGGTGTCCTTATTAAAGGGGAGAATTTGGGCACAGACACACACACAGGGAGATGGCCGTGTGAAGATGAAGGCAGAGATCGGGATGATGCTTCTGCAAGCCAAGGAACACCAAGGATTGCCAGCAAACCACCAAAGCTGGGGAGGGGCATGAGCTTTAGAGCTTCAGAAGGAACCAACCCTGCCGATACCTGGATTACATTGATCTTGGGCTTGTAGCCTCCAGAACTGTGAGAGAATAAATTTCTGTTGTTTAAACCACTTAATTTGTGGTGCTTTGTTGCTGCAGCCCTGGCAGACGAATACACTTCCTCCCTTCTCCCCTTGCCCCCTCCTGGGAGTGGAGACCTACGGCTGAACTATTAATAGCTGAGTGGCTGGCATGGCTCGAGCACATCTTCTCCTCCAAGTCTCAGAGTCGTCTTCCCAGGAGGAGGCGCAAGTCCATTCTGCCATCTGTGAGGTTCTCTCTGGACTCCAGGCGGCCTCGACCCTCAAGCAGGCTCGTCTCAGAGCACAGGTGTGTTCAGGTTGGTAATTCTGGAGGATATGGTGTTCAGGGAGTTGTGACACATGCTCATTTAGCTGATAATTGACTAAATGCATCAATGAGATAGAGAAACTCATATAACACCTTAAATGCCGTGCAGATAGCTCTGCCCACCATCCACGCAGGGGTGTCTGCCCCGGAGGGAGCATGGGACAGGAGAGTGGTCCGGCCCCTCCTCAGTTTGGATTTGCTTTCCCTGGGCTGCTCGTGGCCTGAGCATCCCAACATACTCACTGTGATCTGGTGCTTACAGATCTGAAATTCTGACATAACACGACCCTAACACAAGCCAGCTACTTAAAACAAGAGGGGTGGACATTTGGGTTGTTTCCAGCTTTTGGCTGTTAGGAATGGTGCTGGTATGAACATTCCTGTATAAGTTTTTGTTTGAACACGTGTTTTCAGTTCTTTTGGATATATGCTTAGGAGTGGAATTGCTGGGTCACATGGGAACTCTATGTGTAACTTGTTGAGGAACTGCCAGACTGTTTCCCGTTGTGGCTGGCCCATTTCATTTTCCCACCAGCACTGTATGAGGGTTCCAATTTCTCCACATCCTTGGATGGATAAAGTAAATGTGATCTATCCATACAATGGAATATTATTCAGCCATAAAAAGGAATGAAGCACTGACACAGTCTACAACATGGATGAACCTCGAAAACAGGCTGAGTGAAAGAAACCAGACACAAAATGACACATATCTTATGATTCCATTCATATGAAATGTCCAGAATAAGCAAATCTACAGAGACAGGAAGAAGATTAGTGGTGGCCAGTTGCTGAGGGAAGCGGGTATGGGGAGTGACTGCTAATGGGGAAGGGGTTTCCTTTTAATGTGATGAAAAACTTCTGGAACTAGATGGTGGTGATATTTGTACAACATTGTGAATGTACTTAATGCCACTGAATTGTGTGCTTTAAAATGGTAAATTTTATGTTACGTGTATTTTACTATAATAAAAAACAAAACAAGAACAAAAAAAGGAAGCTCTTTTCTCCTCAAAAGTCAACTATAATGTGCTTTACGGCCAGTTTAAGAGGTAGTCAAAAGCTATTTCTGACATGCAATTTTTACCCGCCATGTGGTCCTTCAAACTAAAGCCCTACATAAGAATCCACTCCCCTCCACTCCCTCTTGCAAGACTTTCCAAGAACTAAACATACTTTTAAGAATTCAAAGCTATTAATATCAGAGTTTACGATTCCACATGGGTAGTTACTCTGGTGGAAAGGACCCTGGGAAGGTTTGCGGAGATGGGCAACAGCTCCAGCTTCCATCCCAGAGAGACGTGACTCGTGAACACCGAGGAGGCGAAGCTGAAACCCCACTGAGGAGCAGAGCAAAACCAAGATGAGCAGGGACACTGGTGCCCACAGCTGCCAGGAGGGGGCGAGTCTGTGGACAAGCTGATTGCTTTCTCCTCTAAGCAGACTGGTTGCTTTTCTTTCCTTTCTTTTCTAACTTATGAGCTATTTCAAGCATACTTCAAAATATGCAGAACATTGTGACAAATGTCCATCTATCTATTGCATAGCTTTGTCACAGTTTGATGTTTTCTCAAATTTGCTGCAGAGCTTAAAAAAACAAAAGCCCAAACAAACAGAACTCTCCCTACGGCATTCTCCCGCCTCCCTCATTGGAGTTAACCACTATCCCGAATTACGTATTTACCACTCTTAGGGACGTTTAGATCATTTTACTGCATAGGTCCTGCTGTGGACTGAATGTTTGTGTCCCCCAAATTCATATGCTGAAATCCTAACCCCCAAGGTGATGGTGTTAGGAGGTGGGGCTTTTGGGAGGTGACGAGGTCATGAGGGTGGAGCCCCCATGATGGAATTAGTGCCCTTATGAGACCCCAGAGAGCTCCCTGGCCCCTCCCACCATGTGAGGACACAGCAAACAGGTGGTCATCTGTCAACTAGGAGGTGGACCTTCACCAGACACTGAATCTGCTGGAGACTTGATCTTGGACTTCCCAGCCTCCAGAACTGTGAGAAATAAAGTTCTGTTGTTTCTAAGCCGCTCAGGCTGTGGTACTTTGTTACAGCAGCCCAAATGGACGAAGACAGGTACCTCTCCATAGATACCACATCATGTTTCCAAACGACACAGAGGGCATTGTGCTATACGAATCCTTCTGCAACTTTTGTTTTTGGTTCCATGCAACATTTCCTAAATTTAACCCTGTTGATACATGTAACTCTAGTTTTTTTATTCCCCCTGCTGATAATATTCCATCATATAGATATTACATAGTTTATTTACTCATTCTTCTGTTGATGGATGACTACTATTTAAAATTTTTGCTCTTACAGATCTTAGTGCCCATTCTTGTACATGTGATACTAAATATTTGCACTAGGTCATCTGAGATAGTGGTTTTTGAACTGGGGGTTGCAACTCATTAATGAGTCATGAAAAGCATTAAGAAAGGGGAAATTAAATAGATTAGCTCAGAATAGAAAATATCAGAGTCTATAGCATGTAATATGGAAGAATAATTCATGAAGCTTTAGTGTTCTTTACGTGTGTGAATTTTCAGAGTTGCCATGCAAAATCTATTTCTTACTGGAGACTGGAGTGAAAAAATGTGATGCCCAAGCTCTCAGGTCTGTCGTGGCAGTGGGATTGCTGCATCCCTGGGTGTCCATATCTTCAACTTTCTACATGTTGCCAAATCGCTCTCCAAAGTGGTTGCACTGATTGGCGAGTTGTGTTTGACATTAGGTTTCTTAACTTTCTGAAAAGAGATTTTTCCCGAAGCTAGTCCTTGTACATCTTATTTTGGGTTGGTGTTCTTCTGGCTTGATTTTATGGATCTGCTGTTGGTGTTTTGTCGGAGAAACACTCATCTTAAAGACATGTCATTTAATTTCCCTGCTGTCAAGAGGCAGAATTAAGTTATTCCTCTTTTTAAAAGAATGATTTAAGTAGGAAATAATGAATGCGAAATGCTGTAGTTAAACACCAGCAGATAAGCTGACGGATCGGTTGTCACTTGGGTCTTCTATGAAGGGAAAGAAAATGATATTTAATCATTTTCAAACAACAAAAACAGTGATGATGGATGTGATGCGTTTTGATGCTGAGTGACCCATTAGGGCACACTCTTATTGTCTACTTAATAAAGGAACCTTCATCTCCCCCTTGATTAAACAGTTGCAAAGCAAAGCAGTCTTTGTTTTCAAGAGCACACCAGGTCTCCTGAGCTGTGTAAACATGGGACCTCTTGCTACCTAGCGTTGGTTCATTTGGGATCTCCTATATCCAGGTGGCAAATTGGTAGCCCATGAACCTGTTTTGTTTGACCTGCTGAGTGTTTTCCTCTTTGTTCCTTCAATTTGGGCCAACATTAAAAAAATCAGGAGATTTGATTAAACATACACATTTCAGGCATCTCTGGAGAAACTGGAAGGTCTGGCAATATGGAATCAGGCTGATAGTGAATGGCCACAACTGCTAGAGTTGACTGTGGCCACTCGGTTTAGAAGGGGCCCATGCTCTCTTGTTTACCACAGTTCCCTCCGCTCCCTACTGTACCCCCAAAACTGGGTAAAAATTCTGAACCTGATTTTAATGTGTGTGTGTACATGTAGGTTTCCCCACCACCACCACCAAGCAATGCTCCGACACCAGCTGGGTGTCCTACAATTCAACTCAATTCTGACACTGTCTATCTGGAGATGGTGTCAGATCCCACAGGTTAAGAGCTCAGTCCCACAAGACTGCCCTTCCTCTTCCCGACTTCAGATGCAAGTCACTGGGCTTCTGACTGACCGGTTATAGATCGGAGTTTCCAAAAACCCCCTCCTCAAGTTCAATTAATTTGCTGGAGTGGCTCACAGAACTCAGAGAAACATTTTACTTACTAGATCACTGGTTTATTATGAAAGAATATAACTCAAGAATAGCCCAATGGAAGAGATGTGTAAGGCAAGGTCTGCGGGAAGGTGGGCGAGCCTCGCTGTCTCTGGTGTTCCACTTTCCCCGTCCACGTATTCACCAACCTGGAAGCTCTCTGAACCCTGTCCTTTTGGGTATTTATGGAGCCTCCATTACATAGGCATGATCGATTAAATCATTGGCCATTGGTGATTGATTCAACCTCCAGCTCCTCTCCCTCCCCCAGAGACCAGGGGATTAGGATTGAAAGTTCCAACGCTCTACTTGTGTGGTTGCCTCCACTGACAACCAGCCCCCATCCTCAGGTGCTTTCCAAAAGTCACCTCCTTAACATAACTAAAGACACTTTTATGGCTCTCATCACTTTGGAAACTCCAAGGGTTTTAGGAGCTCTGTGCCAGAAACTGGGACTAAGACCAAATATGTATTTCTTATAAATCACAACATCACACTGGGGTTGACTGTTAGCTGGCATTTATCACTGAGCACACAGGGCATTTTACTTATAGGAGAGAAGTGTTTCTTGATATCACTACTTATTAGCTATGTGACCTTGAACAAGTTATTTAAACTCCTTGTGCCTCTGTTTCCTCAACTTTACAATACGAAAAGTTTTGTATCTAGCCTGTAGAGCTGTTGTGAGGTTAAACTATTTTATCTACGTGAAGTGCTTCCAACAGAGTCCGGCACAGAGTACATGACCTGTAAATATTGCCTAAATTAATATTATTATATCCACCTCTGCATCAGGATAGACCGGGAGAGTGGTGAGTTTCAAGATAAATGAGAAAGTACATTTCTTTGTAACAAAGAATATTCCTGTATGTCACATGCAAAGGAAAGATTTCTACGTTGAAAGAAACAATGACAAACTCGCAGTAGAAACAGACCCAAGTACCTGTGTGATAAATACACAGAGAAGATGTGTGATGAAGAAGGTAATGAATGGTAAAACGGCTTCCATCTCAACAGGGTTTCTTTCTAAATGTAAATAAGCTGAGTGCTGCCTTGGTGACCCACACTAGCGTGTCCCCTGAGGGTGTCTGCTGGCCCTTCGGGCCTTTGAGACCCCCACACACCCCGCCCACCACTGGGCTGTGCAGAAGCAGCCCCGTGTGATCTGGAGGGACTCTCTCAGATCCCGGGAAAAGGGGCTTTTCAGAGGCAGGTGTAGCCTGGGTGTGAAGGCAGAGCGGGGTCTGTGGTGGCTTCTCCATCTCTGCTCAGCTGTGTGACTTTAGTCAGATGACAGGCTCTCTCTGAATCTCTTCTGTAAAGTGGGAATTTCCTTGCAGGCTCACCATGGGGATTAAATGAAGTAAAAAACAAAAAACAAAAAAAAACCCAAACAAAAAGCCAACCCAAACTTCGTAAAGGTTCTCTGAGCAGTTTCTTTCTTCTGCCAAAATCCACCCCAAAGACTTGAATCCAAATGCAGTGTTTTTGAAGATTTTTTTCTCTAAAATTGATTTTCTTAACCCGAACCACACAATCAGGCACATGAAAATGGATCCTTAAAGAGGATTTCAAGGTACATTTTGTTTTTCTCCCCAGAAACTCCTTTGGGTTCCACTTTCACTGTTTCAAAGACAATAGCAAATAAAGTGATAGCTTTGCTGGGGGCCCAGGCCGTGGTTTATTGAGGAGCAGATGAGACAGAAGGTTGAGGGGGTGTTCGGGAGAGGAAATTACTGTGAAATCGGGTGTCCACGTGCTGCCACTGCCTTTGGGAGAAGAGAGCTGGTGATGTCTGAAACAGAGGAACAGCAGAATTGTCTAAATTTCATGTCGGCCACTGTGCCCAGGATAGGGAATTTGAATATTACTGTTACCACACAAAGGGCACGATCTGCTCACCGCGAGACAAAAGCCAATAGTCGAGAGGCAAGGAGGTAGGAGAGAAAGGACTTTTTATTACAGCTTGCTAGCAGGAGGGAAGATGGCTGACTCATGTCCAGGAGAACCATCTTAAGGGGGCACAAAATCCTACAGCAGTTATATAGGTTGGTGGATTACAGGGGAGGGGGTTAGGAATGTTGACCCTCAGGTGTTACGGACTGGGAGTCGCCACACCAGATGTTTCAGTTTTCACTGATGATGGCTATCAGCGTAGACCCTCTGTTTGGGGGTCATCACATTCCTGAGGACTCAAAAGAACAAAGTTATCATCTTATCGCAGCTGGGAGGTACATGCACAAGCGGGGGTTTGTAAAGTCTACAGAGCAGTTACATCTCCCGGGGGTGCAAATCCAGCTGGGTTGGTCAGTCGGAGGTCATTTAAAGTTACAGTAGGTTTCTTTTCTACGATATGGCTTCCCTATGTCAACCTTGTCTTGAGCCATATCATAACCTATGGATTGGGGATGGTTTTGTGATTTGCCTGAATCCTCTGCAGGGAGGTAAATACTACAGTCATTTAAAATTATGGTCTTGGAAGTCAGATTTGTGTTCAAACCCAGGCCCCATCATTCACTAGCTGTGTGACCTCAGGCAGGCAACTCAATCCCTCTGTTCCTCCATTTCTCATCTGTGATGTGGAGAAGAGAATAATACCTACTCTGAGGTTTGCTGTGGGGATTAGATGAGATAATTGGTCTTAAGTGTTTAGTACATTTACAGAGTCAGCCCTCGGTAAACGACCACCTCAAAAAGAGAAAAGACATTCTGGTTAGGACAAGGACCAAGTGCTCAATAAGGGGACTCCACCCCACCTGAGCTGTGACCACAGGAGGGTGTTTCTCTGTGGCACCTTTTGATCATCAGGTGCAAAATCATAATCTATCCTTTAAGTGGAGTTGAGTTTTGGACACATAGAAATAAATATCTTTGTATGACATCTCCAGGTACCAATTTAAGTTTTGACAAATGTTGAGTGGGCCAAACAAAGATGATCCAGGGGTCAGAGTTGGCCCCTGGTCTCCAATTGCCAACTCTCAGACCTTGGCTGATCCCTCTGAGTTGTAAGAAAGTAGAGGAAGCCATAGGTGTGTCTCTCCAGCTTCTCCTTATCCGGGCACATCCAGATTTTCATTCATAATCATGATTCTCTCACATGCTGTCAGCACCTCAAATCGCAGGGACCTTTCCTGCTGAGAGGTCGTGGAGAGAACCAGGTGTCTCTGAACAGCGTTTAAGGAGCTGTGTCTGCCTTGGGTGATGCTGCCCAGGTTATTTCTATTATTTTTCTTCTCGAGGTGGAACGTGGCTTCTGTTGGTTATCCTCTGACTCCTCCACAGAGGGAGACCCAGGTGTGCGGTGGAGGGTCATGCCTTGTGGTTCAAGAGAAGACCCCGCTGTCCAGCTGTGGTGGGGAGGAGGGGCTGGTTGTAGTGTTCAGGTCTGTGAGTGAGGCATTTCTGAGGCTTCCGTGGCTGTGAACCTCCTTTATTTGGTGCAGGGAGGGAGTGTAGGGTGACCCCTTTCTCTGTGACCTCCAGTGGCACAGGAGGACTTCCTGAGGATGGGGTGGGGTGGGGGCACAGATTTGGTCTCCTCTGTGATTACCTGTCGTCTCTGAAAGACTCAAGTGGCAGTTCTGGGATCCCTGCTGGGAAGAATTGTCTGGATTCTTGTTCTAAGAGAGTTTCAGGGAGCCGGGGAACAATCATGGCTGTGGATATTTTCCCACTCTGTTTTCTTGGTAGCAGTTCTTTCTTAAGATAGAAAGTGAATTTATCTCAAATTGAAATGGAAACATTATAATTAAACTTTTACAACCAAAGCAGATTTATAACTATGGTGGTTACATTTTTCATTGTCAACAGATGCCATTGAAACTAAATAACCCATTGAAACTGTAAGAAAAATGTTTTTCTTTGTGTTTTTAAAAGTCTGTTAACAATAGTAGTCTTTATTCTATTTGTTTTCTCTGGTGCCTTAGTGACAATAAAATAGAAGGCAGTCATGCACCGTGAAATTGAGCTGAATTGGGAAGGGCAAGGCTGGTGGAAGTGCATTTTTTTCCTGTGGTAATTTATTAAAGTTGCCCTCACAAAGGTTGGGAACGTCGTGCTGTCTATTAGGGGTGTCTGCTGGCTTGAGCGAAGTTCATTATTTCACTCTCTATCCTCTGTCTCCTTTCTCTTAAAGATGAGAAGAGGTTATTGTCCTCATTTGCATACAAAAGCCAGTAATAGGGATCTGTAATAGGACAAAACACTCCTAATTATTGGAATGACGTCTCCTTTTATATGTGCTTCTTAGTTTGCATGGGACATTCTTTTTTATTTCACCCTGTGTAATTTAAAAAAATAATACAAGGTCATTGTTGAAAAATTGAAAAACAGAAAGAATAAAGAGCCGCCGTTAACATTTTTTCTAGTTCCACTTAGTGCTCTTGTTCTCTGAATTTATTACATCCTGTATAAACAGTTTTCTCTCCCGCTTTTTTTTGGCTTACTATTTTATCACAGCCATTTACAAATGTAATTGCAAAGTTTTTGTAAATCTTTCTATAGCTCCTCACTATTTCTTCGTATGAATGTTACCTAATTTAATTTCCCTAATGGGGCCAGTTAGGTTGTTTCTAAATATTTTGCTGTCCTAAATAATGCTTGAATCTTTGTCGTTTAGATAATTTCCTTACGTACATTTCCAGAAGTGATGGTATTGGATATTGATATTTTTAAAGGTTTATTACATGCTTTGGAAAATTGCTTCTCAAAAAATATCAGTTAATAGTTGCAATGGTCAGTGTTATGCGTTAACTTGGCTAGGCTATAGTCCCCAATGGTTCCATCAAACACTAGTCCAGGTGTTGCTGTGAGGTGCATTGTACATGTGATTAACATTCATAATCAGTTGACTTTAAGAAAAGGAGATTATGCTAGATAATCTGGTGGGCCTGACCTAATCAGTTGAAAGGCCTTAAGAGTAGAACTGAAGTTTCCCAGAGGAAGAGGAAATTCCACCTGTGGACAACAGCTTCAGCTCCTGCCTCAGAGTTTCCAGCCTGTCCTTCCTGAAGGCCTGCCCTGGAGATTCTGAACTTGCCTAGCCAGCCCCTGCAGTTGTGTAAGCCAATTGCTTGTAATAAATCCCTTAACATAAATCTCCTACTGGTTCTGTTTCTCTGGTTGAAGGCTGACTGATGCAGCACTCCAACAAAAACTATGTGAAATGCTCATCTTATCCCACCCTCAAAGTACGGAGGGTTATCATATTAACGTTTTACTTCCTGGATAAATGTAAAACATATTCAACTACTTTCTAAATTGCTTTTCTCTCTAATGGGACCAAAAACCTTTCAGATGTTTATGGACTTTTGGTAATTGTCTTTCCACATCCTTGGTTGGGGAGGGCAGTGGCTGAGGAGGTGGCTCTGTGTGTTTGTGTCCTGCCTCTGTCATTTACCAGTGAACTTGGTGGCCTCAGTTCCTTCATTTGTAAAATGGGAATAGTAATAGTACTTACCTTTGCCAGTTATAAACCTATTGCTTCTCAGCCCCCAATTCACCCTCCAACCCCTGCTCTGGGATAATGGCTGGACTCTGCATTTCTCTGCAGTGAGCACAATGGTAAGCTTTGTCAGTAGGGGTGCTGGAGGGACACCGCAGGAGGCAGGGTCTTCTCTTCTTGCATCTGAAGTGCCTCAGTTTTGTCCTCTTCCTGCCACCATTTGGCTGCAGTGGTGCCTGTGGAGGAGACGCAGTGTCACTCTACCCCAGCTGAGCCCGAGTGCAGTCCCTTGTGAGCCCACTGTCCCCGCCTGGCCTTGGGGCCACTTTGCTGGGGCCTTTCCAAGTAGGACACTGTTCACCCCAGGCCACCCTGCCAGGGAGGAGACTCCCAGTGCTCTCCATGTGGCCACCTGCCAGCCTTGGCCCTCTGCACCTGGGACATTGGACTCCTGTGGCCCCTGGTGCTGACATCCTGCACCCCAGGTCTTGTGCTGCCATGCTGGTGAGTGGGCTCCTGACACTGATCAACTCTGCATGCCCACCCACTAGCCTCAGTCCCCTTCACCCCAGAGCAGTGTTTCCAGCTGGCCTGGCGACTGTGGACCAGCTCTGGGCTGGGCAACCAGGGGAAGTTCTCTGCATCCAGGGGTTGCGACCTCGCTTTCTCCAACGAAGTCTGAATCTCAGGGTTACAAAGGCCTCTGCCAATTCCAACCAAGTTGTTCCGTTTTTGGGTATTCTTCATCAGCTCCAGGGTGTTTTGTTAAGTTCTCTTCTTACTTTGATAACTCCCCCATTATAGCTAATAATTATTTTTACTAAAATTTTCTTGTTCAAATTACTGATTGGACCCTGACTGATACCCTACCTCACAGAATTGTTGTGAGCATTTTATAAGATGAATTTACATCACCGATCTGTAAATAGTAAGTGCTCAATGAATATTTGTTACTTTTTGGCATCTTAATATTTTCTTATTGATTTCTATGAGCTATTTATATGTTAAATATGTAAACTTTAAAATAGAACTTTAGGAAGGTAGTATAACAAAACATCCTACAGAATATCTAATTAGAAGATCTGATTTTATATTCATTAAGAAGTAATCAGACTTAAGAGTTGCTTTTTTGAATAAAAGAAACTTGGATTTGAATTCTGGTCTGTAATTTGCTAACTTTGGGAAAGTCCTTTAGCCCCTTCTAGCTTCTTGTTTCTCATTTGTAAAAAAGTGAATAAAAATAATAACTACCTTATCAGGTTGCTGGGAAGATGATGTGAGACAAAGAATAATAGAGCATCTAGTGCAGTTTTTCCTACATAGTGGGTGCTCCATAAATTATTTTCTTTTCCTTCCTTAATTCAAGTCATTCATTTTCACTTACAATGAAGTACCTCATTTGGCATTCATAACAACCTCATGAAGGCATCAAGGAAGGTATTATTTTATCCAGTTTTGCAGATGAATAAAAACTAAGACACAAAGTCATTGAACTATTTAGCCCCAGGGTGTTGCACTTGGGACTTGGTTTTATCCGGCTTACAATTTAATAAGCTATCACACGCTCCATGGATTCTTGGTGAATTGAAACTTTTATCACCTTGAAGTTACCCTCTTTATCTCTATGTGTGCTTTTGCCTTAAAATCTACTTTGATATTATTATTATTATACCACTTTTCTTGGGTTATTGTTTACATGGCATATATTTCTCAAAATTTGAATTTCAACCTGTGTTTCAGATATTTTGGATGTGTTTCTTTTGTCTTATTTTGATTTTTTGCCAGTCTGTCAATTCTTGTCAATTAATTGGCATATTTTGCCCATTTACATTTAATGTAATTTCTAATATTATTTGACTTTTAATCTATGATCTTACTGAAAGTTTTCTCTTTATTCCCATTCTATATTCCTTTCTTCGTTTCTTTTGGATTGATTAAGAGAAAGAATGGAATAATAAAAAAATTCTCAATTAGTTGAAAAGTTGCACACTCTTATTGTTTTAGTGGCTACTCTAGAGGATTCAACATGTCACATTTATTTATCAAGATCTAATATTATTTGGTAATATTGCCATATTTCCAGATAATTCCTTATAGTACTTTAATTCCATTTATCATGTTCCCTAATTATATGCCCTTGTTGTGTAGATTAATACTGTATCGACCTTATTTTATATAGTCAGTATTCATTTATATTACCCATATATTTGCTGTTTTCTTTGCTCTTTTTTTCCTTTCTGCATCTCTATTCTTCTATCTGGGATCACTTTTATTCTGCCTTTGTTAGTGTTTTATATAGTAGTGTTTGCAATAGGTAAATGTTATCAGTTTTTGTAGGTATGAAAATGCCTTTATTTAATTTTTGTTCTGGAAGAAAATTTTCCCTGGTTATAGAAATCTAAGTTGACAGTTGTATTCTTTCAGCACTTTGAATGTATCATTATATTGTCTTCTGGCTTACATTGTTTGTGCTGAGAAGTTACTGTGAGTCTAACTATTTTTCCTTTCAAGGTAATCTTTCTTCTTTCTGTGTCTGCTTTCTAAAAAATCAAAAATTCTTGAGTATAACTTGTATACAATAAAATGCACCAGCTTTAAGTGTACACTGTGATGAGTTTTGACACATTTATTCATCTGACTAATCGATACCACTGGCAAGATGCATAAGATTGCCATGACAACTAAAGATTTCCTTGTGCATTTTCCTGGTCAACCTCCCCCACCCCTCTTCGCAGGCAACCACTGAACTGTTTCCCATCTCTATAGATTAGATTGGCCTTTTCTAGAGTTTAATATAAATAAAAAGATATGTCTGGTATCTTTTGCTCAGCATAATGTTTTGAGATCTATCCAAGATGTTTGTAGTCCACGGTGTAAATACAATTTGTTATCTATTCACCTGTTCACGGACATTTAGACTGTTTCCAGTTTTGTGCTATTATGAATAAAGCTGCCACGAACATTCACATACAAATCTTTGTGTGGACATATGTTTACATTTTATGTGGTTCAATACACAGGAGTTGAATCACTGAATCATATTGTAAGTGTATGTTTAACTTTGTAATAAACTGCCAAGTTGTTTTTCAAAGTGATTGTGTCATTTTGTACTTCCTACAGCAGTGTAGCAGAGTTTCAGTTGCTCCTCATCCTTGTCAACTTCTGACATTGTCAGTCTTTAATCTGAGCCATTCTAGTGAGTATATGGGGGTATCTCATTGTGGTTTTATTTACATTTCCCTAAATATTTTGAGCATCTTTTCCTGTGCTTATTTGGCATTCATGTATCTTCTTTGTTGAAATGTCTGTTCAAATCTTTTGTCCATTTAAACAAATCAGGTTGACAGTTTTCTAGTTGTTAAGTTGTAAGAGTTGTTTCTTTGTGGATACTAGTCTCTTATTAGATACATATTTTGCAAACATTTTCTCCTCGTCTGTGGCTTCCTTTTTTATTTTCCTACCAATGCCTTTTGAAGAACAAGAGTTTTAAATTTTAATGAAGTATAGTATATCAACTTTTAATTTTATGGTTCATAATATTGGTGTCCTATCAATGTTTTACCCCACTTGAAGTCATAAAGATTTTGTACTATATTTCCCTGTAGGAGTTTCATAGTTTTAGTTCTTATGCTTTGGTGTATAATTCATGAAAGTTTATTTTTGCATATGGCGTGAGGTGGGTCCGGTTCTCTTCTTTTCTTCTTCCTTTTATTCTCTCTCCTCTGTCTGTCCCTTCTTCCCTCCCTCTAGCCCTCCCTCCTTCCTCTCCTCTGTCCCTCTCTCTCTTCTTTCCTACCATTCTTTCTTGTTTGCCAATTGTTCCAGCACATTTGTTGAAAAAAACATTCTTTTCCCATTGAAGCACCTTGACACCTTTGTTGAAAATCAGTTGACTATATATATTTGCAAGTCTTTTTCTGGACTCTCTATTCTGTTCCATGTGGCTATGTCTAATTGTCCACATTATCTTGATTTTCTTGAATCCAGGTAGTATAAGCTCTTCGACTTTCATCTTCTGTCTCAAAATTGTTTTGTTATTCTCTCTTTTGAATTTCAATATAAGTTTTGGAATTAGTTTAGCAGTTTCTACAAGAAAGCCTGCTGGGATTTTGATTGAGATTATATTGAATTTATTGATCAATTTGGGGGAGAAGTAATATATATTTTAACACTATTGAATGTTATGATCCATTAATATATTAAAGCTATCAATTTATTTAGGTCTTTTAAAATTTTGCTCAGCAGTGTTTTATGGTTTTTAGTATACAGGTATTGCACCTATTTTGTTGAATTTATCCCTATGTATTTCCTGTTTTTTGATGCTCTTGCAAATGGTATTCTTGTTTAAAATTTTAATTTCCAGTTGTTAATTTAGAAATGTGATTGACTTTTTATATTGGTGTTATGTTCCATGACCTTACTAATCTCAGCGGTTCTAATAATTTTCTTTGTGTGGATTTCTCAGAACTTTCTTTATAGATGACCATTGATTATGTCACCTGCTAATAAAGACAGTTTTACTTCTTTTCCAGTTTGGATACCTGTTCTTTCTTTTTCTTACCTTATTGTTGAGAACTCCAGTACAGTGTTGTGTAGAAGTGGTGACACTGGACAATCTTACCTTTTTCCTGACCTTATGGAGAAAGCATTCAGCCTTTCATGCTTTAATATAATGTTAGCTGTACTTTTGCATTTTTATTTTTTGTAGATGTATTTGATAAGATTGAGGAAGTTTTCTTCTGTTTGTATTTTGCTGAGAAGATTTGTCATGTTAAATTTTGTCAAATTTTCTTTCTTCATAATTGAAATCATCATACATTTTTCTTTTCAAATTTATTATTGTGGTGAAATGCATTGATTGATTTTCAAAAGTTAAATCAGAGGAAGAGAGAGAGAATGCACATACTTGAGAGTGAACAAGCAAAATGCAAATGACAGAGCAAAGAAGATAAAATGTAAGTAGGCAAATCTGGATATTCTTCATAATATTCTTATTCTTGCAACTTTTCTGTAAATTTGAAATTATTTCCAAATGAAATGTTGAAATATTAAAAAAGAAACCTAAGACTTTGCCTGAGAACTCCAGTGTCACACTCCCCTGTGGGTCTGTTTCTGTAGTCTGTTGTTTTGAATATTCATGCTGTGACAGTTCATATTGCCTTGTTATCTCCTGTGTCTGGTTAGTTTTTGTTATATACCAGACATTGTGTTTTCAGAAATGTTCATGGAAATTATTTGAACCCTTGGCTGAAGTCCCCTTTCTCCAAGAGGGTTTTGTTTGCTTTACAGGTGCCTAGGGGCACCGGCATTCTAGGATGACAGAGAAAACTGAGATCACCCTCATACCCTTTCAGGACTGACATGATTTTGAAAAAAACTGAGCTGCAGACCATTTCTGGTTCACTCTTATTCCCACAATTTGGCCCTGAACAAATTTGAGTGTGTGTGTGTACATTCACTAGGCTTCTCCCACTTTGTGGGCTCTGGACTCCTGTATCTGCTCTTAGCCCTGGGAGGCTGTCAGAAGCTCTTGGCCCCTCAGCTGCCCCCTCTGATGTTGACAAATGCCCATGGAGGGAAAGAGGCCTCCAGTCCCAGGCTCATCTCACTGGGCCCCATCATCTCCTGGATTCTGGCCCGGTAATTCTTTACTATTTTGTTTCTCTGATGCAAATCATCCTTATATTTGGACCAGCTTCTCTTGTGTTCTCACCAGGGGAGCTGGTTGGGATTATCCAGGTGACCATTACTAAAAGCAAGGGTTTCCCACTTGATTCTTTCAATTGCTATAAAAGAGTCGATCTAGGGATAGATCATGCTTATAAACCATTCTTGCCTTGATGGACATGTAGTATGTTTACAAATTTTTTCTGTTTCCTGTAATAGTGGATTAATCATATTTGCGTGTCTCCTTGTGAACATGTGTGAGTACTTTTCTAGAAAAAGTACCAGGAAATGGAAATGCTCAGTCATAGGGTTTGCATATTTTCAATATTTTGAAGCAGCTAATTGTTTTCCAAAATGGCTGTACTAATCGATACGCTCCCAGCAGTGTATGCGAGTCCTCATTCCCTGCATTCTCCTCAGTGCTGATATTACACAATCTTTCCATGTAGTCAGTCTGATGAGTGACAGTAATATCTCCTTATTGTTCCGATCTTCATTTCAGCGACTGTCAGCAAGGTTCAAACTCTTTTCATATGTTTCTTGGCCATTTGCATTTCTTTTTCTGTGAAATTCCTTTTCATATCAGGCGGCGATGAGTGATTTTTCTTTGTTGATTTATAGGTGTTCCGTATGCATTTTGGATATTAATTCTTTACTTGTGTAGCAAACATTGTCTTTAATTTGTCCTCTCCCTTCACTTTTTATGGAGTCTATTGTCTTACATATGTTTAAAATTCTATAGTAGTCAAATTGTCAATCTTATCTTCCATGACTTTGCATTTTATCTCTTACACAAACTCTTAAAGCTCATCTCTTATAATTTCCCTAATAATCCTGTTTACTTTTTACATCTCAATGACTTGCGTATCTATGCAACCCAACGTTAAAATTTTTTTGTTCACTCACATATAGTGAGATTTTGCTGCTTGTATTTTACTTTCAAATTTCATGGTCTGAATTTTAAATGAGAGCATTTGGTGACCTTTTTGTCGACTGCAAAAGGAGTTGCTTTTCCCGTCACATCTCTTCTCCTTCCTTCTAGTTTTTTCCTCTGATGTTGACGAGAAGACTCCGCTTGAAATAGTGACGGAATCCTGGGTCGAGCATCAGGGGAAAATGGATCAGCATCTCAGCTGCCACCCAGCTTGCTGTGTGTCTGTCTGTGCACAAACATTTTGTCTCTCTGAGTCTCGACTTCCTCAGCCTCACAATGAGAGCATAAATCTGCAATCTCTAAATTCTTTTCCAGCTCTCGTATGTTTGTAATTCTATCATGATGAAATTTAATCTTTTAAAAGACTAGCATCAGTGTTGCTTGAGACCTTTGGCCTGAAAGTAAATTATACATTGAAAACCAGGGGAAAAAAACAATCACCGAAAACCTTTTCTAGCATGGTCATTTCCCAGTCATACACAGTACGTTGTTCTGGGTAGAGACCTTCCATACAATACAAACATGTTTGGAAAATACTTCATATTGTATTCTCTTCTTTGTATTCTGCTCTTGGAGATTCCAAATGCACATTAGCTTCTTAAACTCTGTCATTTGGTGGGGACAGGTGACTGTCACCAGGCCCCAGAAAATGCAGGAATTCTCAGCCTGGTGTGTGCTGACTCTGGTTGTCTCTGTGCCGTGGCCAATCACACTGCCCTCTTGGGTTGTCCCTGTCTTGTTAATTACTGTTTGGGCAGCTTGTCCTAATCCCCTACCCTAGGAACAGGGCCAGGCCCAACAGAAGACATCCCTTGTCCTTGCTGAATGTACTCTTGTTTTACTCCCGCACAGGGCTCTGGAGAGCTGAATGGAGCTTTCAAGTAGGGCTCGTCTGAACAGAGATTTCTGGGCCCTGGCTTAGCCCCACCTATGCCAACGATGCCCTGTTATGAATGCCAAATTTCCCTTTTCAGAAACAGGCGAAGTTATCATTATGGCGCCTTTATAGCTAAAAGGCACTGCAGCCTAACTTTGATCTGCCATCTAAAATAAAATAATAGGTGTAAAAGTAAGAATACTGGCGATGAATTCATTGCCTCTCTTCTCCCTGCCCCAGTTTTCTGTCGTGAGTCTGTTCATGGCAGTGGTTGTTCAGAAAGACGGCAAAAGGAGGTGCCTGCATAAACCCGGGGTGTGTGTGTTTCTGGTTATTCCCAGTAACCCACTGTATGTGAAGGTGATGGAGCATCACTCCCCCATTTGGAAACAACGTGCCAGCAGTCAGCTTGGCCTCTCCAGTAATTTAAGTTCTTCATATAGGCATTCGCAAAGATGGAGCTGGGATGGCACACATCTTGCTTAAAGCTTGAAAGAGAAAACATTTCCATCATCCGGAAATCTGCTTATTTATCTCTTAGGAAAACATTTATAAATATAGTTTTAAGGAGACAGACACCATTCCCTTCTGGGTGATCTTGCTAAACTTCCCAGTTTGTTTACTTGGCATCTGAGCACTTTCCTATTTCTTTTGCCGCTTTTCTCTTTAACGAGCGGATGTGCTGTCTTCTTTGATGCTCATTTTCAATCACGGTAGAAACTGTGAAATATCTCTAGGTTAAGAAGTGAAATTTGAAATGCTATGTGCTGATCCTTTTTTTTTCCCTCTGTGAAGCTATTAAGAGAACTTTAAATGTGGAACTGAAAATGAGTCTACATTGAATTGGACTCATTAAAAACTTAAAATACACCTCACCATCCAAGGCCCTCCAGCAATTTGAACAGAAGGTGCTCTATGTATTAAAGGAAGAAATTGGCAGTTTAATAAAATGCAACAAACGGCCATTGATGATTCAAGGGAATTCTGGAGTGATTCCTAATTGGGGGGAGGGAGGGGAGAGCGTGGAGTGGGGGCGAGGCCAGTGCACGTTTCGGGAGTGGGAACTGTGGGTAGGAGGAAATTGAAGGGATGGACGGAGAGAGAATAAAGACCTGACTGGGGGAGAGAGGGGAGGAGAAGGAAACTGAGAATCATGGAGCATAAGCAGCAAATGCTATCTTGGGAACCGAGGGGCCTAGTTCAAAGGCGAGCACAGAGTGCTGACAGGGATAAAGCCTGTCACTTAGGGACATTGTGGGAATCACAGCTTGTTCTTAGAGACTAAAGTAAATCAGATTTGAAATTCTGCCCAGCCCGGGAAGGCCGGAGGACTCTCCTAAAGGGGTTGAGAGAAATTTGCAAGGATATGTTGGGTGCCCGGAAGTTTGAATAAGGAAAAATCCTCATCAAAGAAAGGAAGCATGTGTGTGTGCGCCCATTTTTTGGAGAGGTGTCCTTATTCTTTCTTGACTATTTTCTGAGTTTCCTGAAAAGGATATTGGACCAGATCACTTCCACACATGGTTCTCCTGGGACAGACTGTTTTCAAGGGTTTGCAGAATTTTTTTTTTTTTGTGAGGGAGACTAGCCCAGAGCTAACATCTGTTGCCAATCCTCCTCTTTTTTGCTGAGGAAGACTGGCCCTGGGCTACCATCCGTGCCCATCTTCCTCTACTTTATATGGGAGGCCGCCACAGCATGGCTGACAAGCAGTGCATCTGTCTGCGCCCGGGATCCAGACCTGCGAACCTTGGGCCACCAGAAGCGGAGGGCACAAACTTAACCACTAGGCCACCGGGCCAGCCCCAGGTTTGCGGAATTCTTTATAAAAAGAAAAGGAACCTAAGGTGTGTGTAGTCACTCACGTAGTTCATCAATGATTTGATTGCACTTCCGGCCTCTTGTGTGTGGAGCCACGTGAAGATTTCTGGTGAATGAGTTGTGAGTGGAAGTCACATGTAATTCGCATGTAATTTCATGCCAGAGCATTTACTTACTGCTGCGGAACATTCCAGAACTCTTCCCCAGGTAATTGGTCCTGGAGTGTAACAACATGCACTGGACCAGGGATCGAGGTACTTTTTCTGTAAAGGCCCAGATAGTAAACGTTTTTGGCTCTGCAGGCTTTGCACAAAAGCGTGCTGTGTTCCAATAACCCTTTGTTTACAGACTGAGTTTGGCCTGCAGTTTGCAGACCCGTGGAGGAGAGCAGCAGCTGATCCCTGCTGGACACGTAACATGACAAATAAACATATTTTTTAAGCCCCTCTCAGTTTTGGGCTGGTTTGTTGTCTCAGCACATCCTAACCAACCTGACTGATAAGGTGAAGTGGGGCCAATTTCTGGTTTGTAAAAATGAGGCAGCTTTCCTGGGAAGATGGTCAGGATGAAACCCCAGACTGCGTCAGTTAAACCTGCATTGATTGATCACTGGCTGTGTGCCCTAACACTTTTCTGGTGCTCCTAGAACTGTTCCCAGGGGACAATCTGAAAATGTTTCCTTGCGAGAAGGATCCAAGAGCTGGCAGTCCTGAAAGGGCTGTGGAGGACATGTCTTGTTGGGAATCTTGTTTCTGGGAGCCGTGTCTGCAGAGCGGGGGGCTATTCTGCCCCCACCCTCTGCTGTGGAGCCATCGGGGGGGGTGGTGGAGGTAAAGATTTTTCCTTGATTTAAAATCCACCTGGTTAACACTCCTCCTCCGTGCGCCTCCTGCGTCCTGAGCCCCTGTCAGCCGTGCCATCGATCACACCGCATCAGACTGCATCTGTTCATGCGCCTCCTGCAATCACTCTGCGCTCCTCCAAGGAGAGGACTGCTCCTTATTCACCTTTGTGTCCCCAGAGGCTGGCACACGGCAGGTGCTTCAGAAATTCCTGTGGACCTTCAAATCCTGTCTGAACTTTCCGAATTTTATTTATAATTTCTGTAGCAAAATATGTTTTCTAATTCCTACTTAACATCGCTGCCCTCTCAGCTGCGAGCCCCTCGCTGAAGCTCACCCCTTTTCTCACCCCTGAGACACACAAGCTGTCTGCACTGGGCCCAGGGCTCCCCACTCCCCCCACCCTGCAGAGGGTCTGGGCTGGGACAGTGTCCCTGGTCAGCTCTGCTCCCTTTTTTGCAGAGTGGCCTTCTGAAGGTCATGCACATTTTGTGACTCGGGGGGACTTTTTATTCTCTCTCTTGCTGATAAAGCTGCATGTACACAGGTGACAGGAAGCTGATGGAGGAAGCAGTGGCCAAGGAAATGTGTCGTCAGCTCCCACCTTCTCCTCTTCATATTCTCAGGGAGTCACTGGTTTCTCCGTCAAGACTGTCTTTTTCCTCTGGAGTCTGCTTGGCTTGAAGGTTTTCTTTCCAGCTCGTGTTTGCCAATTTAGTTCTACATTTTGTGTTCTAACTGAGGTGGAGGGTGAATTGGTATCCTGTGCTCAGAGCTGGAATTGGCGTCTGCATTCTGGGGTCCCCAATTTCTTTATTCATCACACTAGCTCTTGCTGCTTATGGGGGCATAATTCAGTTCAGCCAGACGTAATCTTTAGTTTGGTGGGACCTTGCAGGGGAAACAATGAAGAAAACACAATTCCTGCTCTCCAAGTGTTTACAACCCTGCCAGGAGAGGCAGCCGCACAAGGTGTGTGCAGGGGGAGGGTGGGGGAGAGGAGGGAACAGTGGGTTTGACTGGGGAGAGAATCTTATGTTGACAGTGAAGCCGCCTGGGGCTCTCCAAGGGCAGGGCTGTAAGAAGAACATCCTGGGGCCGAGGAAAAAGCAAAGCAATGGCCCACAGGTGTGTACGTCCAGGTGAGCATGGTTCAAAGGCCCACAGGTGTGCACACGCAGGCAGGTGCGATGGGAGTAGCAGGAACCAGGCCTAGACGGGCAGGTGGGGACAAGGTGACCTGAGTGTCCTCCTCGTGGAGAGCAAAGTCTGCTGTGTGCACAGGGTGGGGCAGGGTCTGAACAGAGCTGTGGTGTGACGGGATGTCTGTCTCAGGACGAACCCTGTGTGGGGTGTGAGGAATGGGAGGTGGGGGCCTGTCACGAGGCAGTTTCAGTAAGATGTGTTGAATGGGGGAGAGGAGGGCAGAGACTCAGGAGAGGAGTCTGACTGGAAGCAGCAGGATCAGGGACAGATTCTATGTGGGAGACGAGAATGGAACAGGAGACAGAGGTGTCCCTGAGGCTTAAACTGTGGGCCGTGGGGTGGGAGGAAGCCTCATTCTTGTGTGCTTGTTCTAAAGTGTAGCTCACGGCTTGTGACTGTGATGATATGACTGGCTGAACTTGCCCTCCCTCCACGAACAAGTGAAACCGGGACAAAAGTCGTGAAACAGCTGTATTCAGACATTAAACAGGCGACACAAATCTGTGATCCCTGAGAGAAGGACACAAACAAGGCTGCAACCCCAGGAGGCCAGCAGGGGTCATTTGGTTTGGGTGGGACCTTGCAGGGACTGGGGAGCCATGAGCTCGCAATCTCCAGAGCCCCTTCAGGGCTGGGGACGGTCAAGCCCGGAGCAGCCAGGTGGAGGGCAGGCATGCACTGAGCCAGGAGCACGAGCCCCGGAAACCAGACCCTTGTTCGAGGGGTCAGTGGTCTGTGGTGCCCACCTCTAAGGATGGGTGGGGCTGGGCATCCTGACGGAGAAGGGTCCTGCCCTACATTGTTCCACGCTGGGCAGCATCATCACTGACCTATGTGGACACTGGAAATTGGAGGACAAAGGAGAATAGAGGAAAGTGGAGTCCTGTTCACAAAGGCCACCCAACAGGAGAATGAGCCCTGTCATTGCTTACCTGGGTCTTTATTTTCTTCCATGCCGTGATCCCCCTATGGCACAGATGAGGCAGCGTGGACTCGTGAATGTTTAGATTATCTGCACACCCGAAGACCACACCAGTGAGAGGCATAATAAGTATGTGGCCGGAGAGCTCAGTCCCGGCACGGTCCCCTTTACGTGCAAGCGGCATCTTCTCAGGACCTCACCATTTGTCCACTGCACAGCCCCTTCCGGAACACCCCGTCCATCTTGCGCCTGCATGGAGCCAGCTAGGTCTGCTCAGGCTCTGTGCTAGTTACTGCTTTCCACGGGGCCATGCCAACGGGACGGGGCTAAGACTGGGGCCTCCGGGAAGGCTGCCTCCTGGTTCCAGTCGAGGGACCCTCTTCTCCCCTTGGGGAAACGCCAACTGTGTTCTGGGCTCAAGTCACTTGGAGGTCAATTCTCTGCAGCCTCCTACTGTCATCCTGTCTGCTTGTCCCAGCGTCTTGCTGACCAAGACACATCTGTCTAAAGTTGCCGAGAATGCATCTTAATTTTTCTCATTAAACAAAACACATCGTCTCCCCTCCAGCTGTCCATTTCACTCTTGAGCGGTACTGCCCAACCATTTGAGGATCACATCAAGTGTTCCTCTCTTTTTGAGTAGGGGCCACTCCATTGTTTCAACCCACAGCCCAGAGTCAAATGAGGGAATAAAACTGAGTCCATCTGAGACCCTGGGGCCGGCATCAATGGTGCACACCATTGATGCTGGGTTTGTAGGAAACCACTTCTTCTGAGGACCGGCTGCTGGTGGCTCACTCACAGGGAAGGAGCTGGAAAATTTTCACAAAATCCAATCTTGGCCATACTTTGTAATCTTTTAATTCTGCTCTTTTTGAAGATGATGGAACAAGATGTTTGTTGTTTTTCATTTTGAAGGTTTTTAAAAAGCTGTTTGAAATTCTGCTCCCCTCAGAAAGTTATTTTTGTCTTCATATTTTCCCACATCTCCTGTGTTTTTCATTAATGAAACAAAGGGAAGGGTGTGGGTCTCTCTCCAGTGGAATAACATGTATTATGAGACTGTTCATTGCAAAGGGCTTCCTAATCAATTCAATTATTGAATTCAATATCCTAATTCAATTGTTATTCCTAATTGAATAATAAAGGCGATCAGGGATATGATCTTAGTGAGAAACAGTATCAGAGTTAGACCAGAGCACTCGCCGGGGAGGTGCTGGCAACACCCAAGACAGCAAAAGCTGGGAGGTTAATAGACCTTCTTTAAGTGGGGCTGCAGATCCTCTCCGAATGGGGCTGGTGGTGAGCTGGAGGGACTCGCCCAGTCTAGTCAGGAGATGCCGTCAGCTTCAGCCTATCGTTGCCACATAGGGATGTGGGCCCGGGGCCACACCATCTCCTGTTGATTGCTTCAAGAGAAGACAGACATCTAGATCTGATGTAAAATATCTCAGTTTTCAATTGTTGACACTAACAACCCCAAGAAGGGCAGCATATCCTCATACCAGTTTGCAAACTTTGCCCTAGAAATTGGTGATATGTCCTTCTTCCATTCTCTACTGAAGGTACTTGTGATTCTATGGTGTTTTTTTCCCCTGGAACCGCAAGTCTCATCCTAAACCTTACATCTGGGGCATTTCCTGGGGCTCTGCACCCCCTTGGCCTTACCTGTTCTGTATCCCACTGGTGTCCTCACCTTCCAGCCGGGAAGGCTGCTCCCCTGCCCCCTCCTCATGCCTTGGTCCCATCTTTCTCTCTCTGTTGTTCTCATCTCCAGCAGGTTCTCCTCTTCTCTCTGCCCTTCTGAACCTCAGCCACCCTTCAAGGTCCAGCCCAATTCCAACCTCTTCTGAAAAATCCTTTTTCTGGATTTTGAATTCGTTTTGCCCTTATTTGTGTGCACAAGGTGGTTTGATCAAAAATACACTTGTGTCATGGTCCCTAGATTCATTGGTATTTTACTTAAGACTCTCTGCAAGCAGCAGAAACCCAACTCAAATGGCTTAATCCATAAGAGAAATAAAATAGCTCACATAATAAGAAAATCCAAGGGGACACCTGACCTCAGGCACAGCTGGATCTAGGTGCCATAATAATATCATCAGGAATCTGTTTCTCCATCTTTTGGCTTTGTGTTGGCTTTGTTAATTTCCACTGGGGTGACAAGATGGCCCTCAGCATCTCTAGGCTTTCACCCTATCAGTCATGCATTCTTCACACAAAGAGTACCTCTCTTTCCCAATTATTCCAACAAAAATCTCAGCTTGCATCTCAATGGCCCAGCCTGAGTCACATGCCCATCTCTGAACCAATCACTGTGACCAATGGAATGGAATACACTGATTGGCCTGGCCCGGGTCACATGGCAACCCCTAGAATTTCAGATGATATGAGCTCCATCTGAACCACATTGACTAAATGTGTGGAATGGGTTTCTCTGCCAAAAGAAAATTGATCCATTGTTATCAGAAAAAAGGGGATAGATGCTACTTTGGCTAAAATCATATATGTCCACTACACTTGGATCTCCAACTCAATTAGAAAATTTAGCATTTAGAATTGGTAATCCAGGACTCTTAGCCAGTTTTATTTCTAAGTAGATATTAATTCATCTCCTCATTCAGATACATAAATAGTCTTGTTTTTATTCCGTGTGTGATGTAGTGGGTTGTGAGGTTCTATGCTGAACAGACAGAACAAAACAGTTCCTGAGGAGCCTGGGAGTAAAGCTGGATCTTAAAGAATTACCCAAACAATTAAGTATAATTATGAGAGGTGCTGTGAAGGAGAAATATTAGGAACCTGGAGAATGTAAAACAGGGAGATCTGGTGTCGTCTGGGAGGTCAGAGATGGCTTTCCCAAAGAGGTGACATCAAATGAGACTTCAATGACAAATAGGTGTCACCCAAGGGAAGAGTGGGTGGGTTGGGGTATGGATGTTGTTTCCATGTGCTCATTGAACTCAGAGAGGATGTTGACATATCTAGCAGCATGGATTAAGTTTCTATAAAGACTTGTTAATAAAAAAGTTTCTATGAACATCCTGAGGATGATTATCACCAATAAAATTTGGTTGTCTTTCCTCGGGAAGAAAACTTGGCTGATCCACAATCAGTGACCTGTGAACTTTTGGTCTATACAATTATGCCGGTATTTTTTTGTTTGTTTTTGGTTGAGCCGCCCACAAAGCCTCATATTCAGGACCCAAGTGAGCTGACTAGCTAAGCTTAGGCATGGAGTTTGGGACCCAAGAATGGAGTTTCCTTCTAGAAAGCCAACTGATCCCCATGATGTTGAAACTTCCAGCCTTAGTCTCGAGAGTATTGTGTCCAACTGTTCCATCTGCCTTAAAGGCTGCAGGGTAAGAATTTCTCTCCCAAGTACTAAGTACACTAACAGCAGTGGAGCTGCTGCTTCTGAGCTAAATAAAGCTTCCACTTGATAACACTTCCACTTCCCTCCTGAACCAGACTACTTTACTCAAACCTACTTGTGGGGCAGATGGGACATTTTTCAAGTGCAGTAGTCACAGTCCTCTGTTAGCTGGTGTCCCTGGAGACTGGAATGGCAACTCACTGGGGCCCAAGTTGGTACGTCCTTTTATCGCCACCATAGGATTGGATGGTTATGTGATGTGTTCAGGTGTGATGTGCATTTCAGAATCATATTTCTTCTCCCTTTCCTAACATAAACACTCTGTTAGTTGCTTATAGGTTTCCCATCTTTGTGCTGACAATTTCTCACATTTTTGGTTTATAAAATCTGTTTTATTTCTCTAGCATTCTCTCTATTTATGGTTGCGATCACCTGGACTGATTGTCTTTGGAAACCCATGACTGTGCATTAACAAGAGGAAGGAAAATTAACAGGAGAAAGGTCCAGTCCCTCATCAGCAGAGCCCTGGAAATCTCAACTCTCCCCGGTTTGAAAGGCAGCTCTGGCATCACCGGTCACCTCAAGCTTCTCTTTGCCGGGGGAGGAGTAGAACTGGAAGGATGCTGAGTGGAGGGCACTTCCTTCCTTTCCTCCGTGGTCCAGGAAAGTCACTGTTGATATCCCTCCATTTATAAAGTGGATTCAATAATAATAGTTAATATTAACCTGAAACCAGATGAACTCCTCCTCAGCCAGGGGTCACCTCTGCTGGGAGCAGGACCTCAGTGAGCCTGGGGCAGCTGAGATGAGAGGTGACCCTTTGGACTCTGGACTTTTCTCTGACTTGGTCCAAAATGTCAGATGTCTGCTTGGGGCCAGGCCACCTTCCTCTTTAGCTTGTGGGTTGGGGGATGGGCAGAAAGTAGCCACGGCTCCCTTTCTGCTCTTCATAATTAAAGCCAGTCTAAACATGCGTCAGCCGTCATTTGCGTTGTGTGGACTGAGGTACACCGGGTGACTTTGATGTGCACTGTCGTTGCTTTGTGTAAGTGACTCAGTTGCCCTGAGCATGAGCTCTGGAATTGATTTCCAGACCAGACAGCAAGAGTGTTAGCTCAATGCTGAAATGAGCAGTCAGCCTCAAGGGCATGGGGTAATTATTTATTTTGCTAAATAACACAGACATGCTCTGGCTTAATTACCGCAGTTTTGCTGTGAAAAAAAAACTGTGGTGTTTTCCATGTCACTGTGTCTCATTAATGAGACTTCGCTCACTTTTATTGGCTGTAGTTTGCAGTGCCTCTTGGTCTGAAATGATTTTCTAATTTGCTAATGTCATTTATGAAAGAGGAATATTTCCAAACTATCTTTTGGAGGTGAAATAATTGTGTTTTGGAAATGCCTTAATGTTCGTCTCTTCCTGGGTGTCAAGACTTGACCATGTACAAATATATCGTCTTTGCCATCTTTGTGTGTCTCCAAATCATGAGCTTTTGGTTTAATCCCAACGTCCAGAATCCCAAGCATCAGGACTCTCTCCAGGACTCTCTCAAGATTGAACCCATCAACAGTCAAGGGCCCTATGTTTGGGTCCTCGCTCTGTCACTGGGTAGCTGGGTGGCCTTGGACAAGTCATTTAATATTCGTGGGTCTCGGTTTACTAACATGTAAAGTAAGTGGGTTCATTCTTCTATTCAAATACCACCTGAGTGCCTACTGTGTGCTGGGGACTGTTGTAGGTACTAGGGACATAGCAAGAAATAGGATTAGATGGGATTCCTGATCACCAGGAGTTTATGTTCTAGTGGGAAATACAGACAATAAGCACATAAGTGAGTAAATAAATGAGATAACTTAGGTGAGTGATAATTCCATGACAATGTAAAATGTCACTGAGACAGTTGGGAGTGGCGGGGGGCTACTTGAGGGAGGGCATTGGGGAAATCCTCTCTGAGGACAGTGACATTGGGAAATGGTGATATTGGAAAGCTGAGTAAATACAAGGAGCCAGGTCCCCAAATTTTGGAGGAAGAGCTTTGCAGGCAAAGCAAAGAGCAAATGCACAACCATGCAGGAGGGTCCCTTAAGTGTCATCCTGCTCTGAAATTCAGAGATTTATGTACCAGGCATTTCAAACTGTGTCCCACAGTTCTTCCAGGGTAGCTGTGTCTTCTCTGTTTACTTATCATCCTGGGTCCGACTTTTGTGTCCTTACAGGGGTTTAGCCTTGTCCTAACCACCTTACCATTCATTATTTCCCTCCTCCCCTGGCCTTTTGCTTCATGGACCGTGTGTCCACCAAACGATGTTAAATCTGGGAATCGCCCTGTATCATCGCTGCCAGTTTCCTGCTGTTACTGACCAGTTGGTATGAATGTAGCAGAGGAACAAGGAAATTCTTCTGCAGAAACCTCTTGTAGATTCACATCTCTTACTCCTCTCCCAATGATCAGAAATTGCCTGAAAATGATATGCAATTTAAGATTGTAATTCACCTATTATTTTCAGCAAGGTCTCATGATGAAAGTGCTGGCACTTCTAAGTAGCGTGGATATTATTCTAATTGATGAAGTCGATTAGGGAACAAGGCAGCTACTAAATAATGAATGCCTTCAGTAGGTAAGGCACTAACTCTTCTAATGAATACATTATGCCTTTGCATGTCTACCTGGTATCTAGAAATGGACTACTCAGTGACAGTGTCTTGTGCAACTCAATACACAGCTACAGTGTTAACAGGAAAGAGTCTTAGAGTCTGGTTCACATCATTCCAGGCAGGCTGGACCTGGCTTCCCACCACCATGGGGCCCCCTGGCCCAGGGAGTCCCACCTGGATGGACAGACCGTGGCTCTTAGTCTCATTTCCAGTGAGCACTGCCCTTCATATATTATTGTGATTCTCTCAGGCCAGTTGCTCAATGGTTCATCTAACTAATTCAGCCTGCTGGAGGGGCATCTGGTCAACCTACTAATCAGGACACCTGGTCAACCCATCTTCCAAACAATAATATACCTTAATTATTGAGTTTTCTTGGTGCCCTCTTATGTTTTGTGCCCTAATACTGGCCCTGATTTCAGGCTTCAGTGCCACCTGAAGAACTCCTTCTTCCTGATGGGCTGTATTCCATGAAATGTGTTGGTACCACCAAGGCCACAGTATTGCCTCAGTTTACCTGTTTGTTCAAGCTAGTGTTTGGTCTTTAAAAATTTCTTGGATGATCCATGTATAGAAATATGTGGCTAGACATCAGGCAGTACTAGCCTGTCTCATCCTGGCTTCCACTTACGAGTCTTCTGATTGTGGGCAACTCATTTTGTCATGTATTCGTTCATTCATTCATTCATACGTGCATTCCTTCATTCTGAGGGCCTAGTAATGTGCTGCAGTTTCTGCACCTGAAACTTAGCACAATGGTATCAACTTTAACAATACATAATAAATCCATAGTATAATCCTTTCTAGACTCTGTATTCAGATCTTTGCTTGACTGGCCCCTTGTGGTCATCCAGGTCTCTACTCAAATGTCACTTCTAAAGAGAGCCCTTCCTGGCCGCAGATCTAAAGTTGTCCCTTTCCACCAATCACGAGCACATCACCCTGATTTCATTCCTCTGTAGTGGTTACATTTTGAAATTATGTTTTTATGTATTTATTTCTCATTTGTCTCTCTGTTCTAGAATGTCAGCTCCATGGGGCGAGGACCTTGTTGGTTCTTTTACTACTATTGTATCCCGAGCACCTAGAAGACAGTGGTGCATAATTGATGCTCCACTGTTTGTTGAATGAATGAAACTACCTCAAAGGGTGAGGGTCAAATGCTGCACCAATGTTTGTGGAGTGTTTTGTTCCTTCTCAAACTGTGTATGAGGGAAGGGTGGGTACTTGGAGAATTTCAGTACAGCAGCCCCTGGGAAAAGTAATTTTAGTTTTCAGAATCTTGCTTCTCTCATCTATAAAATGGCAATAATAGCATGTGCCTCAGAGGACTGTTATGAGCATTAATTTAATAAGATGATGTGCAGAGAGCACTCAGCATGGGACAGGGGCTAAGTCACTGTGGGATGAGGAGTTCGCAGCACCAGCCTCCATCTGCAGTGAATCCCAGAGTGTCTTTAATATCCCATTAGGGACTTTCCCCCCCATTATCGGTTGATCCAGCCCTTTTAAACCTATTTCATTGTGAAGTTGTTTTTATCATGGTGAGTTGTCTGAGTTTACTCTTTGGTTGTTAGATTGGATCTTTCAAAAATGGATCAGGAATCTCCTGAGTTAAGCTGAAGTAAGCTTTCAGTGGGCTCCTCCCAGATCTATAGTCTCTTCCTCTCCTAGGGCGTCTCTTTGTTTTGTGTGCTGTTCATTCAATAATTTTTTATTGAGCCCCTATTGTCAGGCTCTGTTCTTGGGGCTGCGGACACAGTGGAGAAGAAGATAGGAGAGGTCCGTGTTCTTATGGGCTTGTTCTATTGGTGGAGAAGTAGCATATATATGTACAAGTAAGTGTACACTATGTTGGGGTATGTGCTATGAAGAAAATAAGACAGTGTAATGCAACAGAAGAGGAATATGCTTGGTTGTGAGTCGGGGGTGGGTGGATGATTATTTTTGGCAAGGCGGTAGAGAAAATCTCCCTGAAAAGGTGGCACTGGAGGAAGTGGGAGGTCCAGGCCTGTGGCCATCCAGCAAGACCATCTAAGGCAGAGGGGGAGGAACTGGAGAGGCCCTGAGGTAGGGCTGTGCTTGGTGTTTGAGGAGCAAGAAGAAGGAGGCCAGTGTCGCTGGAGCAGAGTGAGCAACGGGCAGTCAGGGGAGATGAGGCCAGAGAGAGAGTGGAGCAGTCTTACGGGGCTTGTAGGTCGTGGTGGGGACTGTGGATTTTGTTCTGAGCGAGATGGGATGTCATTAGAGGGTGTGACATGACCTGGCTTACATTTTCAGAGGATGTCTTTGGTGCCTCTGGGGAATCATCTGTTGGGGAGGAGGCAGAAGCAGGGAGACCAGTGAAGAAGCTGGTGTGGTGGTCCACGTGAAAGATGCTTCTGTCTTCACTTAGGTACTATAGAGGAGGCAGTGAAGAGTGCTCAGAATCTGGGCATAGTTTGACAGTGGAACTGATAGAATTTGGTGATATTTTTTGGCCATGGTGTGTGAAAGAAAGACAGAAATCAAGGAATCATGGATGAACACAGAATTCTATCTGAGTGGCTGGAAGAACAGTGTTGCCATTTATGGACATGGGGAAAATGGTGGGGGAGCAGGTCTGGGAATGGGGTGGAATGGACCCGTTTTGGCCATAGCAAGTCTGAGATGTCTGTTAGACACCCATGTAGGCAGTTGGACGGGAGTCTGGAGTTCAGAGCAGGGGTCTGGTCTGGAGATATAACTGGGGGCCACCAGCTGATAGAGGGTATTTAACACAATGTCATTTCATGACTTCTTGGAGTTTGTCATCACCGCCCCCCCAATTCGCCATTTCCCACAGTGGCTGGGCTACCTATTGGCTCCTCCCTCTTTCCTCCCACTCCTGTCAGGGGAGGTCAGGCCCCACCAGGTCGGTAGCTGGTTCCACAGCAGTCAGGGTGAAGCTGGTTAAACAGATGAGTGGCCACCAGCATGTGGTGTGACAATTCGTGCTATCAGAGAACAGCCCAGAGCGAGACGGAAGTTGCCCTGTCCTGTGTTGGTAGGGAAGGGAGAATGGATGACAGCCCTTTCCGGGCAGGTCTCACCAGGACAGCGGAGAACTAACGAGTCCTGGTGATTGGTTCCATTTCCCCCTCTGTGGGGTTTTCACTCCTGTGTGGAGCATCACTGCTCTGCTCTCCAGAGCAACTGATGTGATTCACCCAGTGCAGCCACCTCCACGACCAGTCTGGCGTTTGTGAGTTATGGGAATCTCACAGGATAGAGGCTAGAAGTAGGAAAAGAAGTTCTCTGTGATTGGGTAGAAAGGAAGAAGGCGCTGGAATATGAAACCTGAGCAGTGGAGGGCCCTAACACTTGGAGCTGCAGACCGTCTAGATCGTGGGCCAGTGTGGGGCTGTACCTTCCACGGGGGCTGCAGAAGTTTCTCACCAAGCACTCACTTGTTCGTGTATTTCTGTGACATGAGTCGCTGAGGGCTTAGTCTGGACCTAGCGCTGGATGGTGAAGGGTGGGAGACTTGGTCCCTGCCCTTTAGGAGCTCAGCCTCTGGTGGAAGACACACAGGTAAACGAATAAATGAAGTTTAAGTGCTAAAATAAAGGTGCAGTGATGTCTAGGGAGGGATTGACAGACTCTTCCTGATAGATCTCGGAGGCTGTCCTGCACCTGCCCACAGGGATGGGCGTATGATCCAGCTCTCTCCATCAGTATCAGGACCAAGACTTTGACTTTACTGCTGGGGAAGGTCTCTCTCTCTCTCTGAGTCAAAAACTGCTGTGTGCATCGATGTTTCCATTTCTCTTGGGTATCTATCTAGGAATGGACTTGCTGGGTCACATGGTAATGCTATATTTAACTTTTTGAGGAGCTGCCAAATTGTTTTCCACAGCAGCTGCAGCATTTACATTCCCAGCAGCAGTATATGAGGGTTTCAGTTTCTCCACATCCTCCCCAGCACTTGTTATTTTCTGTTTTGTTTTGTTTTTTAAGTAAAGCTATCCTAGTGGGTGTGAATGTCTGTTTGTTTTTGCTTAAACCCTTTTAGCTATATTTTCTGTCCCTTGCACTGAAGAGTTTTATTCAGTGCATTTCCGAAGGATGAGTAGATTTTGACATGTGGTGATGGTAAGGAAAATAATTTTGGGCAGAAGGAACAGCATGAGCGAAAGCACAGAGGCGGGAGAGCCCAGTGGATGTTCCAGGAATTGCAAACAGCTTGATTGGTTTGGAAAACAGTGAGTGAGAGGGAAGGTAAGTCTAGGAAGTCAAGGTGGGGAGCTATCACTTGGAGGATCGTCAAGGTGGGGAGCTATCACTTGGAGGATCTTGGCTGTCAGAATGAGGAGGAGCTGATAAGTAAGGTAGTGGGGTAACGAGCAGACGGACTTAGTTCACTCTGTAGTTAATATCTAAGCAACCACCAGATAGCTCATGTAAAGAGAAATAAACACAAACTAAGAGCTGTGATTGACGCCATGGGAAGACGTCCATGTCTCTTTATCTGGTTTAAGTCTCTGCCACATTAACTGGCGCTGGATGTTGCTTTGTTCTTTTTTTTTTTAAATGATTAAATAATTTCTCTTTTAGTTACACAACAGTATAATCAAACTAAAATAAGTAGCACAGAAGAAATAGACCTACAGTCCTCTCTCTAAACAACAAAATCATTTTCTTTCTTTTTCATGTTCTTAAAATGAGAGCATATGGAGCGTAGCTTTCACAACACCGGGTCCCCGGCAGGTAAACCATAGGTATCATTTGACCATCTCTTCCAGTCCAGGCCTGTGCAGACGTGCACTTTTACATAAAATGATGTACTTTAAAAGCATTTATTTATGGGTAGCAGGTCACTTTATTTGAGAGACTAGCACAAATGAAAGAACTGAAGTAGATGTTTTGGTACTAAAATGACGTAGTTTTATGTTCTACTTCTTCGCTTACCATTCTATCAGAAGAACTTTCTGTGTTGCTAAAGTGTTCATAAATACACCTCTAGTTGCTGCAAATGTCTGTCCAGGGAGTTACCACCATTTAACTGCCTCCTTTCTGTCGGACACTCATAGCTGAGGAACCTTGACTGCTTTTACCCCATCCGGCATCTACTCTTCATTTTTCTGACAATCACGCCCTCCCTCCTCTCAGTTCGTATTATTCAGGGTGGGGTCACAGCCCTCCCTGTTCCCGGCATGGCCACTTATCCTGGGGCTGGATTCTCAGATGACTTCATCCCTCTAGACACAGTGTGACTAGGGCTTGGGCGTGTCACCCAGCCTCGCCAACAAGACTCAGCCGTGGGGCTCTCATGTGAACAGTTTGGAAAAAGTGGTTCTCTTTCCATTGGGATTGCCAGCAGGAGGATGATGGGGGTCTGGACTGGACTCGCAAACACCACCGCATGCAGAGACCCTGCTTGAACACGGGGTCACCACGAACAGACAGAGAGAGACCCCGTCCTGATGATGTTGTTTGAGAGCCAGTCTGCCCACCTTGGAATATTCTGTCATAGGAGCCAATATAGTCCCCTTTAGTTCTTTTTTTTTTATTGTGGTAAAAAACTCATAACATAAAATTTACCGTCTTAACCATTTTTAGGTGTACAGTTCAGTAGTGTTAACGATATTGTACTGTGTGCAACAGATTTCTAGAACTTTTTTATCCCGCAAAACTAAAACTCTATACCCATTGAACAATAGCTCCCCTCTTTCCCCTCCCCTCAGCCCCTGGCAATGACCATTCTACTCTTAGTTTCTAAGAGTTTGGCTACTTTGGATACTTATATAAGTAGAATCATGCAGTATTTGTCCTTTTGTGATGGCTTATTTTACTTAGCATAATGTCATCAGGGTTCATCTGTGTGGTAGCATATGACAGAATTTCTTTCTTTTTTAAGGCCGAATAAGATTCCATTGTGTGTATACGCCACATTTTCTTTATGCATTCATCCATTAATGGATATTTGGGTTGCTTCCACCTCTTAGCTCTTGTGAATAATGCTGTAATGAACATGGGTGGGCAAATATCTCTTTGAGATCCTGTTTTCAATTCTTTTGGATATATACCCAGAAGTGGGATTGCTAGCTCATATAGTAATTCTATTTTTTGAGGAACCTCCATATGTTTTCCATAGCAGCTGTACCATTTTTACATTCTAGCCGACAGTGCACTAGGGTTCCAATTTCTCCACATCCTCACCAGAACTTTTTATTTCTTGTGTTTATGTATTTATTTTTGATAGTGGCTACCCCAGCGGGTGTGAGGTGGTGTCTCAGTGTGGTTTTGATTTGCCTCTCCCTGATGATTAGTGATGGTGAGTGTCTTTTTGCATGCTTGTTGGCCGTTTATATATCTTCTTCGGAGAAATACCTATTCAAGTCCTTTGCCCATTTTTAATCTAATTATTACTTTTTTTAAAATACAGGTGCCCTGTGTTTTGCTTTTTTTTTTTTTTTGAGGAAGGTTGGCCTTCGCTAACATCTGTTGCCAATCTTCCTCTTTTTTCTTTTTTCCCCCAAAGCCCCAGTACATAGTTGTGTGTCATAGTTGTAGAGTTGTAGCTCTTCTGTGTGGGACGCCACCTCAGCATGGCTTGATGAGCGGTGAGTAGGTCTGCACCCAGGGTCTGAACTGGTGAACCCTGGGCCACCAAAGTGGAATGTGGCAACTTAACTGCTATGCCACTGGGCTGGCCCCTAGTTATTACTTTGTTGTTGTTGAGTTGTAGGAATTCTCTTATATTCTGGATATTAATCCTTTATCAGATATATGGTTTGCAAACATTTTCTCCCCTTCCATAGGCTGCCTTTTCACTCTGTGGATTGTTTCTTTTGCTGTCCAATGTTTTTAAGTTTGATGCGAGGCAGTGCAGCCTCCACCTGAACTCAGGTCTCCTGGCGTCCAGACCAGTGTCTTTTCCTTACAAAATGGTGAGCTGCTGGGTTTTATTTTGTTCCATTTCAGGAGAAATCCTCCAACTGCAACTGCTTATTGAAACAGCTGCCTGGTAGTTGGGGCATATGTTCAGTTGTAAAATAAAAGCATTCTTTCTCTTATTGCCATGATAGAAATGTGTGCAGTGTGCTGGAATGAAGATGAATGCATCATTCCCATGCCTAAGAGCGTCAGTCTTCATCCACGTCCCCCCAGAAGGTTCTCTGGTGTGTTGTGAAGACAGATTTGCTCCAGGGAACGTTGTCCAACTGCAGGGCTTAGCCAAGGCAGGGAGACAGTGTAACTCACCAACATTAAAATATGATTTATTTTGCTTTCCTGTGGCTATTTTTGAAATGTGTGTGTGGGTTGAGAAGCCCACTTGCTGGTTCTGGCTGGGGTCACCTGTGGCAGAACTTGACTCCTGTGTTATGGACTGTGCACCTGGGTCTGTTGCCCATCTTCCTCTTTTTGCTTGAGGAAGACTCGCCCTGAGCTGACATCTGTGCCAATCTTCCTCTATTTTGTGTGTGGGTCACCACCACGGCATGGCTGCTGATGATTGGTGTAGGTCTGTGGGGCACACTGAACTTAACCACTAGGCCACAGGGCCGGCCCTGCAGATTAATTTTTTTTTTTTTTAGTGAGGCGAATTATTTTTTTATTGAGGTGAAATTCACGTAACATAAAATTAACCATTTTAAAGTGAACAGTTCAGTGGCATTTAGCACATTCACAATGTTGTGCCACCTCCATCTCTATCTACTTCCCAAACATTTTAAGCAGTTGGTCCCCAATTCTTCACCCTGGTCCTCGGTAATCACCAATCTACTTTCTGTCTCTATGGATTTGCCTGTTCTGGGTGTTTCATATAAATAGAACTATACAATATGTCACCTTTCATGTCTGGCTTCTTTCACTTAGCATAGTGTTTTCAAGGTTTATCTACACTGTCGCATGTGTCAGTGCTTCATTCTTTTTGATGGCTGACTAATATTCTGTTGAGTGGACAAACCATCATTTGTTTATCCATTCAGTTATTGATAGACATTTGGATTGTCTCCACCCTTTGATGATTGTGAATAGTGCTGCTGTGAACATCTGTGTACAAGTATCTGTTTGAGTCCTTGTTTTCTTTCTTTGGAGAGTATATACCTAGGAGAAGAATTGCTTTCTCATATGGTAATTCTGTGTTTAACTTTTTGAGGAACTGCCAAACTGTTTCCAGGATTGACTTTTGAAAATAATAATAATGACATATATCTTAATTCTCTGGCTTATATGCCAACCGGGACAGGACTTCCAGGAAGTAGACTTGTGTAAAGCTGGTCTTGTAACCAAGCAAAAGGGGCTCATTCTGCTCGGCACAATCCAGTGCCAATCAATTGCAAATGAGTCGGTTGTTGAGAAATGAAAGTTGATACGATTAGCTAGCACAATCGGAAGATGGTGGACTAGTGTCCTAAAGCCATCTTAAAATCATACAGAATCTTGAGGCAGTTATATAGGGGAAATGGGCAGGGAAGGAGGAGGTTTAGGGATGTTGACCATCCAGTGTGATGAACTTCAAGGCGCCACATTATCTCTTTCTTCGGTCATTTGTGATGGGCACCAACACAGAGTTTTCTTTCTGGAGGTCGTCATGTTCCTGGGGGAACTCAGAGAACAAAGTTATCCTTGTCACATCTGGGAGATATACATAAGCAAGAGTCAGAACTAGCAGATCATGTATTTTGCAAAAGCGAGAGGTGCTTAATCATCTAGGCTATGTGCAGGCTAGAGTGCATTTTCAGAGACTAGTGAGTCAGGATCACCGTTACAACATGGCTTCTTTTCCCTAAAATGGCTTCCCTCATGCTAACTTAAGATCTAGCTGTTACAGTCTTTCTCACAGAGGCAACTCTGTGGGAGATCGGAACAGAGTCTGAGGTTCCTTTGCATTGTCGAGGCTCAAATGGTAAGCATTGATTTGTGTGAAACATCGTAAAGCAGAACCTTCCTCTTCACTCAAATCTGTAGTTGTTAGCGGATGGCAACCTGTTATATATGGAGTGCTGAGTATACTTCAGGAGGGAAGCCTGGACACTTATAATCAGGCATAGGAAAGCATTACTGAAATCCTGATTTAATACCAGCTCTATTAGAACCAGGCTCTCATCAGCTCCATGCAAATGATAATTTATGTCTCCATCCACTGCACACTTTACTTCTCACTGGGTTTTGAATCAAACCTGGATATATGTCCCTTTTTTAGAGTACAATATATTTCACTTTCACTTAAAGGTGTCTGAATGGATTATGAAAAGATTCAAACTCAAAACTGATCTTATCATAATTTACAAAATTTATTGGGAGAAAACTGAGCCACGCAGACAGCCAAGTAATGCAATTATTCTGATTTATGGTGCGTATCCTTTCTGTCTTGCTCAATCCACCCCTTTCCTTATGAGAGAGAATTCTGGAGAGCCTTTAGCTAAGATAGTTAACTCTTCCTTCACCTGATTTTTCTTAAGAAAGTCCCTGTATTTTTTTTCCAAGAATCTAAATTTTTTCTCTTCCCAGTCTGAGGCAAAATTGTTATATTTTTTGGTATTGGGACTCTTCTTCCAACTTTAGTGATTATTGATCAACTATTGAGGTCTTGAAGGGTAAAGTTCAAACATCCTTTCTGGGCATTTTGGATTTTTAATTGGCTTTCTTTTAAAGTTTGGATAAGAGCATTTTGGTCTTGTTAATTGACTGAGTTGTATTTTGCAAAGAGAAACACCAGGAATTTTAGTGCCTGTCTTCCTGTTAGCTGAGGACCAGGTGAAATTTTTATCTTGGACTAGACAGAGACTATTGCTTCGGGAAGAACCGAAATGCAGGCCTGAGCAAAAAAGGGAGTTTACTGAGAAGATGGTAGGCTAGCTCATGAAATTCAGAGGTCCACTGCATGACTGGGCCTCAGGGAGTTCAAAACCGAGTGTATTTCCAAAGCCCTCTGAGGAAGGAGTTCCTGGAAACTCATTTTAGGGTTCTGCCCTCAATATTGTCTCACTTCTCAATCTTACTTTCTGGGTCTTTAAACTCAATTTATCAAAAGAAAATCGACTGGCTCTTTGCTAGCCCATGGACTGGCTTTCCATGGGTCAGGTGTCGCTCTGGTCCAATCAGTTAAGGCCAGGTGTGGGTGGGGAAAGGATAACCTAGCACAAACATAGCTAGGTATTGCTAGAGTCCAAACCCATGAGGAGTCTTTCTCAGGGAAGTGGGCTATAAGCTGAGCAGACACTCCAAAAAAGCATCCTTTCATACCCTATCCCTCTTGTTGAGTGATATATATGAGCATATAACCTATAGCTATATAACCTATTAGCTATATAACCTAATCTCTACCTTCTGTGTGCACAGACTGCATGGCAAGGACATTGCTGGATTAGGGCCACCTCACAGCCAAATTTGCTTCCTCTGGTAGCAACGCCTTGATTTTCTTTTGGGGGCTTCCTCTCTCTTATCATGGATGGGGCTATAAATTAAGGCGTCCTACTTGCACTGACCATGGGGTGGGGATATGACCAATGGTCCGTCAACCAGTTGCTCTCTCCTGGGACTTTGAGTCTTGACTAGATTGATGCAGGGTTGGACAAGGCAGTATGAGCGCATCCATTTTATCTGTGCCACTGATGATGCTGTCAATTTGTTATGCTTCCTAGACTCCCAGAGCAGCCCTGGTTTCTGAGATCTATTTTTTTTCAGCTTTTCTTTTAAACCAGTGAGCTACCTGGCGTCCTCCAACAAATTTGACAAATTCTGGTTAGGTTATTCAGAGTCAGCGTCTGTTGCTTACAACTCCAAATCCCTAATTGGCTCACCGTTGAAAGTCAGGATAATGGCTCTGAAACCTTGAGGGGGTCCTTTGTCAGAAAAGAAAGTGTCAGTCAAGGTCACTGGACCATTTTTACTAAGGCCAGAAGATAGTCTCAGGGCAATGTCCAGAAATTATTCATAAAAAGAAAAAAGGCATTAAAAAATCCCCATGTAAATTAATCTGGTTATCTCTTGCTCAGCACTCTGATTAATTAAGGTGCGATGAAATTACCTTCTCTTTTGACTGTATGTTCATATTTTTGACTGTTGCAAAGTTGGAAGGGAAGGTGAGCTGCCTCTGCCTGTTTTTTTCTCCCTTTTTCCTTTAGACAAAGTGCTACTTGTCCTACCCTCTCATTTTGCTACCACAACCCCCCTGCCAGCAGCATTAATTGCTGAGTTTTCTGTGCTACCTGCACATTATTTCTGTGATTAGAGATATCAGCACACTGTAAGATAGCTAACTGGGACAGATTCTCCTCCCTTCTTTGTGACCTACGTGACCTTCGTGAGTGCTAGAACTAGGTCTGATTCCTCTTCTTACCTGTTATGCCAGACCCAGTACTTGGCATTTAGTGGTACTCAGTAAATCTTTATCAAATTGAATCATGTTACTATTCTTTTATCAAATCCATCCCTGAGATCCCATTTTAGAGTTCTTTGAAGTTACTGTAGGTCCATGCACTGAGTGAGTTAGGAGCTCTGGGTCGCTTCTCTGGGAGAGTTTTGGAATCTGAATTTTAAGTGTTAATATGGTGAGATTAGGCAAGTGAGGCTGGACGTAAAGACCCCACCCCTACCTATGGCTTCTTAGCTCATTTCACTCACTGCAGATGGAACCACTCTAAGCTTCTATTTCTCCCCATCTTCAATTCTGAGACCCAATTACGGTCCAAACTTAGCCTGGTTGTCATCATCTTTTTTTTTCCTACTAGCTTTCAACTGAAGGATCTACCTGTCGGTTTAGGTATTGGCAAGAATATTAGAATTGCCTGGGACTAGGAAAATAATGCATATCTCTGAATGTGGGGTGTGTGTGTGTGTGTGTGTGTGTGTGTGTATTAGCACAGGTCTGGGCAGAATAGTGGTGGTACAGGGAAAGCATAAATTACCCCTGGAAGGAATATCACGTATGGCTAGCTTATGCTACATTCTTCTAAGTCCTGAGACCTGTCCAGTTAAAGAATATGTATTTGAGCAAGAAGAAGCTGGTGAAGAGACAATGAGAATGACTTCTTAGTGAGGAGGGCCTGGGTGTAAAATCAGGTGCGATCCTTGCTTTATTAGAGTGCATTATTGCATTGTATTACATGACCCGTGTGTCCTAGTATTAGTGCATTATATTGTGGGTGCATTATTATATTGTGTTCTGGTGTATTGATTATGAGAGAGAGTATCTGTGGTGTTACACTGCTTGGGATCAAATCTTGACCCTGCCGTTTGTTGGCTATGTGACCTTGGGTAAGTCAGGATGGTTTGACCAAGAAACACATTTTTGAGGTGTTATTCGAATGGGGTGGTTAGTCTTCCATCAGTCTGCTGTGGAAAATTCTGGACCTGAAGGATCACAGGCTCATGCATTTTGGTATCATGTTGGAAGGCTTTGAGAATTGATATCAGAGGCCTGATGGGCTGTGACAATTACTCTTGAACCTCCGCACTCCCCAGAACGTTATTTTACCATAGAGTAGTATTGGCTTCTAAATATGAAGCTCTCAGGTGCTGGAAGAACCCTCTGGGGGTGTGACCACTGTTAAATTTTTATATCCTGGTGTCAGAGAAATATGTGCACCATTGCTGACTATCCCCAATTTTTTTGACTGACTTAGTATCTTCATTGGAACTAATTACTATCTTCCTTTGCAATGGGGTCAGGTTTGATGGGTCTTGCTTGTGTTATTCTCTTAGCTGAAGTTAAGGGGATTGAGTGAGAAATGGATGACCTGAAGATCCTCAAAGAAGACTTACAACCCTGAAAGCATTGTTAATTTCTCCTTACAGGATTGTTATTGTTGTTTTAAAATTTGTGTTGAAACTATGGGAACCTGGGTTCTGTTACCTAGGGCTGCTGACTCTAGTCTGCTTGGGAACAGAAAGCTTCAATTTATTCTCTGCCTTTTACTTTGAAATACTGTTTAGCACACCTTTCGTGACCCCAATATTCAACAGCCTTGGTGGAAGTAGTTTTATTACAACAGGCGCATCAGTCTTCGTGGAAAATACAAGGTTCTTTCTTCCTTAGCTCCAAAAATGAAGGCTGTCTTTGAAAATGGGAAGTCGAAGGCTAGCAATGCAGGTCAGTGGGGCTAGCACAGAGTGGCTGGTCACTAATGAATTCCCTGGGATATTGAAGTTATTGGATTCTTTGAACTCTACCCCTTATAGCTCTTTGTGTTAGTTGGAATAATCAATGTTAGCTGCTGTGACAAATAACCCTGCATCCCAGCGCCGAACACAGCCCAACGAGGCCCGGGTGGAGTTTCTGAGCTACATCTAAGCACCTACTTCTAAGCCCAAGTAGTGGTCAGCCACCCTGCCTGCTTCTATCCTTTGCCTGTGCCATCTGGAAACTATGCTTGTGGCCATGCCAGCCTTGATGTTTCCATGGAAACGCTGGAAGATCTCATAGATGTTTTCAAAGGCCGGGCCTGGAAGTGGCTTCCATTACCTCTCCCCCCGTTTCATTGGCCAATCTGCAGACATAGCTTCAAGGGAGGCTGGGAAAGGTAGCCTTCCTACGTGCCCCGGAAGAAGAAATGGCGAGGTGAACGCGTGGTACTGTCTTGATGCACTTGTCAAGCAGATTTTGCCCTCTTCTACCCTTGTACTAGGTCTTCATCTTGTGCTATGCTATCACCAAAATGTTTGTTTCCCATCTTCTATTTTTTTAAAAAGCCAAGTTCACGTTCTTCTCTGAACCTCTGTTGAACTTGAGGTCATACCTTGCACGTTCATTTGACCACATGCTGTCTTGTGTTGTTATTTAAACATTTTCTACGTCTCGGTCTTGTCTCTTCCACGGTAAGCTTCAGTCTGTTCCTGAAGTGGTCTGCTGGAAGAAGCTTTCCGCTTGTCTGGAAAGGGCTGCTCAGTGCTTACAGAATGAGAACAGTTTCTATTTTAGCTCTTAATTTATGCAAACACTCTTAGCAAAGTAGAAATAGAAACTTTCTTAACTTGATAGACAGTATCTCCCAGAACGCTAAAGGAAACATTATGTTTAACAGGAAATCAAAGTCAGGAAAAAAGACAAGGAAGTGCACTGGTGTCACCGCTCTGACATTGTGCTGAATGTCTAGTCAAGACAAGAAGACTTGGGCGAGAAACAAGTTATAAAGATTATGAATCAGTTCTTGCTGCAAAACCAATCACCGTAAGATGAAGTTGTCTCAGATAACAACGATTGACTTCGTATATAATTATCTGCGTCTGAAATTCTGGTTGGGCTCAGCTGGACAGTTCTTTTTCTGGACTTTGCTTGCACCCATGGCCAGCTGCTGGATGGCTGGTTGTGGGTTGAGCCACTAGGGTTGGGATGCTTCATCTCACAGAGAAACTGACCTGATACAATGCGAAGAGAAGGGACACGACTCCCATTATTTGTAGATGACATTCTAGTCTACTAAGAAGATCTTAGCATGAGGAGCAAGACTCATCTGGAGAAATTGGTTTATCACATGTCAGCATGTATCTGTATATACCCGTCAGCACTTTTTGCCAGATGTTGGTCCTGAGAGATGTTTTTCCTCAAGCCATACACTTGCAATTACCATTTGCATATGCAACCATCTCTTTAATTGTCTCTGGGTTGCCTGCTGGAGCTTTCTTGTTATACATTCTCAAATATCACCCACAGACAAATTCAGAGAAGTCAGAGATGGTTAGCGCTTGACAGAACCTGAGAAATCAGGTATTCAGTACCTTTCATTTACAATTGAGAAAAAGAGACTAAGAGAGGTTAAGTGACCTGTCCATGGTCACACAGCTAGCATGTAGCAAAAGTGTGTGTTATTAGTATCATATTAGAAGCTTGGATTTTTGATGCCTGGGTCAATGCTCCTGCAATATGATATTCATGATTTTCTGACTTCTTTCCATTTAAAAGAAGAGGCAGCCAGTTTGAATGGTCCTAGATGGAAGAGAGCTGACGTATAACTCTTAAGTGGTTCTGGCATCTTTTTTTTTTTTTTTTTTGTGAGGAAGACCAGCCCTGAGCTAACATCCGTTGCTAATCCTCCTCTTTTTGCTGAGGAAGACTGGCCCTGGGCTAACATCCGTGCTCATCTTCCTCTACTTTATATGGGATGCCGCCACAGCATGGCTGACAAGCAGTGCGTCAGCAGGCGCCCGGGATCCGAACCCGCGAACCCCAGGCTGCCAAGCGCAAACTTAACCGCTGCGCCACTGGGCCGGCCCCGGTTCTGGCATCTTTTGAAGGCAGGATCTGCCTATAAACTTTTATGAAATTTGGACATTGGTTATGTCACAGTGCAACTCAGAATGTCTTGGGGACATCAATGACCTTATATCATGTTGTTATTTGTAGGACACTGTTTAAAACTTATCAGTTACAAATGTAAAAAATAGTTATCTGTTATTTAGCTCTATAAATCCATCTATGATGTTTTAGTTAAGTTGGAGGCAGGGTTACACCAGAGATTTAACTCTGCAAAGAATGCTAAATGGTTCTCCTTTATTCCTAATAGTAATTAAAATGTTAATCATGATGAACTGAATTCTTCCTATGTGCCAGGCACTGTGTTGAATACTTTGCATGTATTATCTAATTAAATTCTCACAATAACGAGGCAATGTAGGTATCGTTATCCTCATTTGCAGATGAGGAGACTGAGGGTGAAGGGTTAAAGGTAACCAAATGACAGAAGGGGATGCAAACTCAAGTCTATCTACCCTCCACATTCTGAGTTCAATTCTTGTTGACGTTTGCTCAAGAGGCACGTGCAATTTTAAAATAGGTATACACATTCTTAAGAGACTCCGTCCTTTAAGAGGTAGAGCTTAATTTCCTTCCTCTTGAGTGTGGACAGGACTTAGTGACTCACTTCTAAAGAATTCAATATGGCGGGTGTGATGGTGTGCGACTCCAGAGACTAGGTCATAAAAGGTGTTGCACCTTCCTCTCTGCTGACTTGGCTCTTGCATGCTGGGGAAAGCCAGCCACCATGTCATGAGGACACTCAAGCAGTATTCTGGAGAAGCCTGATTAATGAGGAACTGAGACCTCCAGCCAACAGCACTGTGGGTGAGCCACCTTGGAAGTGGATCCTCCAGCCCCCGGCAAGCCTTCAGATGATGCAGCCCCAGCCGACATCCTCACTGCAATCTTAGGAGAGACCTTGAATCAGAACCCCTCAGCTAAGCTGCTCTGTAGTTTCTGATCCACAGAAAGTGTGAAATCATAAATGTCCCCTACGTGTGCACTGGGGTTAGTATGTTTTGAATAATATTGGGGCTAAAAGGACATTGAGCATCCTTTTGGTGGCAGTTCATGAATGTCTCTTGGTCTTTTAATATCAAGTCCTTTTAAAAAATTTAATACTTTACTGCAGTTGCTTAAAAGACATCTCTGAATACTTCAAGTACAAGATAGTTGAGAGGCTGCTAAAGGCGCTTAATTCATTTTGATCCATTTAAGTTGTAACAACTTAATGTCGTGTCTTCCTGAAATTGCATTATCTTCATCTCTATGGGTTCTTCACTTTTGAACTATGATGGGATGCTAGCCACTTAGCTCAAGATTTTGAAACAGAAAATAACTGGGAAATGGTCTCCCTGGATTGTAAGATGAGCTTAGAGAATGGGGTTGGGAGATGTGTCATTGTAAGTGTTTGTAACTTAGGCATTTCAGGGAGGTTTCATACTGGCATTCAGGTCCATTTTCTGGAAAGATTAGGCTGCTCATGGTAGAAAGTACTAGACTTTAAGAAATGAGGTTTGTCTGGCACTTGTTACTGATTCATTGCTCTATCCGCCTCTCCCCATATATCAGCTGAAATATGGTTAAATGCCAGTGGAAGTCACCACAGTTGGAATTATGAAGCGAGTGAAATAATGCCACTTGTGTATCGTAAAATACTGCATCTCCACCTCGTGATAGACGTTAACGCTGTCATATTATATCAATTTTCTTTAGTTGCAAGCAGAAGGAGCTTAAATCAGCTTAACCAGATATCAGAGAGAATGCTTTGGCTCCAGGACTGGGCTGTCCAGGGGCGACTCTGGCTCGTTGGCTGGACCCAGGACCTCCCATGCTGGAATTCTCTCCCTTGCTCCTGCCTCCCTCACCTCTTCTGCATTCTCTTTGTCCTCCTCCTCAGGCAGGGGCTCTGTCCATGTTGAGAGCTTCATTCTGCAGCTCAGAATCCCCTCTATGAAGAGGCCATGTTTCCTATTTCCTCCACCCCAATTCTCTCTGTGCTTTGCAGACCATTCTCTGTTTGATAGCACACACTTTCTTTACTGTGTGAACAATTTAATTGACTAGGTCTCAGCTCTTTCCATAACAAGCATATTGTAGTCATGACTTTGGAGCCAGATCTTGGTTGGAATCCTGGTTCTACCACTTGCTAATTGTGACACTGTGGGCAAGTCACCAGCATTTCTGAGACTGTCCCATCGTGTGGCACTTGGCAACGACAGAGCCTGTCTCAGAGGGCCATGGTGAGACGGAAGTGATAAAGGCCCCAGCACAGTGCCTGGCGGGTACCAGGTGCCCAGAGGGGCGCTGCTCTGAGACCCCAAGCTCAGGGCTCGGGGACCCGCCCACCTGTGGAACCACGACACTCCCGACTTCTCTGGGGTCTCAGTGGTTGGGATGGTTTCTTGTAATTTATGCTAATAGAGAACCAGATGGGGTTAGGTCTTTGTAGCCAGGGCGGTGGGTGGGTGGGGCGGTGGTGTCCATCTTTGCCTCTGGTCTCTGGAACTCTCTGCCCCCTGCTGGGATGTGTGAGGTTTTACAAAAAGGGTCTATGTCACTGATGACTGGCTCTCCAGGATGGAGTCTGGTTCATGGAAGTGTTTGCAGGTGGACTACAGGGCAGTCGCCTCTTCACCCTTGGCCTCCTGCTCATCACTCCCACTGTGGGTTCGTGCTGGTGTTTGTGTGTGTGTATAATGTGTGTGTGCATAAGTGCATGTGTGTGTAGGACATGTGTGGTTGAACACGGCAAACTTATTATCACCTCAGGGCCTTTGCCCCTGCTGTTCCCCTTGTCTGGAACACTGATCCTTGTCCTCCATCACTGAAATCTCAGCTCTCCAATATCTCTTCTCAGAGACGCCCCCTTTCCTGACTGTCTAAATGATGCCTCTTCTGATCACTTTATTGCATTTGTCTTCATCTCTGCATAGCTCTGCATCAGTCAGGATGGGCTAGTTTATGCTGTGACAACAAACCACCCCCAGTCTCAGTGGTTTAAAGCAGCAGAGATTTATTTCTCACTGACATTGTGAGCCCATCAAGGTTCAGCTGGGGCCTCTGACCATCATCGTCTCTCAGGTGGCCAAAATAGCGCCTCACCTTGAACGTCGCTGGTAGCTGCGCCAGTGGGAAATAGAGACTCGCACTAGTGATTAATTGCTCCTGCATGGAAGGGAGACTCAAAATGTGTTGGTCAGAAAAGTTCACTTGGCTCCACCCAACCTGCAGTGGGCCGGAAGTGCAGTCCTCCCCTGCGTCCAGAAAACGGGAGCTGGAAGTACTTAGGGAAGGTCCCTAGTGACTACCAAATTCATTATTTAGGCGTTGCCTTATTTATTTTTTTACCGGCTTGTTAATAGTTTCCTACCACTGGAATGTGAACTCCAGGAGAGCAGGCAGCTCATCCGCCCTGCTCACCGCGGTCCCCAGTGCCGAGAACAGAGCTTGGTGCACAGCAGACTTTCAAATGTGTTTTACTGAATGCTGGGACAAATGAGTTATCATCCAGACCGTAGAGACCCAGCCACAGAGTGTAAATCTGTGAAACTCTGGCAGAGTTAGAGGTGGGTCTAGACAACAGCTTCTTTTTATGTCTTCCTTGGCGTGCTGGCCTTGATGTTCTGGGACAGTCCTAACTTCAAATGTTCGGTTCCCATTAGAGGCTCACGCATCTCCAACAGCATGTCCTCATCCTGTGTCGAGAAAGTGTGGTCCCCAGACCCCTAGCATCTCTCATGAGGGTGAATCAGCCAGGCCGTATCAGACAGAGCAAATTGTTGCCTTAAGACTGAATGGAGTTTTCAAAGAAACTGGCTTTGCAGGCACTGACCTTGAAGGTTCAGAGCTGAAGGAGGGATTTTTCTTTGCCAGGATGTCAGGCCTGAGCCCAAGACCTGCCCCCTTCCTACCCCACAAGCTGTGCTTTGTTCCCCAGCATGCTCACACCCCTCCCCAGTGGTGGTGGCTGTGCAGGGACATACCCATGAAGCCAAAGGTCAGCTAGCTGAACGGCCATCACATGGTCACAGAGCCCCTCGTTAGTGCAGCCTGGCTCAGGCACCAGAACAGATGTCACCTTTCGTTCTATTGTTTCAGGCCAATTAGTGGTCTTTTTCCTCCCAGGGTCTGACCTGGTGCTGACTCACATCGAATCTCATCATTAGCTGGAATCATTTTCATGCCTGAGAACATGCACAGGTGGACCCGGTTGTGAAAATGAGATTGATGTGGACAAGTTCAAGGTGCTGGTACGTGAATCCTGTGTGAAATCCATGTCCCCTTCCCTGGAGCCCGTACGTGGAGGTCTTTCTCTGTCCTGGACCATCTTATTTTTGCATCCTGTAGCTGGGTATATGAGCAGCCTTGTGAGACAAAAGAAAAATCCAGCTTTTTTTTAAACCGCTGTTTCCTATTAATTCATGCATGATTCTGGTTCATACTTGCTTTTCTGGACTTAATTAATCTTTCTTAATCAAAATGGCAGGACAGGTATAGACTCAACTCCATATAAAGAATTTCAGGAGCACTCGAATAGATATAATCAGCAAAGGAGAAGTCAGAGAAGTTACATGCACATAATCCTTTCTAATTGTGGTTGACTTAAGACCTAATTACTGTAGAGTAATTGGCCTATAAGAAAGATTTTGAGGCTGTTGTAATTAATACAATGGGCCAAGGAGGAGATGTGATGGGATCGTTGGGTTGTAATTAATTGGTGGCAGGAGAATTCTTGTATCCTGAAGGAGAACTCCTCACTCAGGGAGACTGATACCCTTTGGGACTATAGGAGCCTGCAAATCTTCTCCATTGAATTCCTGCCCAGCTGACATTTATTGAAAAGCCGCCAGGTAAATTGAAGGTTACAAGGATTCTAATCAGATTTTTGACCCAAATGGCATTTGGAATGTCAGTCTATTTGTGGGCTTCTCTTAACTCCACTCAATTTCAGGGTTAATGAGGTTAGAGATTCTGTTTGGGTTTGTTTTTGAATACCCCAGAGTGTCTGTCTGTCTGTCTCTCGTCTCTAATTTTTTTGTTTGCTCTTGTGGTCTTGAAATAATTGCTGGTGGGTTGGAGGTGCCACTTTGGGAGTGGTTGAACCAAAGGTTGATATTTTACTTTCTTGGGGAAGGTTGGTAACCATTATCATCTGCTACACTCCTTGGAAAGTGGACTCGTTATCCTTACTTATTATTGAGTGCATTGTAACAGTGCCCTCCTTCAAAACATTAGCGTTGGATGCAAGATGAATAAGTTCTAGAGATCTGCTGTGCAGCATTGGCCTAGAGTTAACAACACTGTATTGTACACTTAAAATTTGTCAAGAGGGTAGATCTCACGTTAAATGCTGCTACTACAATTTAAAAAATTAGCAGTGGTGATTCCAAGTCCAGACATGACTGAGGAGTTGATATCACGCTAATACGCTCACAGTTGACAACCATCAGCTCAGAAGAAAATGCAAAAAAACAGCTTCCTGAAGGATGTAGAAAGCGACTGGAAGAAGCAGACACTTGGAAACAGGGCACAGCACTGTATGAGTTTTCTGTTTTGCGATTTATAGACTGATGGGAGGCGCCATGCAGAGAAGCTGAAACTCAGAAAATTCCATCTTTCCGCCTGCCGTTGTGGAGGATAACGAAGATGCCCGTAGATGAATATATACACTGGAAGAGAGTGGGAAATGTGTATTGCATGGATAGACCTAGCCAGGGATGGACAGGAGTGACCTCATACGCAAGGATCAAAATGTTACACTCGCAGGAAGCCAAAGAGGTGTGGTGTTGAAGTGTGAACTCTGCAGTTCACAGCTCATTCATTCATTCATGGTATATTTATGGGTGCCCTCTATGGGACAGGTACTTTTCTAGGCATTGGAGGTATTGCAGGGAACATGAAGAAAATCCCTGCCCACTGAGTTTACAACAGCCTATAGAAAAGGCAAATAAATAGAATACAGTATGTTGGATGGTGTCAGGTGCCGTTCAGAAAAAACAGGGGAGCGTGACAGGGATCGCAGAGGAGGAGATGGGTCTTTTAGCAGAGTGAGCAAGGGGAGAGTGGTGGCAAAGGAGTTTGGGGAGGTAACCGGCCACAGGGCAAGGGGGCTGGGTTGTCTAGGGCCCTGTAGGTCTTTGTAAAGACTTTGACTGTTGTGTGAGTGAGACAAAAATTCCTCCAGAGTTTTGAACGGGACAGAGGAAGTACCTGACTTCTGTTTTAACAGAAGTACTCTGGCTGCTGTGTAGTGAAAATATAGTGGAGGGGTGGTAGTGGAAGCGAGAGCTCATCTAGAAGGCTATTGCAATGACCCGGAAACAGAGGATAATGGCTTGGACCATGTAGAAGTAGTAGACAAGGGGAGAGTGAAGTAATTTGTTCAAAGTATATTTCCCAGGTAGGCTTTCTGGACATATCGGATGTGGGCTATTAAGGAAAGAGAAGGTTCAGGACAACCAAGATTTTGACCTGAGTAACTGGAAGGATGGATGGACTTGCCTTTAATGGTGAAGAGCACATGGAGGGGGTGGTCTTGGTCTTGGTGAAGAGTGTCAAGTCTGAGATGCCTGTTAGACACCTAACTGGAGCTGTTGAGTAGGCAGTTGGATGAAAGAGTCTGGAATTTAGGAAAAAAGTCCAGGCTATAGGTATACGCTTCATGATTCTTGCACCTTCTAACTCCACCCCTTGGTCTGAGAGCAGGGAATTCCCCAATACTTACAGTCAGATGTCTGTGGTCTTGAAATTCTGAATGTGAGCATCCTTCTGATCTAGTGTTCTGCAGGCAGCTCGTGTTGGGCCTGATCTTTGCTAGGTCAGCCACGAACAAAGCACTGGTCGTCTATTTGTGACAGTCCCCTTAATGGAGAGCCCAGTGTAATCCTTTGTGCAGGGTATGGCTCCTGTCTCTCAGCAGGCGAAACACCAGGACTGGGAATAAATTGCTGCTGATTGCAGCCACCAGCTGGCCCCTGGTGACCATGGTAGCCTGCAGGGTGCTGGACTTATAGGTGCCCTCCATGGCCACCTGGAGGAACCCAGCTGACCAGCATGCACAGGGTGCAACCCCGGGACCCTGGCCTCATCAGCAGCTGCTCTCACTTGGAGAGAGCATTAGGCAGGAGAAGAATCCCCATTTAATGAGGCCCTTCCTGGCACAGGTGCAGAGTAACTCTGTGCAACACGCATGAGAAAGGTTTTCATGTAGCAGCAGACTCTGAAAAGTAATTAGGGTTTTCTGTGTGGCTCTGCTCTTCACTTTCCTCATCTGGCACAGAGCTGGGACACAGTCCTCTCAGTAAATGTGCTGGCATGAAGAAATGAGTGAGTGTTGCATTTCATCTCTCTCCAGCATGGCTCTGGGGTCACACTGGTGGTGAATCTGGGAGACTTCCCTCTGTAGCTGTGTGACCGGCCTCAGCCAGGGTTTCCATGTGCCCCAGTCATGAAGGTGGCTCACCACCTCCTTCTGGGTATGCAGGACGATGGCCCTTGCTGGCCCCCGGGGTCAGATGGGGCTCTGTGACTCATTCTGTCCTCCCTTCCCAGCCAGAGTATTCCACGGTCAGGGAGGAAAGTGGCCAGGTCTCTCTCTTCCCTTTGGGTCAGAGATCGAACGTTCTAGAGACAGATCAGAGCACACAATATGCAACATTTCTGTAAAAACAAGGCAAAGAATCACACACCTTCATGCCTGTAGATGTGCAGACCATCTCTGGAGGCCAATAAGAAAAGGAATAATAATTTTGGTTGGCTGAGGAGAGGGGAGTTGGAGGTCTGGGGGCAGCCATGGAAGGAAGACATTTTGCTATTTTCTTTTGTACTTTTAAAATTTCAAATCCTGGCAGTGTATCATTTATTCAAAAATTAACATTATGTTATAAATGAAAATACAATTTCCCAGCTCCTCTCTCAGGTGAAGCTGGGAATGTCTCCCCAGGACCCCGAGGAGAGCTCCCAAGGTCCCACACCGTCCTCTGTGCGTGTGTCCAGAGCCCCTGACGGTATTTCCCATGTCAGTCGGCGTGGGTGTGTCTGTCCTCTTGAGAAACACCTAAGCAAAGGTGGATTCCAAGAGCCATTTCATATAACAAGAGTTCTCCTCAAGGTTGGTGATAGAAAGAAACAGAGAGAGAGAGGACTCTGGAAAGTTGTCTTGAGGGAGTCGGTGTAAGATGATTTCTGGGCCGTCATGTCCTGGAAGGGTTTTGGGATGTTGTCAGAAAGAGCGTGGCAGAGGGAGAAAATTAACTGTGGCGACTGTCTTAGCTGTCTCCGGCCTGTCCTGGCGAGGCTGATAACATCAAATGGCTGGAGGGAGGGGGCGTTGTTAGTGTGAGAAATGGCTCCGGATTTGGCAGCCGGGAAAGTGGAGGTGCCCAAAGTGTCCGCTTGTTACCGAGATTTATTGTTTTCAGCTCTGGGAGAATGTTGGTAAGCAAAAATGGGGTCACTCATTCCAGTCTGTGAGCTACTTTAAAATATTTAAAAATGGAAAAAGAAGAATATAATGTCGTTTTCCTGAGGCTGGGAAGTGGGGCAATGGGTTGGCTGACTTGACATGAGCTGGTTTAGGAGTTAGATGGGGAGTTTCTTGGAGTATTTATAGCAGAACAAGGGATTTGAGATTTAAACAAAAGGAGAATAAACCAAACAAGAGAGACTTCAGGATGGTACCTTTCTATTTTTAAATAAAGTGTTTCCTGGCTAGAAAAAATTATGAAAAGTAATATGACACACATTCATTTGCCCACCCCAGCTTTGTTAACTCTTATTGTTTTGGCTTCATTTTCTTCAAATTTTAAAGGAAGTAAATATTACAGATATAATTGGAGCCCTTCTGTACCTCTTGCTGATTTCATTGTCTTTCTCGCCTCTCTGGGGTAGACATTATCATTACCATGCAGGTTTTTATAGTTTTTAATATAAACTGTATAAAGAATGGTTACACATGTGTTTACCATTTTTGTAAAAAGTATTATACCGTGCACATCCTTTTGCAACTTGATTTTTCCTCTTGTTCTTTTTTTTATTTAAAAAATTGAGGTATAGTTAACATACCCTAAAATCCGTCCTGTTAAAGTGTACACTTCAGTGGTTTTTAGGAGATTCATAAAGTTGTGCAATCATCCCACTATCTAATTTCAGAACATCCTCATCACCCCCTCCAAAGAAACTCTGTACCCACTAGCAGTCAGTTCCCATTCCTCAGCCCCTGGCAGCCACTAGTCTACTTTTTGTCTTTATGAATTTGCCTATTCTGGATATTTCATGTAAATGGAATCATACACTATGTGGCATTTTGTGTCTGGCTTCTTTCACTTAGCATCATGTTTTCAAGGTTCATCCATGTTGTAGCAGGTGTCAGTGCTCCTTTTTTTAATTACCAAATGATATTCTGATGCACAGAAATACCACATTTTGTTTATCAGTTCATCAGTCGATGGACAGTTGGGTTGTTTTCACTTTTTGCCTATTATGAATAATGCTGCTATGAAAATTGGTGAACAACTTTTTGTGTGGACATATGTTTTCATTTCTCTTGAGTATATACCCAGGAGTGAAATTTCTGGGTCATGGTAATATTATGTTTAATTTTTTGAGAAATTGCCAACCTATTTTCCAAATCAGCTATCCAATTTTACATTTTCATGAGCAATGCATGAGGGTTATAATTTTTTCACACTTTTGCCATCTTTTTTTTTTTTTTTATGTGAGGAAGACCAGCCCTGAACTAACATCCGTTGCTAATCTTCCTCTTTTTTTTTTTTTGCTTGAGGAAGACTGGCCCTGGGCTAACATTGTGCCCATCTTCCTCTACTTTATATGGGACGCCGCCACAGTGTGGCTTGATAAGCAGTGTGTAGCTCCATGTCTGGGTTCCATGTGAACCCCAGGCTCTCAAAGTGGAGTGGGTGAACTTAACCACTATGCCACTGGGCCAGCCCCATGTTTTATTTTATTTTTTGATGCTGTTGTAAATGGAACTGTTTTCTTAATTTTATTTTGGGATTGTTCATTGCTAGTGTATACAAATACAATTGATTTTTTATATTGGTTTTATCTTCTACAACCTGATGAACCTTTTTTAAAATTTCTAACAGTTTTTATTTTTGTATATGTGTGTGTAGGTTCTTCAGAATTTTCTATATACAGGTCATGTCGTCAGTGAATAGGGATAGTTTTACCTCTTCCTTTCCAATCTGGATGCCTTTTATTTCTTTTTCTTGCCTAATTGCTTCCTAGAAACTTAGTCAAATACGTGCATGTTTGTACACAGGTCTCTTGGGCTCTGTTCATTTCTCTTTATTATCTTTTTTCTTTCTGTTACTCAGGCTGGATAATCTCACCTGACCTATCTGCCAGTTTGCTGACTCTTTCTTCTGCCTGCTCAGATCTGCCGTTGAATCCCTCTAGGGAACTTCTCATTTCAGTTGTTGTCCTTTTCAGCTCCAGAATTCCTATCTGGTTCTTTTAAAACAATTTCTATCTCCTCATTGATATTTCCTATTTCATGAGACATCATTCTCATTTTCTTTTGTTCTTTAGACAAAGTTTCCTTTAGTTCTTTTCATATATTTAAAAATATATGATTTAAAGTCTTTGTCTACTAATAAGAATGTCTGGCCTTCCTCAGGGACAGTTCCTATTAACTGCTACCCCAGCACCCCCTGAATGGGCCTACTTTCTTGTTTGCTTGCACATCTCTTAAATTTCTGATGGAAACTGAACATTTTTAATTACATAATATGGCAACTATGGAAATCAGATTCTTGCTCTTTTCCAGCATTTGTTGTTGTTGATGCTGCCTTTTTTTAAAGTGAATTTCTTGAACTGATTCTGCAGTATCTATGTTCCTTGTCCTGTGTGGCCCCTGAAATCTCTGCTCAGTTAGCTTAGTGGTCAGCTAATGATTGGCCAGAGATTTCCTTAAATGCCCTGAACCAATAAGTTTCCAAGCCTTTTCCCAGGGGCTCTGTGTGCTCAGCTTTTGGGGAGAAAAGCAGCCGACACTGAGGACAGTGCTGGTTATTCTGTCTGCACCATGGGTCCTTTCTCCGCCCTTCCCTTCTCTGTGTCAGAAGAGGTCACCTCTGGGTCAGCTTAACCCTTCTCCCTCTGGCTTCCAGCTGAGTCCCGCCGGTGGCGACACCTCAGGGGATCTGAGGGCAGGAGGCCAGAGGATTGTCCTCGGGTCCCTCTGTCTCACTCTATTTGGCAGAGGCTGTGTTCTTCTGACTGAGGCACAGCTCCTGCCGGCTGGTCCTCTTTCGTGGCTGTGCTCTTCCTGGGTCCTTGTAATGCCCCTTTTCACCTTGGCCCTGAGGCCTGGATTAGCAATGGCTTCCTGCTGTTGCTGATTCCATGATGCTTCACCACCCTTTCTTGGTTACTATAGCTCTGTCCCCACGTCCATAAGTTGTCTCTTTTTACATTTTATTGAATTTATTTATATCCTTGGGTGTGCCGTCCAGTTCCTGCTGGGACCCTGGCTGATACGTAATGTGGTTAAAAAATCTTGTGGATTCTTTCCTACTGGGGCTTTTCCAAATTTCATCCTAATCTGCAGGACTCTAGGCCCTTCTATGTGAACCCCTGTAATGAAATTGACGTTCTTGGTGAGGATTGTGAGGCTTTACCGAAATCTTCCCCAGTAAAGAAATCTTTATTTATGGTCATTGGTCTGTGGATTAAGGTACAGAAGTGCATGGGTGTATAGTAAAGGGGCGTTTTAAACAACTGGCTTACTTTTGGTGAGAAAAGCAGATTCTAATTAAACCAAGCTGAAAGAAAAGGAGAATTAACTGCATGGATGTGGGGGTGTTCCATGGGGTCTAAGAGCAGAAATGTGTGTTCCTGGGGCTGGAACCAGGCAGCAGAATCCACCAGAGATTCTGGGCATGTTTATTCTCTTCCCTACCCCGTCCTTTTCATTCTGGTATTCCTATTTCAGTTCTTAGTCCTCCTGGTGGAAGAGGCCACCACACAGCTGCTGGGATTTCATATCTCTGCTTGAGAAAGCAGCCCAGGCCAAGTGTAGAACTTTCTAGTAGTATTTCACATTCCTAGGAAGTGTTCCTCATCCAGTTGAGGTCAGGGTTCACCACCGAGGCCAGAGCCACGGCTGGGGACTGGATCTTGTGATAATACCAAGGCAGGAGGACCTAGGGGGACAAATTCCCAGGAGAACAAGGACTCATTGGTGAGCCAGAAACACAGCTCATAAGGTGTTTACTAGAAGGTCAAAAACAAAATGTGTTTTCTCAGATCACAATGTCTACAGGGACCTGGAGGACATAATACATGAATAAAGTGGTCCAGGTCTATTGGAGAGTTTCAACCCCATTGGTGGGGGCAGCACTTTGCTCTTCCAGCTGGTAGAATGTGGGATAGTGTTGCCCAGTCTTCCAATTTTTTCAAAGAGGCTGGAAATACTGGGTTTTTTTTTTTTTTTTTTTGGTGTGGATTCTCTGCATTTAAAAATACTGGCAGCTGATTCAAATTTTGTGAACACATGGTGGTGGGGGTAGTCCATAAAGCACGTGCAGCCCAGGGGTCACGTTGTAACCTCTGGGTTTTCTGTTTAACTTTCCAACCAGCCAAAATGCAATAAGGGAACACCTATTGTTGGACTATTCCCATCTGACACAGTCCTAGAATTTTTTTTAAGTTCTATGTAGCAGTTTGATGATGGGAAGTCAGGAAATCAAACCAATGAAGAGGGAAAGTTTTGTGTCCGAAAGATTATAAGTCCCTGCTCCAGGCCAGTGGCACTTAAATGTTTTTAGACCTTTGACTGCCAACCACCGCCTGATCCATCCACCTGAAACACTCCTTCCACAGCAAGGTCAGAGAGAGCAGTGCTGCCTTTGACAAACAGAAATGAGGAGGTGGTGCCTGGATCTTGTGAAATTGCAGAAGGAGATGATTTATTCATGCCAGATTCTGAGAGCAGGCCATTCATCATGGTGAGAAGAGCTGTGTGACAGGCAGAGAGACGGACTGAAGGGCCTCTGCCCCGCTGATGGGATTGGTGAGCAGGGATTTTTCTCTGTTCCTCTCTGGAAGGACTGGTGTGCGGGGAGTCAGGAGTGGAAAGGATGTCCGGAGGGGAAGGAGGGTGTGACGAGGGACCCAAGCAGAGGGGCTGTAGTGGTTTCCTGTTGTACAAGCCTGTTCTTCAAAGATCAGCCTGAATCCAGCCTCCTCCAGGAAGCCTTCCTGACCTGCCAATTTCTGTCTCCTCCCAACACCGCAGCACAGTCTCTCTTGTTTCACTAAGCACGTGTTCTTCTGAGATCTCACTCAGACTGTTGTTTGATATTCACTGATTGAGTCATTCATTCAATAGGTATTAAATGAGCACCAGCTGTGTCCCAGGCAGTGTTCTAAGTGCTGGGGACGCAGTAGTGAGCAAAATGGGCAAAAATCCTGCTTTGCTGGCCTTTGCATTCGTGCGCACGTGCACGGGAGAATCAGCATGATAAAGAAATGAACAACTAGTGTGTTAAAAGTCGAAAGCTATGGGAGACGTGGAACGGGAAAAGGGATCGGAGCTGCAGGGATGGGCTGGACTTCCGACTGGGGGTCAGAGGATCTGTTGAACAGGTGGTCTGAACAAAGACTCAGAGGATGGTCTTTCCATTCAGGACCTTGTGTTCATGCTGATGGTTTGGGATACATTTTCCCTGTGATTTTTTTTTTTTGAGCTTAAGATAGATTCGTTCATTTATTCAGCAAACATTTGCTGAGGATCTGTTTGGCTTTTGTTCGTCCTTTATGTCTCAGTTCAAATGTCAGCTCCTTCCAGAGGTGGTCCCTGAACACCCTCCATGGTCTCCTGTTGTCATTTACATTCTATTTTAGAATTAAAAATGACTATTTAAAAATTATATATACTTTTTAATTTTTAAAAATGGAAAAAAATTTATTTAGCTTTTTAAAAAGAAATGTAATTTTTTCTATTTTATTTTTAGGATGATGTTTATCATGATCCAGACTTACCTTATTTATTTATTTACCTGACTAGTAAGACAGGGGTCTCGTCTGTTTTGTCTACAAGAGATTCTCAGAGCCAGACACACAATGGGTGCTTGATAAATGTCCCTGAATAAATGAATGTGCCAGGGACTCTAGTGACTGTGCTGTTATGATGGGTTTTGGCCTTTGAAGAACTTAGGTCCATACAATCCAGCAATCATGCTCCTTGTATTTACCCAAAGGAGCTAAAAACGTATGTCCACAAACCACAATGTCTTTCAGTAGGTGGATGGAAAAATAAACCCTGGTCCATCCAGACGATGGAATATTACTCAGTGCTAAAAAGAAATGAGCTGTCAAGCCATGAAGAGACATAGGGGAAGCGTCAATGCGTATTACTAAGTGAAAGAAGCCAATCTGAAAAGGCTACATACTGTAAGATTCCAACTATATGACATTCTGGAAAAGGCACAATGATGGTGCAGTAAAAAAATGAGTGGTTGACAGGGGGTTGGGGGGGGGATGAATAGGCAGAGCACAGAGGATTTGTAGAGCTGTGAAAATACACTGTGAGATACTATAGCGATGGGTCGTGTCATTGTACATTTGTCCAAACCCGTAGGATGTACACCACCAAGAATGGACCGTAATGTAAACTGTGGAATTTGGGTGACAATGATGTGTCCATGTAGTTTCATCAACTATAACAAGTGTCCCCCTCTGGTGGGGGATGTCGATAATGGGGGAGGCTGTGCATGTGTGGGGGCAGAGATTATATGGGAACTCTCTGTCCCTCCCTCAATTTTGCTATGAGCATAAAACTGCTCTAAAACACAGTCAAAAAAGAAAAGAAAAGAATTACTAGTAGTGGAGACAGACACGTTTTCTCAAAGCAAAGAGTACATAAATACACTTACCAGGGAGGCAGAAGACTGTGACTCAAAACTCAGCTGACTGGCAGCTTCTTGTCTCCTGGAATGCAGATGACACCCCCCAGAACTTCACAGAGTATGCTGGGCCTTTTAAGTATGTTCAATGAGTTAAGTGAACACGTACTGAACTCCTACAGTGTTCTGCCGTTGGAGCAGCAACACTACCAGCGTGTTTGTCCTCACGGAGTGGACAGTTGCGGGGGAGTCAGAGTTCCGTCTCATTGTATTGACCGTGAGGAACCAGCAGTCCTGTTCTGGGGTGTTTGTTCAACGTCATTTTTGTTCAGTGTTTACCTTGCTTTTTGGTCAGCTTTTAAGATAATGCCCAGAAAAAGGCTCGGAAGAAAAGACAGAGGCCCTGAGACTAGAGGCAGCCCCTCTGGCTTCATTTCTAGAAAAGAGTCGTGTGGGGAAAGCTTCAGCATCGCAGTCTGATAGCTCAGAACCATCTAGAAGTTTGTGGGGGCGGGGAAGAAATAATCTATGTAAATGGTACAGCCTGCTGGAAGACAGTTCAAGCTTCTGAACTCTCGCTCTCTCCCCCCTCTTCCTATATTTCTCCCTCCCTCCCTCTCCCCTTCCCCTCCCCATCCTCTCCCCACCACAAAGGTTATTGTCATAGTGGGTGATATGCTGAGAAATGGCTGGAGGTGGCTCCTGGGGACCAGCTGTTGGGTTGGGTCCCCCATCCCTCCCCACTGCCCCATCTCTCCTCCTCCTTCTAGCTGACAGGTCTGAGCTGCAGCCACACTGTGTGCTCAAAACCTGCTCTGTCCCACCTCAGGGGTTTCAGGGAGTAGGTGCAGGTTTTATTACAGCTGAGATGTCCATGGGAAACAGGGCTTCCGGGGAGCATGACCTCTGCGAGGAGGCTGTGTGCTCTGGCTTGAGGGGAGAGACAGCCAAGTGGTGTTCCTGCCTGAACCCTCCCCCCATGCACACACACGCACACACACACACACATGTGCACACAGACACATGCACACTTCTGCACCCCAGGGGAAAATGCGTAAAGAATATCTCGTGGCTGAAACACTGATCTGATTCCTCAAAGGCAGTGGGTAATTATTAAATTGAGGGAATCATGAAGCACTTTTCTAAATTCGAAAGGCTTATCAAGAATAGATCAAGAGCAGGTAAAATTAATAGTTATAAACCCATTTCCATAGAAATGGACTTATTAGCAAGCATGCCAGCTGCCTAAAAGTAAAAACCCCCTTCCTGTGCTTTGAGGGAAATGCCTTAAAATAAAAATTTATGCGTACTAAAAGTGACTCTGACTTGATTGTTATTGCAATCGTAGCTGGACTTGGGCACATTTCTGTAGGTGGTGCAGCTCGCAGCCTGGAAAGTCAGAGGGTAGAAGGAAGAGCCCAGTTAAGAGGGAGACCCTCCCTGCCCCCTTTGCCCAAAGACTGGCTACTTCTCTCTACCCAAGACCAGAGCAGGATTAAACTGCTGATAACAGGGAGTTACCTTCCTTAGTCTTCTCTCACTAGATTTTCACTTTCTTGGTATTATCTTTTCTGAGGTCTACTGAATGCTGAGAACCCGGGAATTATTTGAAGCGGCTCCTTAGCTGTGGTTACAAACACAGTGCAGACCAAAGAGAATCTGAAGATCTGATCTGTTAGGACTGAGCATCTTTTATAGGAGGAGACTCAACAGATGGATATGTGGAGAATTCCTATGACCAGAGAGACATTAAGCTGGAGTGTGGTGGGTGGGAAATGGGAGTGACTGAAGCTGAGAACTGAGTGCCTAAGTTCCTAAGATCCTGAAATCCCTTTGGAAATTCAAAATTCATCCCTTGATCTCTCTTTTCTTTGCCTTTTCACTAAAGATGCCCAGGTCAATAGGGGTCCCCTGGTAGAGGATTCCCATTTGTGCCCATAAGTCCTCTCGTGAGGCCAGGGACCCTTATTCAAAATGTATTTTCTTTCTCATGCAAACAGCATTACAAATAGGTACTTGAGGATTCCTAGCTCTCATGGACCAACACTCAGGTTAGGCTCAGCCGGGACCACCCAGCTATATTTGCCCGTGGGAGTCCCTGGACTATTCCAGAGCTGTGTGTCTTTGATGATTTTGGTGTCATCACAGTACATGTTCATAGTACTGAATGATGCATGAAGCAAGTTCATGTCCATTCACTCATTCTGTCCTCATAACGCTACCGAAAGTGGGCAGACAGGCATCATTGCTATTCACTCATTTTCCAGGTGAGGACACTGAGGCTAGAAAGGCGTAAAGGACTTGCCCAGACAGCAGTTCTCTGTCTGCACTGTCCAGTATGGCGGTGACTAGCCACATGAGGCTATTGAGCAGCTGAAATGAGGCTGGTGTGACTGAGGAACTGAATTTTCAATTTGATTTATTTTTAGTTAATTTCATTTGAATGCAAATAGCCACTTGTGGCTAGTAGCTAGTGTATTGGACAGTACCATATCTGAGGGTTTCTTGAAACTTCTGCTAAGTGAGAAAAGGTTTGAACATGACCAGTTCTATGAAGTCTAGTGTGGTTCTATTTTGAGCAGAATTCCATATCAGGCAGGTCAGTAACTCAGCTCTGTCAATACTGTTGCTGTATCTGAATGTTGCCTCTGGTACCTCTGGGCACATATATATAAGGCAGGCATCCAGTAGTGGTTTCCACCCTGTTCTTAAGTCTTCAGTGGAAGGGGAGCTGTCCATGGTGGGAGATTTCTGATGGGCAAGCAGCAGGCAACAGGTTCTTTTTCAAAACTCTTTCCTCACAGGCTGAAAGTTGGAGGTCCAAAATGCAGACTCTGCCCAGACCCCAAAAGGGAGGGAAGAGGGTTCCAAGCCCATTTTGGTCCAGGCAGGCCCATTCGCAGTAAAGGAACAGGTTGGTTGGTGTGACTCAGGCCTTGGGGGGCTGTGAATCGGTCATTCTGCTGTGACATTCCTTGGATCCTGGTAAAGCTAGATTTAGTGAGGTGGAAATAGGCTATGGAACAGGAGTGGTTCTCAGATTCCATGCTGGATGGCGTTTTGTTTTAACTCTGTTCAGTAACTTCTCCCATCAATGAAATACTCAGTCTACAATTTACAAGTCCATGTCAATGACAACAGGCTCCCTGTATATAAAAATATTGAGAATAACACTTCTCTTTTTCACTTATATGTGCCCCATCCTCTTCCTTTCCCCTCCTCCAAACACACATACAACTTTGTCACTCCATGAATTAAGGCAGGTGGGGTTTGTCTTACATTACATCTCATCCCACTTCAGGCTGATGAAATGAAGAGTCAACAGTAGCACCTTATTATGCCGCTCATAGTTTGTGTAGTGAACCGTGAAGTTTATGAAGTCCTTTCCCATTCTTGGTCTCATGATGCTCCCACAAACCCATGAGGTCACCTCTATCCTCCCCAAATCTAAAGCTCAGAGTTTGAGCCACTGTTTCATAGACACACAGCAAAGTAGAAGTAGAAATGGCCAGAATTCAGGATGTGCGTCTCGATTGGAGTAATGGCGAAACTGGATGAAGGTTTAGGGACATTTCCTGTGTGTGAGGCTTGGATGGTAGCACATGCATGCGTGGGCTGGGAGGAGAGAGCTGTGCTGGTGCGCCCGGAGATGAAACGCTGTCTGAGCTACTCATTCACAGAACAGGCTGCTTTCCACAGAGCCCCGAAGACGGATCATCCACCCATTCTGGTGGGGCCATCGATGGGCAGCCTGTGAATTAGGCTCTATTGATACTGCCGTATACTTGTTGAACTTGGCAATAATTCTTTGGTTGACAAAGAGGAATGTGGCAATTTATTGCATTCTTGACATTCTACTGGGTCTCAGGTTTTAAATTGCACTTTAACATGTGTTTGTTTTCCAGAGCAAATGGCTCTTTCTATGAGATCTTGCAAGTGGACTTTGGAATTGACAACAGCAGTGGCCTGGCTGGGGCCCAGAAAATTACATGGCAAGTGGAATACCCAGTGGAGGACTCCATGAGTGAGCCGGTCGTCTCCGAGATCTTTGTCAGCCAGACATCCTTTGTTGGCATCGTCCCTCTTGCAATGGTGAGAAATTCGGGCTTCAGAAAAAGTGTCACAAAGTTTTGTTTCAGAACTTTTAATATTGCAAGAAACTTGAAGCATTTTATAACCTGTTATTTTCTGTGCACCTGATGAAGTTGTTTAAACAAGGGAAATATACTTAAATTGCATTTTGTTTACCTGCTTTCTGTAACGCCTCCTTGGAAACTATTTAGGGTCTACAGTGCAAATCCCTTTTCCTTTGTGGATATTGCTGAACTGCTTCCTGGGGGAGCCCGTGTTCTTTATTGTCTCAGTCTGTGTCCATATCAGGACCAAGTGCTGCCCTGGGTGAAGACGGTTTCATTGAAATGCACCAGGGGGGGTGTGGTGGGAACAGCAGCTCTGTGTGCTGAGTGGGCTGCCCCCAGTCAATGGGCTTTGTCCTGAGGGTTCCGAGGGAGCTTGGGGATTGGCAGACTTTAAAATGCAGATGGACTGAAGGAACCTTGTTGGGAATGGACCAGCTGAACCTGGATAGGGTCCCAGAGTCCATAAAACCACTTGTGTTTCTGCTTCTGGCCTGGAGGGGACCAGATTTCTCCTCTGAGCTTGGCTGAAGTTCCATTCACAACCAGGCTCAAGAGTCATGTCTGAGAACAGGGTTATGGATGAGGTTCCAGAACCTATGAAGGACAGTGCTGGTAGGACACAGGGATGATAAGCCCATGAGAGTGCCCTATGCTTAACACCCTTTTCCACTGGAAGTGTTCAAATATATTCTACAGTGCTTTGAACTTCCTGTCTGGGACCAAAGTGTGGGCGTCCACACCAAGCTCTTCCAGGGCCATCTGTGGGTGCCTGTATCATCCATACTCAAGCTGCATACCAGGGTTAAAATCCTTGCAAATGAAACCCTCCATCCTACAATTAGTTCTGCAATTCCCATATCTGTGTTCTTGACTCTCCTTTTTACCCAAAACACACTTTCCCTACATCTCTCCACATCTGACTCCTTCTCTTCAGCTCGACTGTTAGAGAGGCCCCTTCGCTGACCACATTGGCTAGAACTGGCCCTCCATCCCCTCGCCCATCACTCTGTCCGCGTCCCCACCCTGCTCCGTCTTCTTCATAGACACCATCAGTGTTGAGGTTTGGGGTTCATCATCTGTCTTCCCCCCTCGAGGGTGAGATCAATGAGGGTAGGGTTCTGGTCAGCTTTGTCTACATCTGTGTCCCCAGCACCTGGAACAATGCCTGGGACAGTTAATATTTGTTGAATGCATGAATGAATCCCATGCTTAATCCCAGCTGCCGGGGTCATCCAGTTCTTGCAGATTAGATTGGTGGGGGTTTCCCACATCAGCAGTGGTCTGCATTTTGGTTTGGGAGCACCCACAATTTAGCAGAAAAGGGCCCCGTTAAGGGACTGAAATGGATGGTGGTGGATTTCAGGGCAGAAGGAGACTGCCCTGCATTTCCTTTTCCTTTCTTCTGTCAATTCTCCAGATCCACCAAGATCTGGCTGAGGCTGGGTTATCTCTTTACTCAAAGTCCTCCCAATTTTGCCATATGCTTAATCTGTAGCACTTGATTCACTGGGGATTCTGCAGCCTCCTGATGCTTCCAAGGGTGGAATGCCAAAGGGGAGCATTGTGTCCTCCTCTGATGGGCACATGGTGGGGACAGGACTGAACTGGGGGGAGAAAGAGCTGGTAAACTTGAATGAGAATGAACAGCCTGGCAGAGCAGGAAAAGCAGGCACTGGGAGTGTGTCCAGGTTACAGGTCAGCTCTGGCAGTCTTTCTGTGGTGGCAACACTGCCCTGTGGGGCTCGTCTGGAGTCCCTGCTCCTCTGTGTCTTAGTGTCTTGTGCCTGGGCACAGCGCTGGGTGTGGAGTCCAGGGGGAGTCCAGCAGTGTGCTTGCCTGCTGTGCGGAGTTGTTCCCAGCTGCCTCCCTCATCCACCCCCCATTTCTTCCCCTCAGGTGCCGTCTCAGCATCTTGCTTCTCTGGGGAGGCCGGTTGTATGTGTGTTGTGCACACTGCATGTCTCTGACTATTAGTGTCCCCCAGCTGGCTGATCTTTACTTAGGGACAGTTTCTTGCATTTGGCTTCAATTCTCATTGGCTGGAAAGTGCCGGGGTTGGATGGTCGAGTGGTGTCATGTATTACAATGTATCTCTTGGATCTCTGTGAAGGGTGGCTCTGAAATAGCTCCAAGGGACCGGAGCTATTTAGTAAAGTTTGCAGTGGAACCAAAGTTGGTAGTTCATCTTTTTTTAATCAGTTGTTTTAGCTGCTTTCCAAACCCGTAACTGCCAAATGGTGGCCTTTAGGGAAGAATGCTCCCTACTGCTCTTAGATGTAAGTACATTTCGTGTACTTCTTCCTCTTCCTCCTCCTCTTCCCCCTTTCCTTCTCCCCTCCTCCTGCTCCTTCTTCCCGTTAATTACAACAGGGGATGGGAATAATAAGGGATTGATTAGCAGGAAGTGAAGAGAACTCTAGAGAGTATTGGAAGGGCAGACATCAGGAGCATCCACTTCCCCAGGGCTGAGACACAGCACCTGAGGGAGAGGTCCCCCTCCCTGAGATCCAGAACTTGTTGGAGAGGGTGTGGTCACAGGTCACTGAATGTAGAGAAGTCGCTGAGGTAGCACACCAGCAGAACTTGCTGGAAGTCTGGGGACAGCTGTTCACAGGGTGGCATCTCATCAGAGGCATTTGCTATGAAACCACTCAAAGTGGGTGCCGGGGAAAGCTGCTGGCCCCCAGGTGCCCTGGCTGCTGGGTGCTGCAGAGGCTGGATGGGGGGGGGGGGAGGCCACCAGTGCTGGAGACATCATGTGCACCTGCAGGGCAGGAGCCTGCAGAAAGAGTGCACCAGTGCCAGAAAGCAAACCCTTTCCTTCTGACCTGTCTCCCCAACGCCCTCTACTGGCAAATCTTAACATCTTGCCCATTTGCAAGGAGAAAATATTAAGGGCTCAGGGCTCAGATCCATTTTCATGGAGCAGGTAGTGAGGGGTGAATTTGGAGCTGAGAGGCAAGCAGTTGAGAACCAGAATGCTGTCTGTCCTCCTTCACAGCTTCACAAGCTCCTCAGCAGGAGGCACTGTGTTTGCTCTGACCACCAAATGTTCTCTCAGCACCCAGCCTGGTGCCTCGTATACAACATTTGCTCAGCAAATGAATGAATGCTTATACTTATGTCAGAACCCGAATCCACTGGCTGGGTAGCCTCATTTGTTGTATTTATTTCCTTTTGCTGCTGTAACAAGTCGCCACAAACTTAATGACTTAAAACAACACAAGTTTATTATCTTACAGTCTGGAGGTCAGAAGTCTGAAGTGGGTCTCATTGGGCTGAAATCCAGGGGTCAGCAGGACTGCATTCTGAGGGAGAATCCATTTGTTGCCTTTTCCAGCTTCCAGAGGCTGCCAGCATTCCCTGGCTCCTGGCTCTGTGTCACTCTGACCCCTGCTTCCATCATCACGTCTGCTTCTCTGACCCCCTGCCTCCCTCTTTCCCTTATAATAACCTTTGTGGTTACTTTGGGTGCACCTGGCTAATTCAGGATAGTCTCTCCATCTCAAGATCTGTAACTTTCCCTTTCGCCATGTGAAGACCACGTGCACAGGTTCTGGGGATTACGCTGTGGGGGTCTTTGGGGACTGTTATTTTCCTGCCACTGACCTTATGCAGGACCCCAACTCCCTGTATTTTGGTCCTTCTCAGGCTGTGCACGCAGAGCCCTCCATCCCTCCTCCCACATCTCTTTCATTGCCTCCCCATACCTGAGTTGCTCTCTGCACCTCAAAGTCATTCCCAGCACCCACCACCTCTGACAGCTCCAGGCTCCTGGGGACACCACTCTCCTGTCCTCAGGGAAGCACTTTGAGCCCCGTGCTTCCAGGGGATCCCACAGCAGAGCTGCCACAGGCACGGGGCTGGGGCTGGGTGGGCTCCCGCGATAGCCCCACATCCTCCTCCTCCAACCCTGGGGCTGGGAGGGGGAGACTTGGGAGCAGAGCCTGCTGGCCTCTCATTCTCCATTTGGCCTCGGGGGAGTCACCTAAACTCCCTTTGCTTTCATTTCTCATGTGTGAGTTTCCAGGTAAGAATACCTCTCCTGTCTATTGCACAGCGGTGTCATGGGGACCAAATGAGATACAACAAATATGAACACGTGTAAAATATCAAGGCACATATAGAAGCTGTATATGTAACAGGAGAGTGTCCAGATAGACTGGAGCAGATTCAACTGTTGGTGCATGAGTGACCCTCTCTACTCAGCTAGTTTTGTAATCCTATTGGTTTACCTGGCTGTGGGGTACATTCTGGAGAAATTTCAGTTCTTTTCACCTTGGAGGTAGTTGGCAGTGAGACATTTGGTCACAAGTACAGGCTGTTGGGTCAACTGGCCTAGAGTGAAATTTGAGCTCCAGTGTTGACTGGCTTTGTCACCTTGGGCAAGTCACTTAGCCTCTGTGAGACTCAGTTTCCTCATCTGTAACATGTACACATGAGGTTGCCTGCCTCATAGAGTTTTGTGAGGGGTAAATGAGATACAGCAGGTAAAGTGTTAGCACGTTGGCGCGGCACACTGTTGGCACTCAGGAATATTTCTGAGTGCCACTATCTTCACCATTGTCATCATACTGTCTGGCCACATGTAGGTGTATCTGTCAAACTTTGGATGGAGGCCAGAGAGAAGTTCAGTCTCCGGGTGGGTGGTGGATTCTCCTCCTGGAGGAAAGAAAGGGCTTGATTTGCCAAGTCAGATACGGCTGTGGCACAGAGAAGCCGGGGAGATGAGGATATTTGGCTTCACCTGTGACAGGAAGGCGAGGAGAGATGACTGTTGGGTGGCAGTCAATGGCGCCTGCTGCCCATGGGGTATCTCATTCAATCTCACAGCCCCCTGAGAAGGTACCGGTATCCTGGGATTCAACCCTGGGCTGATGATTTAGAGCTTCCCTGCCATAGCTGTGTGACCCTGGAGGCACGGGATGCTGTTGACACCTGTTGGGTAGCTAACCAACCTCTACTTCCTCAAGGTAAAGATGCAGCTTTGGGGGAAGGCCTGATGGGACTGGGGAGAGACACCAGGTGTGGAGGCCAGGGTGGGGGCTGATGCAATAGTCCAGGCAGGAGGGCTTGCAAAAGGACAGTTGTAGTGGTGATATGCCCATCTCTCCATCCATCCATGCATCCATGTATCCATCATCCGTCCTTCCATCTATCCATTTATCCACCCATTCACCCATCCACCCACCCATCCATCCACCCACCCATCCACCCACCCATCCATCCATCCATCCATACCCCCATCCATCCATCTATCCATCCATCCATCTGTCTGTCTGTCCGTCCATCCATCCATCCATTCATCCACCCAGTCAATCACTACATAACAGACATTTATTTATCAGACACTGTGTTCTGGATTCATTACTTTTTGGTGAATGGAAAGGGATAAAATAGAATTGATGGAAAGTTTGGAGTTAAAGTCACCAAGCCTTGGAAACCAATTGTGTCTAATATTTCCATTTCTAGTGGAACAGCACAGATGGCCAAAACCTTCAAAAATCCCATCTTCAAAAAGGGCAGTCTAAAAAGAGGAGTGTGGCAACCCAGGGTAATAACGATGTTTTCCACATCATCTTTAAAATCTAAAATTTAAAAATAGTCTGTGCTATCCCCTCCATGGCTGGGAAATGGTATCTATGTGCCTTTTTTCCCTTTCCTCCTCTTTATGAAAGCACACATTTTCTTTCTTTCTTCCCTCCACAGTGTCCCTTTGCTCCCTGTCACTTCTCTTCAGTTTTCTGGGCAATTACTGAGCTTTGAACGTAGAGATTTATTTCCACGGGTGGCTTGGAGTCTAGGGCTGCAGCCCACCATTCAACTTCAGTTCTTAAAACTAAAAGGCCAGCTCTGCACATGCAGATAAAAAACACATTATCTTTCAACAAGATTGGAATAAAAAAAATGAACACACTTGGTGAGTTTCTAGGCAACTGGGCACAAGGGCTCAGCATAGGAAAAAGCAGGAGATAATCAGATTCCTTTTAGCTGTATCGGCCTGAAACTTGACAACAAGGCTGGGCACAAATACTTCTTTATTTCAAATAATACTCGTGTGCCTGTTCTGTGTTCTAGTGGGTGGTGATGAACAGACACATGGGGTCTCAGCTTTCATGGTGCTTACGTTCTAGGAGAGGAGAGTGCTGGATGCTAGAAGCAAGCAAATACACTCGGTCACTTCAGATGGTGGTGGGTGCTCTGGAGAAACTCATGTTGGGTGACAGAAGAGAGAGATGGGGGGTCGGGGGGTGTAGAGGGACCAGGCAGAGGGCTTTCTAATGATCTGGCGTTTGCTCTGAGAACTAACTGAGAAGGAGGGGCCAGCTATAGAAGGCTGTGGAGGAAGAGCGACAAGGCAGAGGGAGCAGTGTGCGTCTTCAAGCAGAATCAAGCTTGATGTTTGAGGAACTCAGAGAAGGCTGTTGAAATGTAGACAGCAAGGGCCAGGAGCAGGAGAAAGACGAGACTGGGGAGGAAGGCAGGGCAGCTTCTGCAGGCTAACATTTCCCGGGCCTTCTGGTGCCCAGGCACTGTTCTCGGTGTCTGTAATGGTCTCCTATTGTTGCTGTGACAAATCACCGCAGACTTAGTGGTTTTAAACAACAAAAGTGTATCTCACCGTTCTGGAGGTCAGAGGCTGAGATGGGTGTATGGGGCTAAAATCAAGGTGTTGGCAGAGATGCATTCCCTCTGGAGGCTCCAGGGAAGAATGATTTCCTTGCCCTTGCCTGCTTCTAGAGGCCGCCCAATTCCTTGGCTCGTGGCCCCACATCACTCTGACCTCTGCTTCTGTCACCACGTCTCCATCTCAGACTCTGACCCTCCTGCCCCCCTCTTACAAGGACCCCTGTGATGACATTGGGGCCACCTGGCTAATCCCGGATCATCATCCATCTCCAGATCCTTAACTAAATCACACGTGCGAAGCCCCTGTCCCATACAAGGTCACGTATTCACAGGTTCTGGATCAGGACTGGGACATATTTGGGGTGGAGGGAATTATTCTATTAGATCCATTAACTCATTAAACATGCAGCAGCTTTAGGAGGTACCTATATTATCCCCATTTTATGGATGAGAAACTGAGGAACAGAGAGAATAAATAACTGGCAGGAAGTTGCATACCTAGTTCTACAGCTAAGCTGACTGTCACACCAGGCCACCTGCCTCCAGCATCCTTCTGCCCAGTAGTATGCAGTGCTCAATTCTCTGTGTCACGGAGCTCTTGGGCAGTCTGGAGTTCTCTAAATGCATAAAACTTTTAAAAAATTAAAACCAATTATATTGAAATACAGTGATCAAAAATACTTATAAAAGCAAAGGTGTGATATGGTAATATATGTACTATTTATATATTTTCTCATTGCATTACAACAAGATCTAGTGTCAGATGCAATAACTCCTGTAACATCACAATAAGTGTTGTTTTGAGATACAGGTAACAGCCGTCATGTGATATGAAAACAGTTGTAATTTGTGTGCGTGAAAAACCCTGATGCTACTAATGCCTGGTGCTGTGGTTTGTCCTACTCATTCGTCATCAAGAGAAATGCTAAATTTCAGTTACAGGTGAATAAAAATACAGATATGTGTATGTGTGTGTATATAACTGCATGTGTGTATATGTGTGCATGTGTGTATGCATGTGCACACGTCTATATGTGCATGTGTGTACATGCAGCTGTGTATATACATATGTGTGAATATGTGCATGCGTGTATGTGCACACGTGTATATGTATGTGTGCATGTGTATCTGGGTGTGTGTATCTTTTCCTATCCAATTTCATGGCCTCTTGGACTCTAACAACAGATGCCTTCTGTGGACTCTGGTTTGGGAATCCTATTGGGTTTTGTTCTGTGTGTAACGTGGAGCCACTGGATGGTTTTAAGTGGGACGAGCCCACATGGTCTGATTATATATTTGAAAAGACTGATGCAGTAGCTCTCTGTTCAGTGTAGAGTGTGCCCTTCAGCAGACGGTCACCGAGCACTATCTATCGTCAGACGTTGGGCTGGGCACTGGGTGACGAAGTGATGAACAGCTGTGTTGGTCTCCGCCCTCCAGGAGCTCACGGCCTCGCGGGGTGGGGAGGGGAGATGACAGACATGCTCAATGCCATGTGCTCAGTGCAGGGATGGGGCTTGGATGGGCGTCTGGAGCCCACAACTCACCCTCTCGTCTCCATCCCGTGCCAGCTCCCTGCCCTGAGCCCCCGTCAGCTCTTTCTTGGATGACCATCCTGGTCTTTTTCATTTCCCGTTTCCATCCTCGATGCCCCCGCAGTCTACTCTCCACGTACCACAAAGAGCACTCTACTTACACACACATGCTGATTATGAACACTCCCTGCCCCAAGCCCTCCAATGGCTGCGCGGTCCTCCCGGAATGCAGAGTGATCCCCTCCTCACCGTGGGTACAGAGGGCTGCCGAGCCGGCCCCTGCCCCTCAGACCTCACCCCGCCCACTCCCCTTCCTGCTTCCACAGCCGGACCTGTGTCTGCCCCGGAGCCTTTGCTGAGGCCCCCCTCCCCTGCACCTGGAGTCGTCTTTCCCCAGCTCTTGATGGGTCCGTCATCTTGTCATTCAAATCTCAGCTCAGATTCGGGGAAATCCTCTCTGAGGAGATGATGGAGGCTTTTTTTGGGTCTTCTGTGAATAAACCTCATCTCAGTCATTCTACACATTTGGGAGTAGAGTGGGGGAAGCAGGGGTATCTTTAAAGGTAGGAAGAGGGGGCAGAGAAGTTGAGACAGAGAGAGAGAGAGACAGAGAGAGAGAGACGTTTCCCACCTGGAATGAGGATGCGTGTTCTCAGGAGTCGGGAGCACCCACTCCCTGCTCCCTGGCTGTTCCCCTGGGGCCATGGGGGGGACCTCATAGGGAAGTGGCTGCTTGTCATCCCTAGAGAGATGGCACCCAGGCACGGGGTTCCCAGCCTTCCAAGGACTCCCCAGGCCCCACGCCTATCTTGGACTTGGACCAGGAGGATGTCAGCGACAGTCATGATGGGCAGGGAGTTTGGGCCACTTCTTTTCTTCCGTGAAAACTCAGCCTTCCTGATTCCTGTCTGACAAGCAGCAGAGTTTCGAATTGATTTGAGTTGTTGGCAAACTCAGATACCCAAGGGGCCCTCAGTGTCAGGCAGTGCAGTGGTTAGAACACAGACTTTGGAGCTGTGTTCAAATCCTGCCTCTGACACTCACCAGCCACAGGATCTTGGGCGACTGACTGTTCTGTGACTCAGTTTCCCCATTGTGAAACTGGCCCAGGATTCTGGTGAAGTCACATGTGGGAATTGCCCAGGATGGAGCCAGGTGTTAAGTTGGTTGTCATAAAGAGGAACCCTGGTCATTATCTGGAACAGCAGTGTCCACAGTAGAGAAGAGAAGGATTTCTGGCACGGCAGTGTTTTGAGGTGGCTGGACTGGATGAGCACAGGTGTGACGTGTAGAGAGAAGTGATCACAGCGGGGTCTGCGGAGCAGAGGGGCCATGGCAGGCGGAGCCTGACAGTAAACATTTGACTCCAGCGTGAAGCAGGGGGACCTGCCTTCTGAAAGGTCCATTTTCTTCTCTTTCCTACTCAAGGAAGCTGATTCGTGCTCCCACGGCAGGAGGGGTCGGGCTCCCCCCACCAGGGCAGGGCCACGAGGAGCTGTTCTTGTCTGGCTCGTTGGCCCAGTCTGCTCCCTTGCTGCAGGCGTCAGGCTGCTGGGCCAGCGGCTGCCCTGCACTCCGTTTGCCGCGGGGAAACTTCAAGGACCTGGAGGCCCTTTATCTTCTTGGGATGGTTGTGCCTGATGCCCCAGGACCAGCCAGGATGTGAATCTCGTGAAGCTGTTTCCTGTCATGGAGAGTCTCCCTCCCTCCCTCTGTCGCCCTCTGCCCTTTGCCCATTTGCTTTGCATGCGGCTGGACTCAGAGGGGCAGCCTTTGTCCTGGGAGCCTCCAGCCTGAGCCCGCTCTGAGCAGGGACCTTCACCCTGGCTGGCAGGCACCCACGGGCCCTTGGGGTCTTCCCAGCCTTGGGAGGTCATAAGTAGGAAGGCATTTCAGAAAGTTCCTCAGGCTTGTGAATGACTCTTTTCCTTGTTCTTTGTCTTTTGTTTAAAACTTAAAAATAAAATCTAATAGTGCTTGAATACCTCCTCCTAAAACATTACAGGCTGGGCTCAGCTGTTCACTGACTACCCCACAATTCCAGCTCCCTCCCCAAATTAACCATGGTTCATCATTTTATTTTTTTCATCTGGAACTCCATCTTTCTATGTATCTACATTCATACACATATACCCGGCTGCAGAAAACACAGGGTATTGTTGCGTGTGTGGCTGTGTTTTAAAACAAAGGGTGCTGTGTTGTGTATTGTATTCTTCGTCTTTTTTTTTTTTTTTTTTTTGCTAGGAGATTGGCCTTGAGCTGACATCTGTACACATCTTCCTCTACTTTATATGTGGGTCACCACCACAGCATGGCTTGACGAGTGGTGTAGGTCCATGCCCAGGATCCAAACCCACAAACCTGGGCCACCGAAGTGGAGTGCTTGAACTTAACCACTATGCCACCAGGCCGGCCCCTGTTTCATATTCTTTACAGCTGACAGTACATCTCAGAGGCTTTTTCATGCCCATGTGGATAGAGCTGCCTCATTCATTTCTTAAAAACTGCTCTTTAGTGTTCTGCGGTGGGCTATTCCATGGTTTATTTCCCTACTGATGCATATCTAGGTGGTTTCCGTTTCCTTTTTTTTTTTTTTTTTTTTGCTACTGTGATGCATCCTGTAAAGTTTCACCTGGTTTGGGGGTGGAAAGTGGGTTTTACATCATTGCCAAGTGGTAGCGCAACAGAGCACTGCTGTGCTAAGGCGGGAGTAAGGACGGTGGTCAGTCACAATCGTCTGTGTTGGGCGCTGTATTAGTTTCCTGGGGCTGCTGTAATGAATTACCACTGACTGGATGGCGTAAAACAAGAGGAGTTGATTCTCTCACAGTTCTGGAGGCCAGAGCTCCAAAATCAAGGTGGCAGCAGAGCCACACTCCCTCTGAAAGTTCTAGGATTCTAGGTCCTTCCTTACCTCTTCTGGCTTCCAGTGGCTCCAGGCCATCCTTAGCTTATGGCCACGTCCCTCCGGTCTCTGCCTCTGTCATCACAGGGCTGTGTGTGTGTCTGCATCTCTGGGCCTCTGCTTACAAGGACACCAGTCATTGGATTTAGAGCCCACCCTCATCCAGAACGACCTCATCTTAACTAATTACATCTGCAAAGACCCTCTTTCCAAATAAGGTCATACTCTGAGATTCCAGGGGACATGAGTTTTGGGGGGACATTTTTTAACCCACTAGAGGTGCGGGAGGGGGGTGGCTGCACACGTGCCATGGACTTGCCGACTCAGAGTTGGTCCTGCAGCTGCAACATCTCCAGCGGGAACTGACGTTCTGGAGAATGACTCTAAAGGGCTGTTAGATCCCCAGTCACTAACTCGGCTACAGAACATTCACATTCTAGTGTTGACTAGACTCCATTTACAGGACAAGAAAGAGAGTCCAGCGTCTTCAAAAGGCATTTTTGTTGAATCCTGACTTAGCAAGTCCACCCAGAGGCCTCTCTGCTTCTTCCACCCACACAAGTTTGTCAGCGTAATCACCTGCTGGAGACCACACGACGCTGGCAGCAGGCAACCGGAATGAACAACACAGTTCTGTCTTCTAGGTTCTCTCACGTACAAGAAAGAGCAAGATGTTATGAGACAGCCGTTACCTTGCTAACTACACATGGGTTCACCTGATGGATCCCACCCGCTCACAGCTGAAAGGAACAACTGTCAATTGGGGAGGAGAATGTGTGTCCGCTGGGTACACTTTACAAATGACCAGAAATAACTGTCTTCGTTGGATGAGACTAAAGCCATGGGCTCTGTAAGCACCACTCTATGCACACTTCTGATGTGCTGGCTACACTTCAGCCACACACAGCTGAGCGTTAGTCCAGCACATGAGCCAATGAGTATATCCAGTAAACCTGTCACCACAGAGCCCCATGACTGGGTTTAGATGTTATGTCATGTCCTGACTTACAGGAAAAAAATAATCTGAAAACGATTGCTCTTGGCAAGTGAACTGAAGTCAGCTAAGTGGAAAAGGAGAAGGAGAAAATCCATTAAGATGTTTGGTTCAGTTGACCTGCATCTTTTTGGCAAACCTTTGCTGATGGATAATTTCAGAAGGTGAACCGGAAAAATAGACCCAGTAAGCAAGTGGAGGAGCAAAGAATTCCAGGTGCTTCTGCGGCTGCAAGAATGTGACATGACACATTTTTAAGGCTCTGTCAATACCATTAATATTTATGACCCATCTCAAGAAAACGTCCTTTGCGCGGCACATCCATCAAACACCTCTGCTCGGGAGTTGTCTTGTCTTGTTGGTCCACGAGCCCTGAGTGACAAAATGGACAGCAATTACGTGAAGGGTTTTATGCCCCTGTTTTACATGCCCTTAAAATGGTAACATCAGGAGGCTGTATTCTGAGAAAATAATTTTCTTTTTGAAAAAAAAAAAAAGACTCCTTTATTGTTGATGAGTAGACTGGATTACTGATCAGAAGGAGTCGTGGATTTGCACGTTGTCTGTGAGCATCGAGACTTCCGGTGCCGCCTCCAGGGCTGAGATTCCTGTTTGGAAATGACAAACCAGAGTCCTTGCCAACGAAGTGACTCTGCCTGCCTCTGTACTAGACAATAAGGGGATGGCCCCTTGTCCCCCAGTGGGGACACGTGGAGACGTGTGTGCTCGGGAAAAGTTGAGCTGCCTCGGTTTACGTCCGACCTGCCATTTGCTTCAGCTTCGTGATCTTTGGCACAGTCTGCCTTAGGAGCCTCAGTCATCCTGTCTGTAGAAGCGATAACTTAATTCCTACCAGAATGACCTTATCAAGGGCTTGTGAGGATGTAATGAGAAAATATCAGCACCCTGCTTGTCACATAATACATGTATGATAAATATTGATGGTTTCTGTTTATCGGTATGCCAGTGAGCTTAAAAGACAGACACTTAAGAGCAGTGGTGAAATTGAAAATACTTCACAACAGGGTGGCCTGGTCACTGACCAGTGGGAACAGACACAGCTTGTCAGTATCTGCTGCAACTCTTCCTCGCCCCCCAACCCCCCACAGCAGCTGTGTAACAGCCCCGCCTGAAGGAATCGCAAGGAAATGTTGCAATGCACCTTTTTCTTTTCTTTTTGCATAGCTCACTTTAGACCCAGCACACCTTGTTCTAGATAGCTCTGATTTTGCAAACTGCCAAGCTGGCGTTCTTGAGCGGCTTCTCTTCGGAGGACAGGGAATCACGGCGGCAGTCCCCGGGGTGCCCACTAGATGGCGCTCACAGACCAGCTGAGGCCGCACTTGTCCTGCGCTCCCCTCCCCCGGAGGCTGCTGCACCCCTGCCCCTCGCCCGGGCTTCTCCCGGGTAACTGACTGCTCATCGAGCCCCTTGCCCACCCGGGACTCCCGACTCCCGAGTGTGAGCAGGGAGGGCTCCCTCCTGCGGCCCCACCCGGCGCGCAGCGCAGCACCTGCGAGCACCTGACACGGGGCACCTGGCAGCGCCGACAAGAGGTGCCTCCCCGCCAAAGCGGCTGCATGGACGTCGTGGGTGGCTTTTTTTCTCGAAAGGCTTTATTGTTTTTATTTTAAAAGATGCATTATAAAAACTTTAAACAACACAGGGAGAAATAGAAATCCCAGCACCCCCAAAGGACCGTGGGTAATATCATAGACCCGTCGTTGGATGTGTCTGTTCTCAAAGTCCAGGAACGTGCAGACAGACGGCGGCTGGACGGACAGCAGATGGACATCATCCTTTATAACAGTGAGGCCATACTCTGCATGCTGCTGTTTTTAAAAAAGTGTTTAATTCTCCGTTTACTTGTATTTAAGAGAAGACAAGGAATCTAATGTGAAATTTCCGAACTTCAAAAAACATTAATCACTACAAGAGATAGTGATTTTTAAAACAGCTTGCTATGATCAGGGGAGAAAAGTTTATGGTGAGAACAAGTCCTTTTATTTTTATTGTAAGCATTATTCCCATCATTACCACCAATGCTGCTGCTGTCACTCTTTTTGATGTCACTGTTTAATTTTAGTATAGCATCTTTACAAAAAAAATTTAGGTTTTTATTTATTTAAAGATATTTTTCAGGGGCTGGCCTGGTGGCACAGTGGTGTAGTTTGCGCTCTGGCAGCCCAGGGTTCGTGGGTTTGGATCCTGGGCTTGGACCTACACACTGCTTATCAAGCCATGCTGTGGCGGCATCCAACACATAAAGTGGAGGAAGATGAGCACAGATGTTAGCCCAGGGTCAGTCTTCCTCACCAAAAAATATATATATATATTTATATTTTTGGCTTTATTGGGGTATAATTGACAAATATAAATTGTCTGTATTTAAGGTGTACAGTGTGATGTTTTGATACACACATACACTGTGAAATGATTACTACAGTCAAGTGAGTTAACATATCTATCACTTCATGTAGTTACCATTTTGTGTGTATGGTGAGAACACTGAAGATCTACCCTCTCAGAAAATTTCAAGTATATAATACAGTATTGTAGCTATAGTCACCATGCTGTACTCTAGATCTCCAGAACTTACTCTTCTTTCACAACTCAAACTTTGTACCTTTGACCAACACCTCTCCATTACCCCCCTCCCCAACCCCTGGCAACCACCACTCTACTCTGTGCTTCTACAAGTTCAAGTATTTTAGATTCCACTTATATATGAGATCATGCAGTGTTTGTCTTTCTGTTTCTGGCTTAGTTCACTTAGCATGATGTCCTCCAGATTCATCCATGTTGTCACAAATGGCAGAATGTCCTTATTTTTTAAGGCTGAATTATATATCTCACATTTTATTTATCCGCTCATCCATCGATCAGCATTTTGGTTGTTTCATATCTTGGCTGTTGTGAATAATGCTGCAGTGAACAGGGGGTGCAGATATCTCTTTGAGATAGTACAGCATCTGAGCTATCCAATATGGTAGCCACTAGCTACATGTGGTTATTTAAATTAAAATGAATTAACATTAAATACAATTAAAATTTAGTTCTGCAGTTGCACCGAGGAACATTTCAAGTGCTCAACAGCCACATGTGGCTAGTGGCTGTCAGACAGCACAGATAGAATAGTCTGTCACTGGAGAAGGTTCTGTTGGACGGGGCTGGTATTAGTTGACTCCCTTCTTTTACAGATGAATAAACAGCACTGTAGATTTCTTTCCACTTTCCTCTGCTCATATGTTTGTTAGTTTTATATTTTTTACACTGTTGAATTTTATTACAGTTGTATTTAATTATAGAATCTAATGCCTCCACTTCAATATTAATTTATGCTTCAAATTCTTCATTAAGCACCCCCATTACTTCATCAGCTGCTGTGTGGAGAATGGATTGAGGATTGCAAGATTGGATATTATTGCAAAGGTGCAGGCAGGATGTAACGGGGCTTACACAAGGAAGGAGGCTGTGGCATTATCAAGAAGTGGAAGTGCAAGTGTTTCTTTTGATGGTGAGCCCCCGAGCCAGTCCCTGTGTCACCCTGTGAGAAAATAATTTGGGGATTCCAGATTTTGTCATGACCTAGAAATTAGGTATTGATAATCAGCTATATTTATTATTGTCAGAGATCCTCTTTAAAGTTGCCTTTAGACAGTAGGAAGTGGTTAGCCCTGAGGATGTTTCTAAGAATAAATTATTGGATATCAGCAACATTTGAAAATGACATTTCGTAAGACAGACTTTGTCAACTGTTGTGATGAATTGTTTATCATTGTGGAGACAGATGATGCTTGTTGTGACAACAGGCAGTGTGTTGAAGCAGCCGCCAGGACTGATGAGGTTAATCCCCGATGCTAATGCAGGGTGACGATTCTCCGTGAGTCTGTCCCTGGCCCTGCTGGGCCCGCCCACACTCCCAGGTCTCAGGAAACAGCCTCCCGCTCAGGTCCTGCCTGCGAGTCAGGGGCTCTTGGAGAGGGTGCCTGTTCACGCGCAGGCGCTGAAGGTCGGAGATAATTATGCTTGTTCCCGCTCGATTGAGGTGAGAAGGTGGGAAACACGCCAGCGATGGCCTCCTTGATGATGAATTTCGGCTCTCTGCTCAATAGGAACACGGCCCAAAGCTTTCTAGAATCTCTCAAGCACGCTCCATCACTCTATTACCTTGACCTGAAGGACCCCTGGGAAACAGATACAGTGGAAGGTCTTCAGTGCTGGCCTGGGAGACAAATTCTGTTTTTTAGTTCATTCCTATTTTGCTGTGTGATGTTCAACACATCGCTTAACTTCTCTGTTTTCGTTTCCTTTCTTGAAAATTCAGGTTCTGCTAAAATTAACTACTGTAACCATTTAGCAAACCTTTTCAGATAGGTCAGTGGTTCATTGATCATAGATTTAGAACACCCAGAATAGGGAGAGAAAATTAACACCATAGATAGTATTGTAGGGTATGAAGGGGAATTCTGAGTTCAGATGCTCTTGAACCTTCAAGAACGTTTCACAAGCACTGTGCCACTTGTAGCTTGTTGCCTGTCAGCTCCAGCTCCACCCTTCTCGGCCTGTCTGTGATCTTGGAGGGGGACTCTGTGACCATCTCTCCTTCGTCAGCTGGAGCAATATCGGGCTTTTCCAGTAGAGGGCGCTGGAGGGACGGGCCAAGGCTCCTCCTTCAGCCCCGGAGCTGGGAGCAGCCGACGTTTGCTCTTCCTGGTTCTTTTCATCTCTATTAGCAGTTACCATCTTTTTATTAGTTAGAAATTCTTATCTTCAATTTTTCCTGACCAAATGGCTGGTGTGGTTTCTTCCTCCTGATTGGACTCTTACTGATACGTTACCATATGTAATTATGTAGTCACATAAAGTGATGTTATTATTTCCCATAACTAATTCTTATTTTATTGACTGTATTTAAATATGTCCCCCAGACTTATTATTATATTATACATTATTGTATCCAGGCTACCCTATCAGTGAATAATTTTCTTCAGGCTCATGAGACTACTACATGTACCTAAGAGTAATAATCACCATTTCTTTTTGGAACTCGGGATAATTTAGTTCCTACTCTTTAGCTTCAGAATCACGAAGGGGCTGGTTTAAAATGTGAATTCTTGGGCCTCACGCCGAGATACTGTGTTACTCTATTTACTTTATCATCAAATGGTCCTGCTGTCTACATTATTCACACTCAATCCTTGCACCAATGCTGGTAAGTGCCTTGACCTCATTTCACTGCTTGTGGCTCAGAGAAGCAGCTCATGGGCAGAGCAGGGGTTGGCTGGGCCAGAAAGCAAGCCCAGGGCTTTTGATCCTAGAGCGTATTTTCTTTCCTCTACACACTGCCACTTTTCTAAGCATAGAATGAAACTCCTTCTGTTCCTTCCATACAGGTGATGAGAAAATTGAGCCAGACAAATAATTTAATTTTTCAAAATATTTTTTTCTCATTGTAGAAAATTTGTTATAGACATTTATAAAGAAGAAAATAAAAATTATCCTTCCTTCCACTGTCTGGAGACATGTTTTGACACGTCTATTTCCAGTTTCTTTTCTCTGCATCTATCATGTTTTAACAACACGATAATCATATTTTACTTTTTATATCTTATAGTTGTATTGGTTTGCTACTGGTGCATAATAAAGTGCCCTAGAATTCTGCAGCTTAAAGCAACAGTCGTTTATGATCACTCATGCCTTGGCTGCAGTGGGGGCAGCTGGGCCAGGGGGTTCATCTGGGTGGTCAGCTGGGGTGCCTCTCATCCTTCTCCTGGGACCGGACTCCAGCCTGGGCATATTCTTTTCACGGCCATGGTGGAAACACAAGGGGACAAGCAGAGATACGTGCAGTGTCTCTCCTGGGCTGAGAACAGGAATGCTGGTTCTTCCTCCTCCTCACCGCAGGAGGACAAATCGTTTCTTTTTCTGTCTCTCGCCCCAGCCTCCTACGTGCAAAGAAGAAATAACCTCTCAATTTCTCCTGAATTCCTTTCAGGAATAGCTCCTGTCACTTTGCATTATATATGAATACTCAAGCTCATTTAAAACACCGTGTGATAAAGTAACCTGTATAATTTTCTTCACAGATGACTCTGAGGACAAAAATAATGGTGACTTATTAGATCATGGCACTGTATCTGACGCCAGCTCTGAGCCCTGATCAGAGTGTGAATAGCTTTAGCTTCCCGCAGAAATGGAAACGAAGGAAAGAATCCAGGTGACTGGGTCCCTGGAGGTTTGCTGGTCCCCGGGGTGACTGGATGTTTTCTCAGCAGAGATGGAGAGGGGACCTCTGGGCTGAGGGATGGTGAGGGCACAAGCATCCTTGCCCTTCATTTTGCTCTCTTTTTGAAGCCCTTCGCGTTGGCGTGTTTCAGAGCTGTAATCTAGACCAAACAGGGTAGCTGGGCCCCAGAGTTCCTGTGGGATGTAACCCCCTTGAAGGAAACCCAAAGTCACACGACACCAGCTCATCACTCTCCCAGGCCCCTAGAGGCCCCACCGGATGGGGCTTCCTCCCTTTTCTCAGCTCACTTCCCTTAGAATATCACTTTTATTTCTCTATAAGATTCACTGTGTCTGTTGTTTGGACACTAGTCTAACCTCATGACATGGATAAACTTCTAGATCAGCAGCTTCACTGCTTTATTTGATTTACTTTCATTTGAAACCTTTCTATGGTTTTAGATTCTGAACTGTATCAGGAGATGAAGCCACCCTGGATATTGCATGGGGGATGGCGGGCAGCCTCCTGGGTGAGAGGTCAGGAGAGGGGCACGTGGCGATCCAGGCTGGTGGCAGCTGAGGATTCGGGACCTGCTCCCGTGGAGTGGCCTCCCAGGCTAAGCATGGCAAATGCACCCAGGACTGCCCAGTAAGGCTGTGCACTGCACACGGGCATGTCCAAGGCGATGTCATTCTCACCCTAGGCATTATAGATTTGGGGATTGAGTAGGACAGCTGTATAGCAGGAAAAGGTAATAAAGTGCCTTGTTCTAACAAAATCAGTGTATTAGGACAATTTTCTGAGGGATGGAAGAAGCACTATTTTCTAGTTTGCATAGGGATTCTATGGACTAACAATAGCACTGAATATTTTGTAGGGAATGTATCATTTCACACAGGATTCCAGAGTAGTAATTCATTGAATAACATTTAACAAATATTTAATGAGCATCTATTATACGGCAGAAACAGAGCTAGGCCTGTGGGATGCAGTGAAGAGTGAAAGGAGCTGAGAGCCCAGTCTCTGCCTTCTAACAGGGAAGACCCCATGACACCACCAAGGACACACTTGAGTATGTGATGACAGTTGTGGCAGGTGCGCTATGTGCGATATCGGGCAAGTCTGGGGTGTTATGAGAGCATAGTGGGGGCATGAGCAGGTCTGTGGGGGACCCAGGGGGGGCTCTGAAGGTCGATGAGGACCCTGCTGGTAGGTGGGGTTGGGCAGTGTGGGTGAGGTGGAATCTGTAGGAGGAAAGCCACGAAGGCTGAGGGTCTCCCAGGGTGGAGGAGACCTGTCCCAGAGGATGTGACGAGTTTGCCTAGTGCACAAACACTGTGTTAAAGAAAACTGAATGACAAATTCAGTTTTATTACAGACTGAATTACTTGTGTTCCCTAAGGAAACATGAAAGAGAGAAAATGACCTCCTCTTAATTCTCTTTCAACCTTTTCGATTAGGTCAAGAACGGAGTCTCACCTGGATTCTGCTGTGTGGTTAACTCTCTAACATTGGCTAATTTTTAACAGAGAAATAGTAGGCCTTTTGCCAAAGCCTCAGACAGGCAACAGTATCCAAATGTGATTTAATCATATTGCTTTGTTTTAATTACAAGTAGCCCTCACTTTGCATGGTAGCATGGGACCATAACAATGACTGTGCAAGCTGAAACCAAGCAAGGCAATCTTAATAATTAATGGGAAAAATTATGTTTGTTTTGTGACCTTTGAAGTTTTGTCAGAACATTAAAACTTTCTTACTGTTGATTAGAAATGTATAGGGCAATGAAAAAGCTAGCAAAACTAGCATTTAGTACATTGTAATTTAAAACATTAGCAACATTGAGAGTTTAAGTGTTTCTCTCTTTACATAAAATGTATCAAGAGCAGTTTGATCAATGTTTACCCTCTTCCTTTCATTGTGTAACTTACGACATGGAGCGAGTGTCTTTTCTATGCGTTGGCAGATGGTCATATTCTTTAAATGTTGAACCAGCTTCCAACACTTTATCCTTTGCACTTTCAATGTTGTGAAATAGCTCGGAGAATTTCTTTAATGTGAAGTTATTTGGCTGGTGTCACTTTCTCTGGGACATCTTCGATCTCTTCGTTACAACCTCCTTCCTCACTGATGCTGATAAATCCACCTTTGTTAAGTTCCTTTGGCTGCACATCTGTCGTCTCCTGAACCGCGGTAGTGTCAGCATTTCCTCGGTCAGCCATTTCTTCTATAACTCCATCTACACTTAATTTTAATTTGACTTCCAGCGTTGTCACTTTTCATTTCTTTGCTACACTTTCATCTTTGTTGGCCAGTTCCATCATTTGATTATCCATTTTTTGTCAGGGGTTTTATTACTGGGAGACAAGGAGACAATACAATTACGTACTTGGCAGTCTGAGTGTGAACTGAATAACATGCAGAGTTATCAGTCACCAGCACGCTGTGGAGCAATTGACGTGGTGGGTCACTCATCATGATACGCATCTGTTTATTTATGTAGTAATTTGTGGGCTCGAGAGCTAGCAAATTTGAAGAGCTAGCTAGAAGTTTATACTTTATGCACTTACAGTTGATATAGTACTCCTCAGTAACTGAAAATTGAACTGTGTTGTAGGGGAGATTGGTGTTATTTAACTAAACTTTGGTAACTGAAATCTGTGCATCGTGGAAACTTGCAAAGTGAGGATTGCCTGTATATTTAGTTTTAAGTTTCTTTTTATTTCTGGCAAGTAATACTGACCCTTTCCATTTATGTTACAGAAAACTTCTTTTAAAAAATATGCATTTAAGTAAAATCCTATAAAAATATGAATTGATTCAAAGGAATATTGCTTATGGCACATGACTAGGGCAAAAATTTTGAGGACTGTGCACGAAGGACTATAGTTTGCGAAATGTTCCTGGCACCTCTAGTTGCTGACCACAGGAGCAGTTGTGTTCCCTAAGGTAATGTCTCCTCATGAAATACAGATGCCTTCCTCTACTTTCTTCCCCAAATACTGCCTACAGGGCTATCCTGGGCAAGTCTACATACTGGTTCCCAGCATCCCTTACTCCAAGCTCCATGATCTCAGAATAGAGCCGCACAGGGACCCATGGGATTATTCTATGTGCATTTCTTTGTAATATCATGGCATATCTCTAGGTCAATATATACAGACCTAAAACATTTTTCTTTCTTAATAGCCACATAATATTTCATAATACAGGTATAATTTATTTAATCAATCCTCTTTTGTTAGACATTTAGGTTGTTTCCTTTCTTTTCTTGTTTTCTTTATTCCATTTTTGCCCTACAAACAGTAATGCAACAAATAAGTTTATGGAGATCCTTATTATTGGGCTTGCTGGATCAAAGGGTTGTGCACTGCTCATTGTAAATGACACTGCCAGGCTCATATTCCCATCAGCAGCATATGAAAGTGTCCATTGCGTCTCATCCTTGCCAGCACTGTTTGTTGTCATTCTTGACAATTTTGTTAACCTGCTTAACAAGATGGAGGGGGAGAACTGATTCCTTAGGCCTCCAACAAGTCCAGTGTTCTCTGGTTCTCACTGGGAAATTTAGACATTGAAATGTCAAAATAAGGTTGATTGTTTATCCTTACAGAAAGATTCTTTCCTTTGAAAAAGGATTTGGTCTTGGTTCCTTAAAAAGCTATTGTCTTGATGTTGTCAAACATTTGTCAGTGTTCCCTTTGAAGTATCTAACTTAGTGTCTGTGGAAGAAAGAAGGGTGCTTGAGAAGTCTAAATAATTGTGGAGCTATAAGAAATTGATTCGAATGTCTTATCCACCTCGGTCTTCTTGGACCAGAAGAGTCATTCCTCTCATGATTAGAAGTGTTCCCCTTTGAGCACTTAGATGGCCAAAGTCTAGGGGAAGGAGGAGTGAGGGGCTATTTCACATGACAAAAGGATGCAGCTCTTGAGGAAAAAAGGCATTGAGACCCCTGCCCATAGCCTGTATCTATATCATCCTGCCGAGGTCGTGGGCTCCAATCTTCCCACTTGGAAACCCCTTTATTTTAAAGGCTGTAAGTACTCGATAACAAAGCTTCAAAATACATGAAGCAAAAATTTATATAGCTAAATGGAGAAATAAATAAATCCACAACTGTAGTTGGAGGTTTAAACACTTCTCCCTCAATAACTGATAGAACAAATAGGCAGAAATTCAGTAAGTTGGATCTTTGAGAAAATCAGTCATTTACCCAAGTCCACTTGGTGAGTGGAAGGTCCAGGATTCCAGGTCATGACAGACAACAAAGTCCTCCCTGTACTGTAGTGCCACATGGCAGGGGCAGGGTCTGAGAACAACACATCCAATCCCATATTAGAATAAGTCATAGCAAAAATGCCCCAGGAGAAATAGTTCCCTAGAAGATAGAAGATGTAGGTTCTTGCCCTGGGGAGATTTCTTAACTAGCTCTGAGACCTTGGGCAGGCCAGCTGCCCTCTTTAAGCCTCAGTTTCCTCCTCTCTGTGATGGGAATGGTCGTATCTTCCCGGCTTACCTCCCGGAGAAGTTGTGGATCTCTTGATGTAAAGGTGGTGTGAATGGCATGGCGTGCTGTGGCAGTGAAGTCACAGTTACTCTCAGGGGAGGGAGGAGAGTGTCAGGTGTAATTAGGAGAGAAACTGGTTAGAGCCCATTGTGCACACAGGGATGGTGGCTCTGCTATGTTAGAGCCCATTGTGCACACAGGGCTCTGCTATGCACGGGAGTGTTGGTTTGGTCTCTAATTGAGACTGAAGTCGATTCCTCTCTAAATCAGGCAGTAATCAAATTTGGCCCAGTTTACTTACTAAATTTTTTCAGAGTCTACCTACAAATCAGATGAGAGATGGGAGTGTGTGGTTGGTTCCATTTGTGAGGAGCCACTGAAAAGGACTTGGAGCCAGCTAGTCCCAAGGTCAAATTCCCACCCTGCCAGCTTCTTAACCACAGTATGAGGAAGTCAGTCCCAAGTCAGAGGCACCTGGGGAGGAGTAGAGCAAGTCTGTCAAGGGCTTTAGGTCAGACAGGAGGCTGCTGTTTGCAAGTTACAGAAAGCCCAATCTGATTGGACCAGCTCAGGGGTCATGTGCCAGTCCTTGAGCCAATCACTGGGGGCAGAGGAATGCCAGGTGCTGATTGGCTGTAGGCCTGGGTCCCAGAATGCATTTCTGGAGCTGGAGGTGGGGTTAGCTCCTGCCAGGAGAACAAGGTCTGAGAGGGGTCAGGGGTCAAGTTCCCCAGGGCAGAAGAGAATCAGAGCAGATTTTCAGCCAGTGCTTATCTGACCATAAGAGCTGGCTTGGCCGGTGTCCCTCTTCCTGAAATAATAAGTCACTCTTTTCTCTTTCTCTTTGGGTTTTGATGGCCCTTCAAGAACAATTTCCAGAATCTACCATGGCATGTAAAGGTAGAAATTGGATTAGCTCTGGGCGTCAGTGAACATTACGGTATCTGAATTGCTGGTTTCAGTAACTGTATCTGCTTCAGTCACGCTTCACCTGCCCTCCCAACATCAAAAGTAACTCCGTAACAGAAGCATCAAGTACAGGCATAGATTTTCTTTTTAGTCTCATAATAGGATTAGCCCAAATCACATGTCCAAAACTGCTCTTCTAGGGCCCCTTTTCAAAAGGCATTTAGAGCAGTTTATGTGGTAGCAAACCTGAAGGAAATCGTTCCCATGGAGCCACAGTATTCTCATTTTCCTTCTCCTGAGGAGGCGGGCGGACGTGCCATGCACCCCGTCATCCACACTGTTGAGTGACCCTCCTTTGATCTGTGTAGACCTCCTGTCCCGGCACGGCTTAGAGAGGAGAGCAGAGAGTGACTTCTGGGAGGCAGCTAAGTTAACACTGCTCTCTAGTAGACAGCCAATCGTTGTCTTCTAGCCATTTCCTCAAGTTCAAATTCAAAGAATTTCATTGATTCTTTGAAAGAAAAATTGAAACTATGATCTTCCAGGGTGTATAGATTACTGGACGTGACGATTCCTATTTACAGACAAGGAGGCACAGGCAATAGGCAATTGCTTGTTTTGCAATTTGAATTTATTATGAAAGTGGAGAAAAACCACCCACTGGTTTCCCCAAAGGAGTGAGGGATTTGTTTGTTAAAGAATGAGAAAGATCGAGCTTTTCTGTCAGTACAGATGAGGGCTAGGTTTTTGTCATTGTTTTCCTGGTAACATGAAGGTCAGGGCTGGTCACCTGGTGCCTGACTTTACACAGTCCTAGAAACCAAGCCCTGGAGTGGGTTGAATAGTGGCTCCCAAAAGATACGTCCAAGTTCTGACTCCTGGCATCTGAGAATGTGACCTTTTCTGGAAATAGGGCCTTTGCACATGCAAAGTTAAGGATCTTAAGAAGAGATGATTCTGGATTTATGGTCGCCCCTAAATCCAATGACTGTGTCTTTATAAGAAAAAGAGAGAGAGATTTAAGACACACAGACACAGAGGAGAAACAGAGCAGAAGGCCCTGTGGAGATGGGGGCAGCGATCAGAGTGATGCTGCCACAAGCCAAGGGCTGCCTGGAGCCCCCAGAGGCTGGAAGGGAAGGAAGAGTCCTCCCCAGAGCTTTGGGAGGGAGTATGGCCCCGCCCCCAGCTTGATGTCTGACTTCTGACCCTAGATCTGTGAGAGAATACATTTCTGCTGTTTTAAGTTACCAAGTTTGTGATAATTTGTTATGGCAGCTCTAGAGAACTCATACCAGCTCGCTCTGGGCTTAAAGATTCAGGCAAAGAAAGGATGCAGTTGGATTTGATGTAATACAGCTGGGAAGACAAAAATAGACTTGCGGCCAGCAGTTTCATTAATTTGAATCCTGAAACCCTATTCACAAATGCCAGGGCAACACTGCAGAGTTATTTTGAATTCTAATAATATAGTAAACTGCTTATTTTATATATGAATCTTGATACTTATGTGTGTTAAGGAAAAGAAGGTAAGGAGAAGAATGGCTTCTGTCCTGACATCATACATTTCCTCTTGGCAGGTTCAACGTGGAAAAAATAGAGACTAGGATGTGATTTTCACAGAGTTCTACTTCTTGTTCTCCTCTTTCAGCCTCTCCTGAGGTAGAAATTCTAAAATGCTTTGAGTGAAAAGTGTGGGTTTTTTGTCAGGTTTGCCTGACATGCAGGACGTGCAGCCTGCTTGTCTTTACAGACAGACGTCGTGGAAGCTTCTCCACTAGACAAGCTCCCCTGAGGTGAGTTTTAATTCTTGAGGGGAATGGGGCAGGCTCAGGATTAAACGGCATGGGGACTGTTTGGATTTTGTCTTTCCAAGGATGTGGCTTCCTGCGTTACCCTCCCCCAAAGCCGTCTGCACTTCATACTACCCCGTGTAGACTATGTGAGTTCTGGTAGATACAAATATATTGGTGTTTATTGATTTGTTCAAACACTCTTAATGTCTCCAGGCTCATGTTAAGACTCTGGGCTTTCAGCAGTACACACAAAAGCATGTGCAAGAGACAACCAGGTCATCTAACACCGGATGCCAAGATCAGGCATTTATAAAGCACCACGGGGACATATTGGAGGAAGCAGCTAATTCTGACTGGGCGAAAATGTCATCCAGGAAGGCTTCACGTAGGAGACAACACTTTAGTAGAGTCTTGGAAGGACAAGTGAAGGTTTTCCATGAAAAAACTCCATGATATGGGAGTAATGAACTGATAACTAGGCTTCACCGAGCATCCACTATGGGGTAGGCAGTGTTCCAAGAGTTTTGAACACATTGCCTTAGCTAATACTCATGACTACTTTATGAGGCATAGGTGCGGTGACTGACCACCTTTTATAGGTCAGGAAACTGAGTCAGAGTGTGTTTAAATGACTCTCCCAAGTGACAGAGGCAGGATTGGAGCAGGGACTCTGGCTCCTGAGCCTGGCCCTGAGCCGTTGCTCTGTACCCAGCTCTCAAGGCAGAAGGAGTCTTGTGAGAAAAGGGGGAGGGGTTTGCAATCCTTGACCAGTTAAGGAAAGTGTGTGAGTTCTGTCTGCCCAAGGATAGTACATGACATGTACCAGCTGCCACACTGTGAGAAAATGCCTGGACCCTTCTGAACTTTAGTGTCTTCACACAATAGGATCAGTAGTGGGCCTCTCACTGGTTAATGCCCGCCCCCCATACCCCTTTCTCCTTCCTTTCCTTTCTTCTTTATCCATTCCATTGCTTCTCTTCCCTTTCCTTGTCTTGTGAACAAATATTTATTGAATGGAAGATTCTGGGGATGCAGTAATGAACAATCAGGAAATGAGGTCTAAGTCTGTATTATGTTTACTGAGGTATAATCTACACACAGTAAAATTCACCCACTTTACAGGTCAATGAGTTTTCTGTGTGATTATATCACCACCACCACCTCAATGAAGATGCAGAACATTCCCCTCATCCCCCAAAGTCCCTTCTTGTCTCTGCAGCCAGTCCTCTCTCCACCAGCCTCTGGCAGCACTGGTCTGCTTTCTACACTAATTTCCCCTTTTTTTAGAATCTCATGTTAGTAGAATCATACAGTATGTACTCTGGCTTCTTTCACTCAGCATAATTGTTTGGGGTTCATCCATGTTTCTGCATGTATCAGTAGTTTATTGCAGAATAACATTCCATTGTATGGATATACCACGATTGTTTATCCACCCCCAGTTAACGGGCATGTGGGTTGTTTCCAGCTTTTGGCTAGTGTGGATAAAGCTTCTGTGTCTTATATGGACATAAGTTTTTATTTCATTCCATCATCTCTTAGCTTGAATATATTCTGTCGATACATATTTTTTCCCTGTATACATAATTCCATCATCTCCATCATTTCTGGGTCTGTTTCTATTGGTTGATTTTTCTCCTGGTTACCTGGCAACTTTTGATTGGCTTCTGTACATTGTGAATTTTATGTTGTTGAGTGCTGGATTTTGCCACATTCCTTTAAATAGTGTTGACTTTGTTCTGGCATGCAGTTAAGTTTCTTGCAGATCAGTTTGCTCCTTTCCAGGTTGCCTTCAAGCTTTGTTAGGGCAGGTCTAGAGCAGCCTTTACTCGAGCTGATTTAGCCCTACTATTATGGCATGGCCCTTCTGAGCATTCTGCCCAGTGACCCTTCTATTGCAAGGTCGCTCCAGCCTGGCTGGTGGGGACGTGGACCCTTTCCAGCCCTGTGTGAATTCGGGAATTGTTCACCTTACTGTTCCTGAGATTCTCTCTTTGGCCTTGCATGCACAGAGTAGTCCTGAGCCGAAGACCCCAGGGGTCCCCTCTGCAGGTCTCGGGGATTCTTTCGCCATGTAGCAGCCCCCTCTCTCTGACCCTGCCTCACAAATTCTAGTTTCCTTAGCCTCCCTGAACCCTAATCTCCATCCTCTCAGCTCAGCCAGACTGTGGAGTTTAATTTGAATTTTCTGTTCCTATGTAATCAAAGGACCTCCCTTATTTTTCCTTATTTCTACCTGTTTTCTGAAAACAGTTGTTTGATGTATTTTGTCTGGTTTTCTAGTTATAGCAGGTGGAGCAATTCTGGGTCATGAGTGGGAGCAGAAGTCCATGAATTAATTTTTAATGGGTGAGGCAGATCAAAAGCAAGTACATACGTTAGATAATTTTCAAGTTGTGGTAATTCCTATAAAATAAGAGTAACGTGTAGAAATAGTGTGAGGGAGAAACTAGTCAGAAAAGTCCCTCCTCTCTCTGAGGATGAATGAGATAGAACATGTCAAGTGCTTAGCATTCTGTCTGGCACAGAGTGTTTTATGATTTTCATGTATTGATGTTATATGATTCTTAATAAGTGGACTTGCATGGTGGCTAAAGGCACAGACTCTGGAGGAAGGCTTTCTGGGTTTTAGTTCTAGGGCCAGCATTTAGTAATGCAATCTAGAGTGAGCTTTTGTGCCTCCATTTTCTCATCTGTGAAATGGGGATGATAAGAGTTCTTCCTCCTAGATTCGTTCTGAGAATTAAATGAACAAAAATATGTAAGGTGTAAATAGTGCCCACATGTCATAAGTATTCCACGGAGTTTTCTAATTTTTGTTTGTTTTCACTTATTTGCATGCCCAACAGGCCTTGAGCATTTGCTGAACAAATGTTCTTAGCTATGTGGGGTTCCATCCGGAAGCCTCAGTGGGCATGACCGTGTTGAGAATCCCTGGCGGGTACACCCCATTTTGAGGGGCGCTGTGCCCAGTATGGCATGTGGGACTGATCCCCTATCCTGGGGCTGAGCTGAGTCAGCTTCAGCTAAACAGTCACAGGAGTCATGGGGCTGGATGGGGGCGGGCGAGCCCCACAGTGGACTCACAGAGGCGCTCTGGTGAGTTTATAGCTGAGGGCCCTGAGGCTGCAAGGTCTGTCTTGTTTCTTCTCTGCCTCTGCCTCTGCCTCTGTCTCTCTTCCTGCCAGTCACAGTCTGCCTTTGTTTCAGGGACTCGCTAGCTCTCTCTTTCTCTGTCCCCTTCCATGTGTCCATATCCCTCTGTCCTTTTCTCAGTTTGTCACACCCAGTCTGTCTTTCTCTATATATCTCCTTCTCTGTCTGTCTCTCTCACTCTCTCTGTCTCTTTCTCTCTGTAGGACCACAAGTTCTCAGTCTTTCTGTCTTTCTGCCTCTCTCTTTCAGATCATTAGTTCTTCCTGTCTCCCCCCCCCTTCTCCTACTCCCATCTCCCTCCCTCTCTCTCTCCCTCCCTCTCTGTCTCCTTCTCCCCTCCCCCCCTCCCTCTCCTCTCCATCCATCCAGACGTGGGGCCTGACTGAAGGACTGAGAATCCGCTGGAGCACCAGCCAAGGCTGTCACTGCTCATCGCAGTCACCAAGGCGCCAGCCAGGGCACAGTAACTATACAGGAGGGTTTATTCATATTAAAATACAGTTATTATTGCGGGCTTGGGCTGCTCCTCAGGAACATTCCTCTCACTAGGGCCATCAGATCTGGTTTAGATTTTAATTGAACAGATGTCATTTGCTTGCTAGTCCTCTGGCAACTGGAAGTTGTGTTAAATTTTAATTTAGCTCAATGGATGAGAAGGTTTTTCTTTTCCCTTTTCCCCAGACAACAAAGAACCACTACTTACAGGTTACAGTTGTAATTAAGGAAATGCTAACAGTTAAGTAGAGGAAAGAATTAGAGAAAACACGTAATTAGCATTCACTGTTGGAGCTGGGATGTGTGAATAAGCAGGACCCACCTGAATTGGTGGAAGCAAAGGCAAGATGAATGCCCAGGAGCCAGATGGAAACTTAATCTCGTGTGCATTCTGTGTGTCTGTCTGTCTGACTCCCACACTGTCTCTATGACTCAATCTCTCTGTGTCTCTAAGATTCAGTGTTCTCTTCCCAGCTTTTCCCTCTTCCCTTGAAGCTACCACCCAGGAGACGTCTGGACAGGACTTGCACAGAGACACATTTTATTGACCCCTCTCTGAGTGCTATCCTAGTTGAGATAATTTTCTGTGTGTTATTTGGGGACTCACAAAGAGCTGCGTTTTGAAATCGCTTACTGCTTTGTGGATAATAAATTATCAGAATCCAAAAATAGCCATCAAGAGAGGGGACCAGGGCTGATTTCCGAGTTACATAATACACAGCAGCAAAAACCATTATTTCAGTTGGAGCCGACATCCCTGCTCATTTGAGTGAAGTGTGCATCTGTTTTGCAACTTGCAATGTCAGAAGTTGAGGTGTCTGAGAGGAAAATAGGGTCAGAGTTAGATTCCTGTTCAGAGGCTGACGTCCCTGAGCCAGGGACCAGAGGATGTAGGTGCTGGGCCTCAGAGTTGTGACTCAGAGCCTCACATGCGTGGGGAGAGGCTGGAATGGAACATACCAGAAGCCACACATGGTCATGGCTTGGGGCTTTGGGGCTCCTTGGCTGTTTCTTCTAAAACATGAGCTCCACATTTGTAGAACAGCTTTTTATCGGCTTTAAAATCCAAACCTCTACAAATCTGTCTTTCATCCTTAAAGCTTTAGAGTTAGGCACAGAAATGGACTGTTTGCTCTGTCTGACAGGTGAGGAGTTGAGAGGAGGGGCAGCCAGGTGGTCAGGGTGGCAGGCTTCCATGTCTGTGTCTCTGTTCACGTCCTGGCTTGGTTGTTAGTAGAAGTGGGATTCTGGCCAAATTAAGGAACCCCTTTCAGCTTTGGTTCCCTCGTTTGTCAAATGAGTATAAAAATTGTCATCCTTCAGTAAGGATGTTCGAGAATTAAATGAGACATTAAGAAGACCAGTTAATATTTACCAAGTACTTACGGTGCACCAGGCTCTGTTCTTTGGTGCTATTTTTATTTTTGTTATTAGATGTTAATACATATCGTGCTGAATATTATTATTTACAGATAATGCATGTAAATCCCTTAGCACAGTGCCTGGCAGTTAGTTAAGTGTCTAAGAAAAGTTACTTGTCATAAATTATGTTCGTTAGGCACTTACCACATCCTGTATCTTTATGGATTTATTCATTGATTTGTTTTTATTTTTGTTTGTTCTTTTGGTTCTTCTGATTATTTTAAAATTTCCTATGAGTCTGAATAAATGCATTTCCCAAATACCTTCACCCCAATTCCCCAAATGTTAACATTCTCTCTCTGTACACAAACACAGATTATTATTATTTTAATGAAATATTTGAGTAAGTTACACACATGATGACCCTTTATCTGTAAATACTTCAGTAGGAATTTCCCCTAAACTCTTACATAAGTTGAGTGAAATTATCCAAATCAGGAAATTAACATTGATACAAAGTATTATCTTGTCCCAGAGCTTATTCAGATTTCATCTAGCATCCTACTAACGTTCATTATAGCAAGAGAAAAACATTCCTTTCTGTTGGAGGGTCCAATCCAGGATCACCCACACATTTGTTACGTCTCTTAGTCCCTTTTCATCTGGAAGTTTCTCCATCTCTGTCATTCATACTGTGACGTATTTGAAATGCCCCAGCCAGTTGTTTTGTGGAATGATCCATAACATGGGTTTGTCTGATGTTTCCTTGTTATCAGAATGCTAGATTATTACTAATGTTACTGATTAGTAAAATTAGTGAATTACTAATCTAATGCTAGATTATTAGATTTAGTTTGTTGGGGACATTTTGGAAGTGATGTTGTGTCCTTTTTCAGGACATATGATGCCCATTTATCCCATTACTAGTGATGGTGTCTTTGATCATGTGGATAATGTGATGTGTGCTAGATTTTGGTACCAGAAAGTTACTGTTTCTTCTCTTTGAAATTAATAAGTGTCTTGCACAGAGGTACACTGACACTCTACAAATATCCTGTTTCTTATCATACTTTTAATCACTAGTTACATCCATTCATGATTCTTGCTCGAAATAGTTATAATAATAAATGTTGGTTGCCAGAGGGTGGTATTCTAATTCCAGCATTCTTTTTTGTGTGTGAGGAAGACCAGCCCTGAGCTAACATTCGCTGCCAATCCTCCTCTTTTTGCTGAGGAAGACTGGCCCTGGGCTAACATCCATGCCCATCTTCCTCTGTTTTATATAGGATGCTGCCACAGCATGGCTTGATAGGTGGTGCGTCTGTCCGCGCCTTGGATCCGAACCTGTGAGCTCCAGGCTGCCAAAGCGGAGCGTGTGAACTTAACTGGTATGCCACCAGGCCGGCCTCTGTCATTCTTTCTTTTTACATTTATTGGAATTCTACCCAATCATTTGTTTATATCAGTATGGACCCAGAAGCTTATATATTATATAACATATATTATATTACTATAATTGGCCACTACACTTATTTATAGCTGTAAGATTGTCCCCGGTGGGCCAGTGGAGGTGACTTCAAGCTGACTCCTGTGTCCCTTTGACATTTTTTTGAGCACTTTGTTATCTTCTGGCTCCACAATGCATTTTAGGCTCATTATTTTGTACTTTCTTTGCCTTGGCGAAGAATCAGCCATTTCTGCAAAGAGCTCTGTTTCCTTTTCCTGGAGAATGGTGTTCAGAACTGAAATCTGGGTCAAGGTGTGCTGATTGCTAAAGGCGTCGTTGTTTATATCTGGGACCTCTCAGCTCACAAAACTAAGGAAAACCACATACACACACACCTGCATTTACACGTATGTAAATACGCATACACCCACCATCCCCCGTGAGTTCATGGCGGTACCTCCAATTCCAACTCATGACCACAGGGTTCACTCTCTTTCTCCTTTCCATTTTAAACTCATTTCTCTAGCAGTGAGAAACCTGGCTCTTATTATCTAACCTATATTGTTTGCTCAGTCCTAGAATACATTAAGATAGGTTTGGAATTGCTAACCCATACTGCTGTGGAAAACAAACCTAACTAGAATTCAATATGCATTTACAGTTATTTTTATCCTTAGCCTGAGAGTATATACTCAAAACAATATGCTGAAACGTTACGTGCAACTCCTAGCTTTTAGTAGCTGAAAACAACCGAGGTTTATTCTTGTCCAAACTATGTGTCTGACACAGATCAGCTGGGAGCTTTTGCTGCATTATCCTTATTCTGGGACTTAGGTTGGCAGAGCGGCCACCGTCACCATGGTAGAGAAAGGGAGAGCATGGAATCTTGTGCTCTTAGATCTTCTGATTGGATGTGAGCACATCATTCCACTCATCCTTCATTGGCCAAGTCAAGTCACATGGCTACACTTAAATTCAAGTGGAAATCCAACCAACAATGTGCCCAGAGAGAACTGGTGGGCATATCTTCTTTGTCTAATATTATCTTTTTAAATCCTTTGAAAAAACTCCTATTTTACAGGTAAGGAAACTGAAGCACACCAGCCTATTCTTAACCAATATATGGATCCAATTCATTGTTTTACCTGCTGCATAGTATTTTGTACTGTATACGTGTACCTGTTACTCCCCATTCTCCCCTTACCGTCCATTCCCCTCACAACCACTAATCTACTCTGTGTCTCTACGTGTTTGCTTATTCTGGGCATTTCGTATAGATGGAATCACATGGTACATGTCCTTTTGTGTCTGGCATCTTTCACTAAGCATGTTTTTGAGGTTCATTCATGTTGTAGCATGATTCAGTACTTCATTAATTTTTATGGCTGAATAATATTCCATTTTATGGATATACCTACCTTTTACTTATCCATTCATCAGTTGATGGACATTCAGATTGTTTATACTTTGGCTATTATGAATAATGATGCTGTACAAGTTTTTGTGTAGGCGTATGTTTTTACTTCTCTTGGAGATATGTATACACACACACACACATACCCAGGAGTGGAAAAGCTGGGTCATGAGTAAGTCTATGTTTAACTGTTTGAGGAACTACCAAACTTTTCCATAGCAGCTGCACTATTTTACATTCCCACCAATAATTTATGAGAGCTCCAACTTCTCCGGATCCTTGCTAACACTTGTTACTGTCCATCTTTTTGATTATAGCCATCCTAATAGGTGTGAAGTAGTATCTCATTGTGGTTTTGGTTTTAATTTCCTTAAGGATGTTAAGCACATTTTCATGTCTTTGTTGGCCATTTGTACATCTTCTTTGGCTAAATGTCTATTCAAATCCTTTTCCCATTTTTTAATTGGGTTGTCTTTTTATTTCTTGTGGTGTAAGAGTTCTTTATATATTTTGAACACTGAACCTTTATCAGATGTATGATTTAAAAATATTTTCTCTGGGCTGTCTTTTCACTTTCTTGCTGGTGTCATTTGAAGCACAAATATTTTTAGTTTTGGTGAAGTCCAATTTATCTATTTTTCTCTTTGGTTGCTTGTGCTTTAGGCATTATATCTAAAAAATCATTGTTTACTCCGAAGTCAGGAAGATTTGCACCTATATCTTATTCTAGAAGTTTATAGTTTGAGCTCTCACATCTATGCCTTTGATCCATTTTGAGTTAATTTTTATATAGTGAGAGGTAGGGGTCCACTTTGTTCTTTTCAAGTGGAGGTCCAGTTATCCCAGCATCTTTTGTTGAAAAGGCTATTCTTTGAAACCATTGAACTGTCTTGGCACCCTTGTCAAAAATCAATTGGCTGAAAATGTGAGGGTTCATTTCTGGAAAGTCAATTATATTCAGGAACAGTGAGTCCTCCAGCTTTGTTCTTTTTAAGATTGTTCTGACTTCTCAGAGTCCCTTCATTTCCATATGAATTTTAGAATCAGTTTGTCAATTTCTGTAAAAAAGGCAGCTGGAATTTTGATAGCGATTGCATCAAATATGTAAATCACTCTGGGGAGCATTGTCATCTTAACAACTTTAAATATTCCAGTCCATGAATACAGGATGCTTTTACATGTATTTAGATATTCTTTGGTTTCTTTCAATGATATATTGTAGTGTTCAGTATAAAATTCATGCAGTTCTTTGGTTAAATTTATCTTTAAGTAATTTGTTATTTTTGGTGTGATTGTACATGGAATTGTTTTCTCAATTTCACTTTTGTATTGTTCATTACTAGTGTATAGAACTACAATTGAATTTTGTATTTTGATCTTGTGTCCTGAACCTTGCTGAACTCCTTTATTCACCCTCATAGTTTCTTTTGTGTGTGTGTGTGTGTGTGTATTCCTTGGATTTTCTATATATAAGATCATGTGATCTACAAAGAGATAGTTTTACTTCTTCCTTTCCAATCTTTATTCCTTTTATTTAATTTTCTTTCCTAATTACCCTGGCTATAATCTCTAGTATAATGTTGAGTAGAAGTGGTGAGAGCCATCTTTGTCTTGTTCCTGATCTTAGGGAGAAAGCTTTCAATATTTTACCATTAAGAATGATGTTCGCTGTGTGTTTTTCATAGATGCCCTTTTTCATGTTGAAGACGTTTCCATCTATTCCTAGTTTGTTGAGTGTTTTTGTCATAAAAGGGTGTTGGATTTTGTCCAATGCTTTTCTCACATGTCTTGAGATGACCACGTGTTTTTGTCCTTTTTTCTACAATTATGGTCTAACATATTGATTGATTTTTCATATGTTGAACCAACCTTGCATTCCTGGGATAAATCCTCCTTGTCATGGTGTTTAATCCTTTTTTTAATGTGGCTGAAGTTGGTTTGCTAGTGTTTTGTTGAGGATTTTTGCATCTATATTCATTAGGGATATTGGTCTGTAGTCTTCTTTTCCTGTGATGTGTTTGTCTAGTTTTGTTATCAGGGGAATACTGGCCTCATATAATAAGTTATGAACAATTTCCTCTTCTAGTTTTTGGAAGAATTTCTGAGAATTAGTGTTAATTTTTCTTTAAGCATTTGTTAGACTTTACCAGTGAAGCCATCTAGAACTGGACTTTTCTTTCTGGGAAGTTTTTTGATTTTCAGTTCAATCTCTTTATCTGTTATAGGTCTATTGAAATTTGAATTTCTCCTTGAGTCAGTTTTGGTACTTCATGTCTTTCTAGGAATTTGTCCTTCTGCATGTAGGGCATCTAGTTGTTATCATACTATTGCTCTGGTATTCCTCTATAACTTTTTTTTCCTGTGAGGTTGGCCTCTCTTTCATTCCTGATTTTAGAAATCTGAGTTGTCTCTCCCTCTCTTTCTGCCTCTCTCATCAGTCTAACTAAATCTTTGTCCATTTTGAATTCTTTCCAAATAACTTATTTTTGCTTTAATTTCATTGATTTTCTATTCCTTATATCATTTATTTCCACTCTATTCTTTATTTTTTTTTCTTCTTTCTGCTTATTTTGGGCTTAGTTTGCTCTTCTTTTTCTAGTTCCTTAAGGTGGAAGGCCAGGTTATTGATTTGAGATGTTTCTTCTTTTTTTTTTGTGAGGAAGACCAGCCCTGGGCTAACATCCATTGCTAATCCTCCTCTTTTTGCTGAGGAAGACTGGCCCTGGGCTAATGTCTGTGCCCATCTTCCTCTACTTTATATGGGACACTGCCACAGCATGGCTTGACAAGTGGTGCGTCTGTCTGTGCCCGGGATCTGAACCTGCGAACCCCGGGCCACCGAAGCCAAGTGTGTGACCTTAACTGCTACACCTCCGGGTGGCCCCAGGATGTTTCTTCTTTTATAACACAGGCGTTTACAGCCATGAATTTCTCTCTAAGTACTACTTTCTCTTCATCTCATAAGTTTTGATACATTGTGTTTTGCTTCACTCATCTCAAAGCATTTTTCTAATTTCCCTTGTGATTTATTCTTTGAACTATTGCTTGTTTAAAAAGAGGCCATTTACTTTCCACACATTTGTGGATTTCCCACATTTCCTCCTCTTACCCCTTTCTACTTTCATTCCATTCTTATTGGAGAACATACTAGTGAATTTTCCACTTCAGTTATTGTACTTTTCAACTCCAGAATTTCCATTTGGTTCTTTTTTTTCATAATTATTCATAATTTATATCTCTTTATTGGTATTCTGTCTTTGGTGAGGTGTCTTTCTCATACCTTCCTTTAGTTCTTTAGGCATGATTTTTTTTAGTTCTTTGAATGTATTTGAAATAGCTGATTTAAAATCTTTGCATCTTTGTCTAGTAAGTCCAACATCTGGGATTCCTCAAGGACAGTTTCTATTGACTGTTCTTTGTCCTGTGATTGGACTGTACTTTTTTGTTTTCTTGCATGTCTCCTAATTTTTTTGTTGAAAAGTGGATGTTTTAAGTAATATAATGTAGCAACTCTGAAGTCATATTATCTCCCCTTTCCTGGGTTTGTTTTAGTTGTTGTATATAGTAGTAGTATTTTGTTTGTTTGTCTGTTTAGTGACTTTGTGAACTAATTCTGTAAAGTCTCTCTTCTTTGTAGTGTGTGTCCACTGAAGTCTCTGGTTAACTTGGTGGTCAGCCAATGACTGGACAGAAATTTCCTTAGACACCTGGAATCAGTAAGTGTCCCAGTCTTTACCAAGGACTTTTTTGTGTGTTGGGGCATGCTTTCAATACTCAGCCCAGCATTCGACAACTCTGCCTTTACTTTTGCTTTCTGCTTTCATAGAACCTCAAGGTCAACCAGAGGTGAGATCCTAGAGCTTTCTCAGGTCTTTCTTGTGTATAAACACAGTCCTAGGCAGGCACACAGCCCTACATATAAGCATAGTCTTATAGATTCCCCAGGATATTTATTAGCTTTTCAGAGCCCCTCTGGATATCTCATTTCTCATCTTTTCCTTTTAAGCTTTTTGATTAGTCTATTGTTTGCCCCAAATCTTATCTACTGCTTCATGCAGCTATGAAGTTAAATAATTGCCTGTAATTGCTTTTAACAAATATCTCCAGGGGAAAAGCTTTTCACACAGGATAAGCTCAGAGTCAGGTCAATACTGACATTCTTGCAAGTGGGATCTTCCAGGGAATTACCAGACAAGTCAAATCATGGCAATTCTTTGGGAAGCAGGTTTTGAAAGATCTCCAGCCCTGATCTGCTCTCTCCAGTGGCTTTTGGATGCTGGTTTTTACTGAATGTGAGCTGTTATTTTTCAAAGCTACTGCAGAGCTGGAGAGTAGGGGATGGGAGTAAGTCAAGTTAAAATGCCACAAAATTCTCTGGTTTTCTGCCATTTTTCTTGAATAAATGCTCTCCTGCTTGCATAAGTCTTTGTTTGATTTCCAGAATTCTGAAAGAGTTAATTTTGAATTTTTTTTTCTTTGGCCAATTTTCTTATTGCTTTTATGGAGAAGAGAATTTTCAGATCTCCTTACTTTGCCATTTTCACTGAAGTCACTCTAATGTGCAACATTAATGGAAACTCATCTTCATAAAGGAATATAAATGTGCTTTCAAGACATAAAGCCTAGAGCTGGCACAAATAGGAGCAGAATAAAAGACTTGCATTTTGATAGATGGTGAGTTCTTAGCAGTCTCTGGCACCAGGGGATGATTTAAATGTAATATTTAACATGATAAATTGCTTTCTTATTGTGCCTGAGGCAGGTAGGAATTGCCTTGGGGATTTTTGAGCAGCTGTTGATGGACACTGGAAAACATGGCTGCAAAAACCTCAGCCACACGTGAAAAGGCTGAAGGAGGAACCATAGTTGCAAAGATATTTGAAATAAAAGCACAAGCTTCGATCCGTTATGATTTGTTGTTGAGAAAAACTAAAGTCACTTCTGTTGAAACTCAGTCTGGGAAAATTATTGTAGTGTCTTCTTTGAAGATTGGGAGCTTCTACAGGGTAGAGAGGGATTTTATTTCAGTCTTTTCTATTTCCCTAAAGCCTAGCACGTTGCCTCGTCTCACACGTATTCGTCTAGACTTTCAGTTGCAAGTGACTAAAACTCGATGAAAACTGGCTTAAGTAAAACAGTTTATTTTCTATATCTAAATTCCCAAAGATAACAGACACAGGTGTAGCTGGATTCAGGAACTTGAAAAATCTTTTCCAGTAATCAATCTCTCTCCTACTCTTGTCTCTGGTTTTCTTTGTTTGGGTTTCACTTGACTCAGTTGTTGTGGACGTGGGGCTGGGATACGTTGGTTGGCCACACGTGGTTCACGTGCTCATCTGTGAAGCCCGATTTGGTGGCCTGGGGTCAACACCATCCCAGCCACATTCATTGGCAGCAGTGTGGGATGATACCCAAAGGGAAAATAGAAATGCTGTCATTAAAAAAAGAGGGAAGGACGGATGTTCACCATCCATGGATGCTCAACAGGCAATTTAATTCCTGTCCATGACACACAGAAAACACCCATATTGATTGTTTCAATGGCTTTATGAGTTGAATTTAGCAGTTTGTTCTGGAACCATGATGCAATCTCTTTTCTTTGTACACACTGTGATTATTCCCACATCCACACCATGATCCCACCTTTGGTGGGTTCTCATCACAACTTCCACAGTGCCTCCTGCTTCCTATCCTCACTGTACACTCTAAATGTAAATGGACATGTATTTCATCTCCCTGGTGAGAATGGAATACTCAGGAACATGGACTATAGTTATATCCTTTTGGATTTATCTCCTTGAGATTCTATCCAGAGGAAAGGACATATGTAAAAAAAAACTTTATTTTTTCACTTTTCTTAGATTGGATTGGCGTTATTTTTAAGTATTCATTACAAAGTTGATGTTTTCTATTGACAAGTAGCTATTATCTGCAGGTTTACTATCAATGGAAAACAAATAATCTATAAACTGGGAATAGAACTAGTAACTGCCTTGAGAGGGTTGTTGAGAAACTGAGCAACTGATTACATGTAAAGACTTAAGACTCCTCCTCCTTCTCCTCCTCTTCCTTCTTCTTCTTCTTTTTGAGTCCATCTCTTACCCCTTTTCAGGTTTAGGGTAGAGAATGAGGAGCCGATTTGGAAAACTGAACATGGAACCCACTTGGTGCTTGAGCTGGGACTGGGGACTCCACATGTGAAAGGAGCACTTGAAATGATCTGTTGGGTCAATTCTGTTGGGGCCCATTGTTGAGTGTTGGTGACTCTCATTGCTGAGCTGTGTTGCTCCCCTGTCCACCAGCTTCTCTGGTTGACTCTTTCTCTTCAGCCAAGCATGGGAGCAGCATCTCCTCCAGAGTCCCTTTGTGAACCTGCTCAGTGGTTCTTTAATTCAATCTTGGAGTGAATATTTTAAAGCCCCTCCTGTAATAGCTGTATTTATTAAGCTCTTGTTGCTCATCATGTTCTACTTCTGTTCTAAACTTTGTGCATAGATTGATCCATTAAATCTTCATAAGGTCACCATACAGTAGGTACTTTTATTTGCCCAGAATTCCACATCAGGGAACCCTGGCACAGGGGGAAGTAACTTGTGACAGACGCTGTTAATGGACTGTAAGAAGCTATTTACAACCCCCTACTCCACAGCCAGCTCCACTGTAGAAGCCCACTTTCCCAGCCTCCTTTGCAGGTGGGCTGGCCACATGGCAAGCTTATGGCTCCCTGATGAAAAGGAGCAGGTGCAGCAGTGGCTCCTTCCCCCTCAGCCTTCCCCTGCTGAGACAGTGGACGGAGATGGCTGGTGTGATGGGCGCCATCTTGCTGCCTTGAGGCCAAGGGAACCACAGAGAAGTCTCCCTGAGCTCTTTGAGTCACTGGCCCAGAGCCAGCAGGCACGCTCCTCCAGACTTCTGGGTGTGCAAGAAGCATGTAAAACCCTGTCGGTTTATTTTACTGGAGTCAGACTTTCTGTAACTGCAGGTCCACACAATCTTCATGGAAACAGAGGCTGAGCCAGTTTCAAACCCAGAGAGAGCAGTCCCAGAGCCCAGGCACGTGACCTCTCTTCTGCACTGCTTCTCACTGGCCAGATACAGTCCCAGGTTCCGCGGACGCAGAGGAGGTCGGAACAGAGATGGCTCAGACCCTTGGGGAGTTTAGAGTCTAATGAACAGTCAGAGATTAAAACATCAACACAAAATAAATAAATAGTGACCGTTTGTGGTTATTACTGCAGGGCAGACCAGGTGCTGTGGGAGATAACAGCGGGGCGCTAGTTCACACTGTGGGAGGCCGAAGAGCCGGTTTCTCAAGAAGTGGACATTTACTGAGATCTGAAGGGTGAAAGGAACAGGGAGGCGTGTCTTGGGCAGAGGGCTCTGCGTATGTCGGAGCAGAAGGCCTGGATGAGATTGCACCGTTGGGAGAACTGAGAAGACGTCTGGGGGCTGGACTGTGGTGAGGGACAGCGGGAAGGGGCAGAGAGAGCTGGAGAGGTGGCCGAGGATATCACTCATGTCGGCGAGTTTGGACTTTATCTTAAGAACAATAGGACGCTTTCAAGAAGTTTTAAACTAGGAGAGAAATAACCTGGATTATATTGAAATAAAAGATCATCTTTGTTGTGAAGAGAGTGGGCACAGAGAGAGTAGTCGGGGGCGGGGGGCGCTGTAGCCGTGCCAGTGAGAGGACACTCCCTCGGGAGGAGCTGGCCATGGGGGTGGCAAGAATTGGACAGACTGGAGGTGAGTTATGAAGACAGAGCCTGCAGAACCCCAGGGATGTCAGAGGAAGAGAGAAACTAACATGATGTCAGCGTTTGGAGGGAAATCTCGGGGGACTTGGAGGTTGGGGGTCGGGAGGGGGGTTGGTCAGCTCAGGAGTGCAGAGGCTTATATTCTGGGACTAATTCTCTTCTGTTCTGTGTGCTGCTGTCTTTCCTAATTGGACACCAAAATGAAGGCTTGTCCATGACGTTAATAAATGCAGAAATTAGGCAATCATTTCCCGAGTGAACTTTAGCCAAGGTTTGGAAACTATTGGAAAGAACTCCTGTGCTGTGTGTGAGACGTGTCTGTAGGATGGGGGTTGGGGGTGGGGCTGGGGGGTGAGGGGATATCAGGGAGTTGTGACAGTGACCCTGCCCCTGGGGACCGAGAAGAAGGTCCAGCTCTCAGGCCTGCTGATCTCAGTCTGCGGTGGAATGCCGCCGGCTGGTCAGAATTCCCAGCTTGTGTTGGCTTCCTGACTTCATCCATTCAGGCAGTCCTATAGACCGCAGAACAAGAATAAGGCGGTCGGCAGCTTGGTCAATGCCACCCCCCCCCCCGGGTCTTCCTGTTTGCTGACACACGCCCTCTCCTCTCCTGTGTAGGACACGGAGGTTCTGAACACGGCCATTGTCACCGGCAAGGCTGTTTCGGTTCCCATCAAGGTTGTGGGTGTTCAAGAGGATGGTTCCGTGGTCCACCTGTCGGAGTCGGTGGAATGCAGGTCTGCGGATGAAGACGTCATTAAGGTACAACGGGCTGTATCTACAGATCTCCCAGGTGGTCGGTCCTTTTCGGGCCCCTTCTTCTGTCCCAGGGTCTTGTTCTGGCCAAGCGTCCCAGACTCTGAAGGGCTGAAACCAGGACGACCACACTAAGGAGTGAGTGACTGGCAGTGGGACCACCTGGGATCAGAAGGAGGTTGCAGGGAGTGCTGGTCTCCCCAGAATGGGGACCCCTGGCCTCAATCTTGAGTAGGAATAATCTTCTTCTCCTCCTTTTGCTCATAGGACAATAGTTCCTCAATTTTAGCAATCTACCTGCCATCTTCTCAATTTTTGCCAACTTCCTGTGCCAAATAATATTTACTCAATATATTTTCTTTAAATGCCTCCCTTTTTCAAACTTAAATACTAATTTAACCTCATTATAAGACAATACAATCCATGAGCTTGATGTCCTAATTTTTTTGTTAATATTACATTAAAATAAATGACTATTAAATTAAAGAAAAAAGTTCATCCATGTGCTACCTAACTTAATGTGAGTACCAGTGGGATACGGCTCACAGTTTGGGAAATCTGGCCAGGGGACATTTCTGCTGTATTCTTCATTCTAATCAGCTGTACTTATGACTCCAAATTCAGCTGGGAACCAGCCCATGGTTTTTTTTTTTTTTTTTTTTTTTTCATGTTCTTTGCAGAGGTTTGTTCGAATCACCAAATTCAGTTTCTGCCTATTTTTCTTGGCACCCTGATTGGCAGTTTCCTTTTGCAGCAGAGACAGGACTTAAATCTTTAGAACCATTTTTTCTCCTTTAAGTTGCTAAGAGAGCCCCAGGTCCTACCTATTCATTCACTTTAGGAAAATACAGTAATGCTGAGCTCTGTCCTTCCTCGCACTCCGCCAGCTCCAGTGTGGAGGTTAAATGAAACTCGGTCCCAGTCTGAGGAACTTCTTGGGGACAGAAAAGCCTGCAGGGTTTTCCCTGTGGGAGAAAAGATCTGGGAGGGACTGATTTCTCCTAACTGTGACCTACAGGAGGCTGTTCCTTAAGCCAAAGATGGTTTTGATAAAGAAGAATTGATGTGTCTGTGAGGCCTAATTAAAAAAAAATTAATCCTTGGGAAACCCGGATTTGGCACGGCCTGTTTCCTGAATTTGGAATGCTAATTCTCCCCTGAGAGAGAAGGTGGACCAGCTTCCAAGTACACACAGCCTTGCCCTGGGGCTCCTGGCAGGCCCTGTACTCTGTGGGCAGGTTTGATTAAACAAATCTAAAGCCGTCTATATTCAGAGTTTAGAAAGATCTGAGCCAAGTCATACAGCTCATCAGAATGAGAAATACTGGTGATGTGTTGCCCTTGACAATGCATATTATTTACCATCCCCATGTCATTCCAGAAGGGAGACACTGGTGATGCCATATGGAGATGGTATCTGTCTGATTATGCTGTCATGGGCTCCAACAAATGGCCCCCCTGCAGTTCTCTAAGCCTGGCTCCCTCCCTATGCCTGCTGTGGAGCCCCACAGGGTGCGGCCCCCTCTCTCCTGCCCTGGAGAACCCTTCCCTGCAGAGGCGAGTCCAAGTTCATGGATCCCATTGTTGCCTTATCCTTGGTTGTGTCCCCATCACAGAAATGTACTAAAAATTCCTCTGCCCAGCCTGATAGACAAATTGCTTTGGAAGACAATAGTTTTTGGCTCAACTGTCACTTTTGCGGCCTCATGAAGATGGGCTTTCTTCTAGCAAATTATGGCCTGATTTTCAGAGGAGCAAACCAGAGTGTGCAGATCACCAAGCTCAGAGCTGCTTCTAGACTTTTCTAGGGGAGTCCAGGCTCTGTTGCAAATCCTGGGGCTGGGTCAATTGAGGGGATTAATTAATTGGCTATGATGCATTTGTTATGGCTTTAGTATCAATACTTGTAATGAATTTTGCCACAACTTTAAGATGAACAGCGTCATCCACAGAACTGTGCATGGGCCACAGCATCATCCCAGGGGCATTCCCAAACATGTAGCACATTCATTAGCACCACACAGGGAGAGCCCCTTAGTCTGTGGGGTTGTCACTCAGTCACTTCTTCATAGTGCAGAAAACGCTGTATGGTCTCCAGGGAGAATCTTGCAGGGTTCACCAAAGATCTTCATGTGTTGGAAGTTCTGTGCATTGGGACAGTGATTTAGGTAAGGCAGAAAGTATGAATTTAGGAAGATGTAAATTGTGGTGTCATACAAACAAATTGGCTTCTTTGACTCGGGGTTGAATGACGTTTGGAGGACAGAGTCTGAGGACATCAATGATTTTGAAAGGCTAGAGCTTGGCCTAATCTGGCAAGATTGGGAGGCAGTGTTACTGAATTAAGCTTGCTTTGTCCACTGCACGATTATGCCAATCACTGTGATGACGAGTCTGCAGCAGAGAAAGGGTTTAATTCACAAGGCAGCCAAGCAAAGAGATGGGAGAACCAATCTCAAATCCACTTCCCCCCAAAATGGGGATTAGGGATAATTATGGGAGAAAGGGGCAGGGTAGTCTGAAGTGTGGGAAGAGATGATTGGAGGTAAGGAGAAGTGAGGTAATTGATGATCTGCACAAGCGTAGTCAAGCTTCTTCGCTCTTCATAGGATGCACGTTCACAGAATGGCCGTGTTACCACGATCTGAGGGTGGAGTTTTCAGGTCCTTGATGTCAAAGGTCACCTGTCAGTCATCCACACAGGCCCGGTTGACGAGTTGGTGGTCTTAGCCAGCCTGAACTGGACAAGGAGTTGACTCTCGGTTCCTGTAAAACATCAGCACTTGTTACCATGGTGACCCAAGCATTAGAGGAGTTATCTGTAGGGTGGATTTTAGTAATGCATCATGTAACTACTTTGGCAAACAGACAACTAAGGGAGTATGGTTAAAGCAAGTTGGCTCCCAACTTCAGGAGAAATGTCAACTACCTTTTTAAGTTTCAAGTTAACAACTACTACTTCTAGGTTAACACACACACACACAAGTAGGGGATGCATCTTAATAGTCGTGTGTGTCTGTGCAAGAAGTCTTGGCACTTTTGTTAACAGTGAGATCTAAGGAGTCAACCGTTTGAAGAGACTGCCGCAGGTTAATGTGACTTTCATTGGCATTGATGGGTGCCTGACCCCAGAACAGAGGTCACATGCAGGCAGGCTGCAGATTGGATCTGGCTCAAAGGGGTGTGTGTGTGTGTTTATTATTTAATTTGTTGCCATCCTGAAAAAAGTGGCAAATTCACGTAGAAATCTGGATTTCCAGCTTCTTATGAAGATAGTAAGATCAAGTAGCCCTGGGCCTACATTGCTTCCTGTGACCCTCACCTGGAGCTGACTAGAGGATCCCCCTGTGCATAAGGCCTGTGCCTTCCAGACGACCGCAGTCCCCGCCACTCCCTCTCGTCTCCCACATGGAGGCTGAAGGGCACTTGTCACTTCTCGTCACACTTGTGCTGAGGGTTTTCTGAGAAGAGATTTCAGAGGCAAGTGAGACACTTCTTGTACCCCAGTCTCTATAGAAAATAAGCAACAAATGGTGGGTCTGACTCTGTCACTCTGGTGGAGGATTCTGTCTTTCTAACCATAAGAGGAACGCTGGAAATTGGATTGTGTTCTGCTCAAGAGTGTCCGGAGTGCTGAGGGCCCTTGAAATCAAACCACAGGAGAAGTGACTGAAGGAAGTGTGAGTGTTTAGCCTGGTGATGAGCAGAAAAGGCCCAGGGGGAGGGGAAGAGGGAGACATGGCAGGTCTTTTTAAGCCTTTCAAGGGATGCCGTGGAGAATATTGAGGAGATTTGTGCTTTTTAGATTCCACGAGTGGAAGTTGAAAGGGGACCCCTCTAGCTCAACATAAAGAAAAAAAATGCAGAGTTGGTGAGTTCCTTGGTTGAACTTTCAGATGGATGTTGTCCGCTCAAATCCTGACTCCACCTTCCTCGCTGTTTAACCTCGGACAGATTGCTTAACATCTCTGAGCCCAGTGTCCTTATCTGTAAAAGGAGGAGGATAGTGATACAGTGGAGAGGTACCTTCCGTAGAGATATGTCCTAAAATCCATGGATATGGCAGAATTAACAATAATCAAAATAATCCTTGAAAATCTTTTCAAGAATACCTGGGTTCCAAAAGTTCAAAAGACAGTTGATATTTAAAAAAATTTCTCCTTGCATTTGAGCTGTGGCCAGATTTCCTGGGCATTATAGGGCAAGATTTAGTTTTAAAGGGACTGTTGGGGGGAGTCTAGATCAGTTAGATTGGGGGGAGTCGAAGGTAAGATATATTTTCCTCTTTCTTTTATCCTTTCTTTTATGTCTTCTGATGGAAGTGTTGTCAGATGGCAACTTGAAGTTATTCTAAGCACATGTAATTGAATTATTGTTTGTTAAATCTGCGTGTGCTAAATCCCAACATGGTGTTTTGGGGATGATTAAGTAAGAGTGTATGTATAAAGGAGGTCACGTGAGGCTTGATCTATAATATATCAATAAATGTTTTATCTATATGTCTACACCTATATATTTACATGTCGATATCTGTATTCATATCTGTATATTTTAACCTCTACTAGATTGTAAGGTCTACAGTGTCTGTGACTTTGTTTTATTGACTATTCTGTCCCCAGTCCTAGGCAGTGTCTGGAACACAGTGGGGGCTCAATAAATATTTGTTGACTATATTAACAAATGAATGAATGAATGAATGAATGAATGCTAGAGCTTCCCAGAGAGGGAACAGGCTACCTGGCAAGAGTGGTTGCCTGGTCTTCACCAGAACATTTCCGGTGAATTTCCTGTCATTGGATATCTTCAGAGAGAGGTGGGAGGTCCTCTGTAGCCAAAGGGACTTGGCACTGGCTGGCGACCTGGGCCTGATCCTATGATCCACGCCTTCTTCTGGTCTGAGGGGGAGGTTTTGATTCCACAAACACCTATTAATCATCTACTTGTGGAGGGCATGTCTGAAGAGCTTCAGGAGCCACAAAGGTGGAAAGCGTGTGAATTCTGTTCTTAGGAGCTTACAGAGCAGCTAATGAGGATTAATAGTAACATTTGTTGAAAACTTGTTGACAGGTACTATTAATACGGACATTAGAGATATTGACCCATTTCATCTTCACAGCAAGCCTTGAAGGTAGGTCTACTGCTATTCCCAAATAGCTTCTCCCCGAGGAAACGGCACGGAGAGGGTGGAGTAACTCACTGCAGCAGTGGGGAGGGTCAGAGCTCCCACCCAGCAGCTGGCTCCAGGCCCCTGGTGCATCTCGAGTGGTCTTTCTCTAAGGTCCTGCAGAGCCCGGGGAGCAATCATGCACAAGTAGCAATGTTTCCTTCCTAAGGCCTTCCCATCAGGGAGTCAGCTGATAATGGACGTCTTCTGAATTTGCAAAAGACTTTTTTTTTTATCCTTGTCACCTGGAAGGCGTGTGTATTAGTTTCTTCTTGCTGCTGTGGCAAATTACCACGAACTCAGTAGCTTAGAACAATGCACATCTATTATCTTATACTACTGGAGAGCAGGAGTCTAAAATGGGTCGGCAGGGCTGTGTTCATTCTGGAAGGTCTAGGGGAGGCAAATCTGTTTCTTTGCCTTTTCCAGCTTCTAGAGGCCACCTGCATTTCTTGGCTGTGGCCCTTTCCTCCATCTTCAAGGTCAGCATTGTAGCATCTTCAAATCTCTCTCTCTCTCTGACCTGTGGTTCCATCATCACATCTGTTTCTCTGACTCTCACCCTCCTGCTTCTCTCTAATAAGGACCATTGTGATTACCTTAGGCCCACCCGGATAACCCAGGAGACTCCTCTCCTCTCAAGATCCTTTTCTCATTTCCATCTGCGAAGCCCCTTTGCATATGTATTAGTTTCTTAGAGCTGCCGTAAGGAGTTACCACAAACTCAGTGGCTTGAAACAACATGAATTGATTCTCTCACAGGCCTGGAGGCCAGAAGTCTGAATCAGAGTGTCGGCAGGGCTCCAATCCCTCCAGAAGCTCTAGGAGAGGATCCTTCCTGCCTCTTCCAGCTCCTTGTGGCTCCAGGTGTCCCTTGGCTTGTGGCCGCATCACGCTCATCTCTGCCTCCATCTCCACGTGGTCTTGCCCTTGTGTGTCATATGGCCTTCCTTATAAGGGCACTTGTCACTGGATTTAGGGCCCACCCTAATTCAGAGTGATCTCCTCATAAGATCTTTAACTTAATTACATCGGCAAAGACCCAGTTTCCAAATAAGGTCATATTTACAGGTACCAGGGGCTAGAACTTGGAGATATCTTTTGGGGGCCACAATTCAACCCACGATACCACATGAGGTAACATACTCAGAGGTTCTGGGGATTAGGACGTGGATGTCTTTAGGGGTCTTTATGCTGCCTCCCACACCACATTTTCTTTCCTTTGCTAAGTTTCTTTAAAGATCTTCAGAGGAAGGAAGAAGGATGCAATTTCCATGTTGTAATTATGATTTAATCTTTGAAAGTCTACCTTTCTTAGTGTGGCCTCATGTTTTTATGTGTTGATAATTGTATTGTTTGTCAATAAATTGTCTCCAGAACCACAGAAACCAGTCATACATCATCAGGAAGAGGCACTCCTTCTCTCCTGGAGAGAAATAAATGTCAACTCGTGCTGATCTTGAAGATGGTGCCCCCCAACTTTTGGCTGCAATAATTAAGTTTCCCGCCTTCCGGTACCAGCTGGACTTGCAATAATGAGATGCTAGAGGCCTCATAAAAGGGCGTTAACATTTTGAAGCCTTCTCTGCCCCAGGGAAGGATCTTATTTCCAAACTTGGTCTGTGTGGGGTAAGGGAAGGCAGCGATGTGCTGTCAGAAAAAATATAAAGTTTTCTGCTGCTTGCTGAGCAGGGTGTGGTCCCTAGACAGGGAGCTGGTCCCCAGACAGAGCCTGGTGTCATCTCTGGAGGCATCGACAGCTTTGATAGAGCAGCTACATTTCCTGGGTTATTATGGAGAACCTACAAAAGGCCATGTGACCCGATTTTCCTCGAGGGGTCGGATTTATAGAGAGGATAGGTGGAAGGTGGGTGTGTCCCGAACGTGGTCCTTAGAGAAGCAGAGATGAGCTGACATCACTGAGCAAGAGATGTCACTCTTCAGGGGGTGGGGATGGACAGGTGTGGTAGGTGGTGGGATCTGGCAGGCCTGTGGTGAAATCCTGCATTCATGAGTTTTTAAAATTTTGGTTGCGAGTAATAGAAACCCAAATCCAACTGTTTTAAGCCAAAAAAGGGGAAATACATTGACTCATGAAACTAAAAATGCCCTGATGACTTCAGGCAAAGTTGGGTCCAGAGGCTCATCTGGACTTGGTTTCTCTCCTTCTCTGACTTCTGCCTTCCTCTATGAGGGGTCGCACATCTTTCTCCTGTGCTCGTGCTGCTTCCTCTGCCTCGCGTCCCCTCCCCACTCCCTGCACCTGTAGAAATCCCCGTCCTCCTCTGGGCTCGGCTCAGACGCCCCTCCTCTGTGCAGCCACCTCCTCCCTGCTGTTCTCCCCCCACCCCAGGGTCCTCACCTCTGCGTTTCCAGCCCCTGTGCAGGTGCACGTGTTAGGGACTCAGCACCTTGCATGTCCTTGTGCAGGCTGACACGTTTGCCCCTTGCAGGCAGGGTCCATGCTCACCCCTCCTTCTGTCCCCAGGGTCTATTAGGATGATCAGTAATGACCACGACCCAAGCTGACAGCGACACTGTGCCAGCCTCCGTTCTCCTTGTTTTAAGTACATCGCAGCATTCAACCCACACAGCACCCCCACGAGAGAGGTGCAGGCATCACCCCATTTCACAGCTCAGGAAACTGAGGCATAGAGAGATTTAAGTGTCTGTACACAGGGGGTTTTGAATAAACATTAGTCCGCTGCCTGTCCAAATTCATAGTACCGAAAAGTACGCAAACAGTCCCTTCCTATTTCTTTCTCATTTAAAGACAGACATTTTGGAAATCCAGATTTTTATGTAAGATTTTTGACTTTTTACTGTTGGCAAGTCATTCAACTGAAAGAGGTCTGCAAACGTTTTGCCAGGGGGCTGTCAGTCTGATGTCCTCCACGTGTGGAGCACGGCGGGGGCAGGTAAACCAAGCAGAAGATGGGGCCCCAGTCACAGGTGTGGGTGGGGTTGAGGAAGTGGTGCGGACCCCACAGGGTTGAGGAAGTGGAGGAAGTGGATTCAGAACAGTCTCGCTGCACTGACTTATCTCAAAAGGGTCCTTGTCTGCTATGGGCTCCAACGGGCTTCCGAAGAAACTCTCAGACTGATCCTTATTTTATTTAGAAGGAGATGTAGAGAAATCCAAAGGAGGCTTAAGGCTGTGTCTTTCTCTTTTAGCAATATCCGCCAAAATTCCTACCAAAAAAACCCGTTATTCTATATCTGGGCATGAATTTTCTTCCCTTCCCCCAACATCAGGAGCCAGGCAGCTAAGAATAAGTTGTCAGGCAGTTTGGATGTTATTGCCTAATTCTGTCCTCTCTATGCTGGTAATGTGGACTTTCATTGTTCCATTCTAATTGGAGATGTGTCGTGTATTTCCTGTTGGCCAGAGGAGAGATATCTCTGCATTTCCAACCTTTTGTTCCTGCAGCATCGCTGTGATTTCAATATTAATTAGCTCTTTTGCTCCTGTCTGTCTTTGGCATCTCTAATTAAGAACCAGCATTCTGGAATTGTTTCTGCGTGGTGCAGAGAAATCTTGGAATGAGCCAGAGTAAACCTGTGAGCCTCCCAGCTCCCCTCACCCAGTAAACATGGCCACGTGCTTCCTCCCTCCCCTCCAGCAGCCTTTCATCTGCGCTTCCCCATCAGGCCCTGCTCAGGTCCCAGGTCAGGGTTGACGAGAGTCTTGGGTCTGTGAATGTGTCCCGGATATCAGGCAGGGTCAACTACGGCCCCTGTGCCTTGTGTCTCCTGGAGACACATCTTTTTTGTGTTCAGTAGGAGGGAAGAGGACCCTCGTTGATGTTTTGGAGCTTGGTTCCCAACTTAGACTCCCGCCATGAAGCATTGATGGTGTCAGAAGGTAACAGCTTCATAGTCAAATTCATTGGGTTTCCCAAAGAAACTCAAATCATTTAAACAAACTTTAGAAGTTAACTTGATCACTTAGCTATAAGCTCTAGACACAGGTATGAATGGATTCAGGTACAAAAGCAATATGTCAAGGTTGCTATACACTCTATCATGTTTCTTTTTAACAGGGTTATAGAGGTGTAACTGACATTCAATAAACTGCATTTAAAGTGTACAATTTGATGTACTAAACTGGACATCACCGAAATCAAGATGGCGAACATATCCTTAACTCCAAAACTCCCCTTTGTAATCCCTGTCCCTCTCCACTCATCCCCAGGCAAACACTCATCTCTTCTCTCTGTCACTGATGGTTAATTTTCATTTTCTAGAGTTTTATATAAATGGAATCATATAAAGTGTGTTTTCTTTTTTTGTCTGCCTTCTTCCACCCAGAATAATTAATTTGAGATTCACCCAGGTTATGTATATCAATAGTTCATTCATTTTCATTGCTGAGCAGTATTCCACTGTGTGGATATACTGCTGTTGAAGGACATTTGGGTTGTTTCTAAGTTTAGACTCTTAGAACTAATGCTGCTGTGAACGTTCATACAAGTTTTTGTCTGGACATAAGCTTTCATTTCTCTAGGAGTAGAAAAGTTGAATTATATGATAAGTGTATTTTTAACCTTTTAAGAACTGCCAAACTGGATTCTAAAGTGGTTGCACCATCTTACATCCCCACCATCAGGGTCTGAGAGTTCCAGCAGATCCATATCCTTGTCAACACTTGGTATGGTCAGTCTTTTGAATTTTAGCTGTTCCATTAGATATGGACAGGTATGCCATTTTGGTTTTAACTTGCATTTCTCTAAAGATTAATGACGTTGAACATCTTTTCATGTGCTATTTGCCGTCTACAGATCTTTGGTGAAGTGATTGTTCAGGTCTTTTGCCCATTTTTTTATTGGGTTGTTTTTTACTATTGAGTTTTGAGAGTTCTTTTTCTGATTACAATTCCTTTGTCAGACATGTGATTTGAAAAAATTTTTTTTCCAGTCTGTGGTTTGTCCTTTCATGCCCTATAGGGTCTTTTGAAGAGCAGAAGTGTTCTGTTTTGATGAAGACCAAGTTATCAATATTTTCTTTTGTTGGTTATACTTATGCTGTTGTATCTAAGAAATAATTGCCTAGCCCATCTTCACAAATATTTTCTTCTAAAAGTTTTATAGTGTAGCTCTTACATTTAGGTCTGTGATCCATTTTCAGCTAGTATTTGTGTATGGTGTGAGGTAAGTGTCTAAATTCATCTGTTTTGCATGTGGATATCCAGCTGTCCCAGCACCATTTGTTGAAAAGACTCGTCTTTCCCCATTAAATTGTCTTGGCATCCTTTTCAAAAATCAATTGACCATAAAGGTGAGGGTTTGTTTACACATTCTCGATTCTATCCCAATGATCTATGTGTCTCTTCTATGACGGTACCACATTCTCTTGATTACCATAGATTTGCAGTAAGTTTTGTAATTGGGATGTGTGAATCCTCAAACTTTGTTATTCTTTTTCACAATTGTTTTGACAGTTCTGAACAGGGACAGCACCTAGATGACTGGTACAGAAACAACAGACATGCCTGTTGTAAAGCCTTCTAGACTGTCCACTCGGGAGGGTAGGAGATTTTATCCATTTTGTTCTGTGCTGATTCCTTCCCACCTAGAAATATTTGTCGAATGCATGAACTTCAGAAACCTTTAAAAATCATATCCCAACGTAACGAAGCTCAATGTGCTGTCACTTCCTTGAGCCTCATGTTGGTGAGGAGAGGAGAAGAAGTCGCTTGAGTATCCTGACATCTAGTGCCCTGTGGCTATGTCAGGGTGAGCACAGCTCCTTAGAGGATCAGGCGCCTTTTCAAGCATTTAACTGTAGTCTGAGGGTTGATTTACTTGGGAGCACACTGTAGGGACAGCTCTGTTCTCGAGATCCTTCTTAGGGGGTGTGGGGCAGCAGGCGATCTTGCATCTCAGGCTTCCCATTTGCACCAAAGTGAAGTGCTAGTTTGCATGTTTTCATTGCAGCTGAATTTGAACTTCCTTCAGTATTTAACAGCAACAGTGTGAAGAATAAATGTCTCTGTGATGGGTATTTGGAGAAACAAATGGGGTCCCTGAGGGCAGCAGCCAAGTCTAAGGGTCATCTCCCAGCTCCCGCCCTCCCACAAAGTCTGGTGAGCTTAACCTTCTGGGAAACGTCAGCTGGGAGAATGAATGGATGACATCCTCACCGCCAGACAGAAAGTACAGCAGGAACCCAGCCTGGGTCAGCCTTTGCTTTGATCCACCTCTTCCTACTCAGTTCTCTCCCACCTGCATTTATTGAGCAAATGCTGTTCAGGGCACTGGTTTGATGTCATGGGGGGTGTTATAACATGTTGGCTTATTGGTTTGTTGATCCATCTTTGCCTTTAAACTGGCAGCTCCATGATGGGGTGGGACCTCGTCCATCTTGCTCACACTGCATCCCCGTCACCCAGCATGGGCCTGGCTCCGAGCAGGTGCTCTACGAGCTCTATGAATGGACTCGGAGACATTCTTGTAGGTGAGCTTTTTGGTGCCAGAAGACGATGCCACCGCTTGTGGAGGAGGGGCAGGCACTGGAGTCCAGTGACGTGGGTTCTAATCCTGCCTCAGCCGTCACCCCCTGGGGGATCTTGGGAAACTTGCTTCTCAAAATGAACCTCCGAGACTGACTTTGTATGTGATATTAACTAGCATTTATTGAGTTTTCCACATGTATCAATTCGTGGGATACTCAGTGTAACCCCTCGAGGCTTGACTCTTATAATCCACATTTTACAGAGAACTAAACTGATGCACAGGGCACCTACATGAAGGGCACCCAGCGGTGAGTGTCAGGGCTGGGGTGTGACCCCAGGCAGCTTGACTCTGAGTCAGGGCTCTCGGCCACTGCTTTACAGAGAGCACCCCAACTTCACAGTGAACGGAGCCCCATTGGAGTGGTAGATTGCCATTTCAGGGGCAGGCTTTCCTCCCCCTACTCTGGGATTATGTGTAACATGACTTATTTTAAGCATATCCTGAGAGTAAGATTATTATCTTCCAAAGATAAAAGTGTGTCCTCTTTTTCTCTTAAATATTTCAAATGTCTAGAGAAATACACTGGTGTTAGTAACTGGTGAACATAGAAGGAAATCCCACAGAGAAGAACTGCAGCTCCTTTTTCAGCTAAGAGTTACGTGTTCAACAGAGACGCAATGGGCAGAGGTGAGAGAAGTCTTCTCAGAACCTCACACGTTTCCCCCAGTATGCAGGGAATTTAGCACCAGCAGTTTATGAGCATCTTATCGACGTGTATCGCTGTGCAGAACTTTCAGAGAGTAACGCTGCCTTCCGCAGCTGGTGGGAATATAAATCCTGTCTCAGCTGAAAGCAGTGGAACCAGATTTCTCGGGGAGCGGATGGAGTGGGTTACACAGTCACTTCTTAAACACACAGGCTCTTGTCTTTTCCAGTCCATATTCAAGAGGGACGGGCTTCCCGCAGGAAAAGATCATTTGTAGTCATATACCCCACGTGTTCATTCTCTACTGATGACATCTGCTAAACTGCTCTGGGATTGATGTGCCATCGAAGTGTTTCAAGTTTAACTTGAAATGCTAAAAGAAAATCTCGATCTCAAAGCACTTCTTCTGACATCTATTCCTCCCTGTGGCGTTGGGTTAACCTTCTTGAAGAGCTCTTCTCCAAAATGCTTCATATTTTTTCTGACCACTTCTAAAACCCGGTTTAACAAGCTCTTTTTAAAAATTAAAGGCCTCGGCCCTACGCGGTTGCCCTAATAAAGTCGTCTTTTAATGCTCTGGACCCCTGAGCGCTTCCCATGCTCGAAGGTTCCAGCTGTGGTGCTCCCCACGGTACCTGCTCAGAGAGATGAGTAATCTGGGGGTTCCTGACATCCTTTGTGTTTAACATTTAATAAGTATTTGGGTTGTGCTCTGACTGCTTTCCATATGCGCACAGTTGTACAAAGAGCGGTAGACGGCCATGTGCTGAGACTGTCTGTGTGTCTGAAGGCCACTTGTGGGGGCAGTGGATTTCTGTGTGTCCTTCTTGACAGCCTCTTTGAGTGACAAAACAGTGCTGAGAATCTTGCAGGACTTTCTAGCTCTGATTCCAATGTTCACACTGTGGCTCTGGTTGGGACAGAGGGTCTTTGGTCAAGCCCATGGGGCCAAAGAATTTTGGCTTCATAAATGTGATATAAATAATATACAATGAATAAAACATGTGATAGGACACTGCTCCCTAGCCTGTGCCCATGTAGACATCACTAATCAATCCCAGCACCCCTTCCTGCTGGAGTCCAGACTCCTTCTCCAGCAGAGCTCCCTTGAGTAGCCACTATGAACTGATTTGCATTGGCAGTGAGATGAACCGATTTCCCATTCCTGGTAGAGTCTGTGAGGAACTACAAAAGTTTAAATAAGGATTGAAGAGAATGATGCTAATGAATATGGTCCAGGAGGTCCATGCCACGATATGGACCTCAGAGTTTGATGTATTGGATGGAAAAAAAAGCAAAAACAAAACACTTCTGTGATGCTGCACTGGCATCATGTCACATATACCAGGATGTCCTTAGCCCAGACGTCATAAAATGACAGGCCTCAAGGCAAATACAGCCCCCAAGATGTGCTCTGTTTGACTAGAAAAGCACTTCAAAATATGTATACTTAGATGCCAACACTCAAAAATTAGTTGATTCCACCAAAATTCTAGATTTCCTGTTTCTCTTGCAAAATCAGAAGATCTCTGAGCACAGCTCCCGCGCCCCTAGGTGGCAGCGGTGGGCTCGGGTGAGTAGCAGCTGTCCCCTTTGAGTGGGGTTTGGGATGGCTCCCTCGAGTTTGCCACAGTCCCCAACTTCTCTGTCATTTACAGCAGACCCACCTTCCTCCATTATGTCACCTCCTCAGTCTATTGGGTCAGCTCCCACCAGGACCTCCTGAAGCTCCGTCCCAGGCCAAAATTGCTGAAAAAACACGGGTTAACTATATGGGTAAACTGAATTCTGCTATAAATGTATATTAGGTGAGTTAGCTGTACTAGGTGAGAAATCTTAGAAAATATATTGGATGCGATTATTTTAATTTATTGCTAATGTAAGTAGAAGTTTTCACAAAGCAGAGTCATTTAATGTAAGAATCACTATAATTTCACCAGGGGGGCTACTTCTCAGGCTGTCCAGACCAGAATTTTTACATCCAGGGTTTCAGTTAGCCCGTGCGTTACTGGCCAGGACTCAGAGCTGATCGAGGGGCGCGTTCCGGGGACTCCCGTGCTGCAGGGTGTGCCTTGTGCCGGAAGCCCCTTCTGTGACTAGCGCAGCTGGCTGGGCTCTGATTTGCTGGTCTCTCGGGAAATCCTCACGGAGAGTGGGGTGGGACGTCTGGCCCTCTCTTGGCCGCCGTGAGCACCTCTTGTCTCTGCCAGGTCTTTTCAGCTTGAGCCTTTCAACTCCCTCTTTTCTCCTGATCTTGGAGCAATTGGTAGTGGGGCATCATTTGCATTTACTTTTTCGCCTTGCCTGGAGCCTCAGAGAGAAAAACACTCGGCTGCCGATTTTCATACCTCCAGTTCACAATTCACAGCATTCTTTTATCGAAAAGTTTCTTTTCTAAAAGAAATTTTCATAAGTACTTTCAAAATAAGTTTGGAAAACATGAACCCTGCAGATCTCTCTTTCCCCTGAGAATATGCTTATCCTGCCAAAATGCTTGTCTTTTATGTGACTAATTTATGTGCAGACCCCGAGAACCTCGGCTTTGGCTCCAGTGTCTGTGACATGGAACCTGATTAACAGCTTCTCTCCGTGGGTCCAGTGTCCACTCAGAGCTGGTGCCGGGAGCTGGGTGGTGCCATGTGCTGGGCTTCCACCAGATAAACCACTCTTAGTCCCTTCTGGGGCATCTTTGGATGAATACCAAGTGCTTGGATCTTTTCCTAGCTAACAAGCGTTGGTGGTGCTTTTAAAATCTCCCAATGTCGAGGAATAACATGCTAAAATGAAAATATTCCACAGAGAAGCGTATGCTAAACCTTACAACAAACCATAGTCTTGGGCCTAATTTGCTGGTGTAGTTTTGATAAGGGACAAAATTTTGGAAGCACTTGTCTGTAAAGGTAGACTCCAACCTTGTTGCATGTGATTTGGACAGGGATTTTTCTCCTAGTGGAAGAGGACCAGAATTTTCTTGTGTCTCTGTAGAGGTGGCCAACAAGCAGAACGCAGAAATTCTGTGCTTGGCACTAGAGCTGTCGCATGATGGGGGAGACAAAGTTGGAGCGGAGGGGGTGTCTGTGGGTCCCTTGTGAAGGAGCTGTCCTGGGTGTCTCAGATTAAGATGAGCAGCAGCCCCTCCTTGTAGTTCGGGTGGACTGTCAGCAGTCAGTGAGGCTGGCCATCTTGTAAGTACCATGCACATCTTATTGTGCGACCGATCACTGGATTTGACAATATTTTGTACATGAGTCTGTCTCCTCCACTCAGTCAGGCCTCCTCGAGGACAGGGACTCTTGGATTCGCTCTGTATCCTCAGAGTCTGCCCAGAGCCCCCACATATCTTCGCTGGCCCTGAGCTGGGCCTGAGACCCTTGTGAACTCTCTCTGCTTTGAGACGGGGATTGTCCTCTTGGGCTGCATCTCTCTGGGGAGGGGCATAGAACAGACAATCTCTGAGATGCATTTCAGTGCCAAGACCTTAAGATTCTATAGTGAAGGCGTGTGTTTGGGATGAGATGGGAAGGGAAAGAACCGCAGTGGTCTCCATTCGGCCCACGCTGGTCTGAGATCTGCACTTGCTGGGAGGCCCGGGCAATCAGTCAGTTACGGGCTGGGCGCTGGGCACACTGCCTCAGAGAGGTGAAGAAATGGTACGTCCCAGCCACAGTCCAACCGTGGGAGCCAGACTGACCTCCATGGAAAGGAATTGACAAAAATAAATGAAGCTGAGTGCAAAGCATCACGATCAGACCTTGAAAGGCTGAATCTGGGAGTCTCCTTAGAGTGGGGGCTTAGAATGACTCTTGGTGCTGGTGAGGGGCCTGTTGGGTGGGGGGTGGGGCTCACAAGACCTGCCAGTTACTGGTGGTCGATTCTGAGCAGACCACTAATCTCTCCTTTACTCTGTGCAGTTCCTGTACGTCTACAATGTTCCAGGCCCCGTGCCATGACCGTGGGCTGCAGAAAATCAAATAAGGCAACATGCTTGTCCTCAAAAGACTGGCCTCGCAATCTAGGAGGGGCAGGGAGCAAGTGTTAATATAGTAAAGTCTTAGCTGATGAAGATACAAAGGTGGACAGAGGGTTCCTCAAGCCAGGGTCCATGGACTTACTCTCCTAGAGCTCTCTGTGAGAATTGTTTGACTTTGCATATTCATTTTTTGTAATAGTCTAAAGAATATCTCAGCAGCTGGTCCCATTGGCAGTAGACCCAAACATTGCTTTCAGTTCTGATGTCTGCGTTTGTGTTCATGATCACACTAGGGGCCCGAAGGAGCTGTATCGCATGAATATTTAACTCTTGAGAATTCAACTCTGTGCATCTGGCCAGAAATAACATTATGTCCTCACATTTACATACGTGCATATGCATACACATGGTAGAAATCACGCATCTTTGGATCTGGTTATCTCAGGTGCTCTGCCTGGTTGAGTGTAAGCCAGTGCATGTTGGCACGACCCATGGGGGAAAGGTGTGCCCGTGGTGAGGGTTTCCCCACCATTGTCAAAGTCGTGTGGTGTGTTCTTGGTGGCCAGTCAAGTGGGTGGTGATGGCTTCATTGACCTCCTCCCTTCTGGAAGACACTGAAGAATGTATTGAGGCCACAGAGAAACCCTTGACTAATGAAATGTTAGAGGAACAGAAAGATATTTTTACAGAAGATGTCAGTGATGACAGCCAAGAGGAGGAAATGACAGGCTGGAATCCTATAAATTGCTCAAGGGTTCCAAGCAGAGAGAAATAATTGAATAATTTCCAAATGCCACCCATCTATGCAATTGTATGCTATGTATAATTACGTATATATTAATTATATATGTGCACCTTATTGTACATATTTTTTGTATTCAAAATCATAAATACTGTAACTAATGAATGAAAAAGGAGAATTTTCTTGTGTAATAGTGGTTGAGTGCAATTTTGCTTCAGTTAACTTTAGAACCCAACTGCCATTTGCATGGGTCATTGAGAAAAGAAAGAGATATATTTTATATGCAAATGCTATATTTGTGCCAGGTGAAGGCCAAAAGACATTGCAGATGAGGGAGCTCATGCTACCTGCTCATGGTCACACAGTATTATTAAGCCTAGTTCAGTAATGTTCTAGGGAAAAAAGATGATCGAGGTGGTATGTTAATGCTTACTTATCCAAGGGAAGGGGTAGGTGATTATGATCAGAGAGGTAGATGCAACTGACCAATGAAGCCCAGCACTAATGAAGTAGCTTAAATTTAACTCACACTGATGACTTTAGATGCAGTGTAGTCCCACTAGTGCCCTAAGCGGCAGTTTTGTTAGACTTCTGCCTGAAGAGGAAGACTTACTCCCATAGGGGAGACGGAGGGTCTGGAACCGTGTGGAGTGTCAGCAGTGGCTGCCCCACACGAGCCTGTACCTCGAGGGAAACTGTCTCAGGTTCTCCTCGATCTCCCCTTTGAGTGCCTGGTGGGATTCGAGGAGTGTGCAAGGGGGTACGAACTCCCCGTATTTACAGGCCCCGGGGCCTTCACACTTGCACACCAGCCCACACTAGGCCTTCAGCAAGTCAGTAAAATTTTTCACTAGAATTCTTTTTACTAGCTTTTACGGCATCCAGCAGTGTCCACCCCCGGGAAGCAGCTACTCAATTTCTCTTCCTCCAGACCCCAGCTTAGTCTGTGCTCTGCGACCCGCTTCTCTGATGGATTTAAGGAAAGGTTGTAACGTGCAGTTTGATGTGGGTGGGAGAAATGCTGTTTTCAGCTCTGTACGTCTCTGAATTGAACTTGGAACCTGGCTGACTTGATTTTGTCTCTGATTTTTATCAAGCAGAGAATAAACCAGACCCCTTATTTTAGGAATACTTTAAGTGGAAACTAAGAATAACTGAGAGGGGGTCAGAGGTTACTGCAGCTGCTATTTGACCAATAAACAAGCACAGTATTGGGTCACACAGCTTGACACACTGGCTCTCCATTACTGACTAGGTGACCTAACTGAGACTTACTTTCCTCATCTGTAAAATGGGATAAAGAATAACTTTCCCACAATGTTCAAGTGCAGGGTTTTTCAAATTAAGGGCCAAGTTTTATGAGCTCTCCCCAGCATTGGGGAGTGATGGAATGGATTGGATTGGAAAGGAATGGCACAGACTGGATGAAATAGAACAAAATGGAATAAAACAGATAGAAAATTCAGAGTGACTTACAGGTAGTGAGGCTAAATATTTTTTTCATGAAACTTTAGTTTCTGTCTACATGTGTACTTTTGTGTATTGGTCTTAATGTAAGATGTATTTTCTACTGTGGATTGTGAATCCAAACACTATTGGAGACACGTTGTCCTGGGGTGCATGAGTGAGTTACTCCTACGTAACAAATAGCCCCACATCTCAGTCGCATGCCACCGCGAGCACTTTTTCATTGCTCACAGGTCTTCAGGTCAGCTGGGGTTCAGCTCACCAAGGTTGCAAACACCAAGAGGGCAAACCCGACCCTTTAACAATGTCTTAAGTGTTTTATTGTGACATTTTTGCTAAAATTCCACTGGACAACGCAACTCATTTGCCCAAACCCAACATTATTGAGATAAGAAAGTACATTTTGCCTCCAGTGGGAGGGACAGCAAAGTCACACGGCTCAGGGTGAGGAGCAGGATTGGGTACAATATTGAAATCAACCACGTGGGGCTATGGAGAATATCAGATGTGATACTGTTTGATGAATTGTAAAATACATGTTGGGTTTCATCTTTAGAGCTGTGCCCCTGCTCCTCCCTTCCTCCCTCCTATCCATCCACCATGCAGTCGGGTGGCGGGGAGAGGAAGGTCATCAAGATGTAAGAGAATTCCTCGCTGATCCTCACCTTTGGGCCTGGAAAACTACCCCGATTTCTCATTTTTTCTGCTGAAAAATTTCCCCTCTACGTTGCTGCCAGTTTGCAATATACAAATTTGCACTTCTGTGTATGTTGATTTTTTCCTGTTTCCTATTTTGGTAACTAGACTGAAAAGCCTCTGTTGACAAGGCCTGTTTTCTTTGCTATTTTACCTTCTTGTTACACAGCAGGCATTTGGTCAGGGGTGGTGGAAGACATAGCATTGATTTTATTTGATTGTTTTTAGCCCTAAGCTCCCAGGTGGGCAGGCAACTAATTTCTTCTCTGACCTCAGTATCCAAACTCATAGTAGGTATTTGGTGAGTTTGGGGTTAGTGTGGGGCTAATGGGTTGTTCAATTCCAGCTGAAAACTCTGGGAAAACTTGTGTTTGCGTAGCACAAAAGAGCTGGACAGATGGTCAGCACTCACAAAACACGTGCCGTCTGACCGCTATACCAACATACAGCCAATCCAAAATAGATCTTGTGAAGTTCTGTGGCAGCTGTATTTATTTACTTTTATCATTATTGTTAGGGATGTTATTATTATAAAATGTGCTAATTCTGAGCACTTACCACGTGCCAGGCATTATGCTAGTGATTTTTGTGGCTCATCTTATTTAACGCTTTTAACAGCACCCATGGTTGCATCTCTCTGCTCCCCTTTACAGCAAACCTCCTTGAAAAAGCTTTCTGTGTTTTCCTCACATCCCACTCTCTCTTGAACCTGCTCCCATCATGCATTTTCCTCTTCTGCCCCACTGAATCCCCTTTGTCAGGGACCCCAGGGTCTTGCACATGGCCAATTCCAGCAGTCAGCTTTCGGTCCCCTCCTTACTTACTTCCTAGCAGCATTTGATAATCAATCACACCCTCTTCCTGAAGTACCTTCATCACTTAACTTCTGAGATACCATTCTCTCTTGTGGCTTTCCTTTTTAACAAACTGGTCCCATGTTTTCAGTGTGCTTTACTGGGTCCTTTCATGCATGATCTCTAAGTGTTGTCATGCTCCAGGCTTAAACGTCGGGGATTATTCAGTCTCATGGCTTTACATACTGTATATGCTGGAATAATCCAAACTTCTTCCTTCTGCTTGAACCTCTCTCCATGAACTCTAGACTTGGGTTTCCAATTTCTTACTTAACTTCTTCATTTGAATGCCTAATAAGCATTTCAGATTTAATATTTGCAAAACTGAACTCTTGATTCTTTCTTTCTTCCCCAAATCTGCCTCTCCTGCAGCCTTCCCTTATCTCAGGGGTGGCAACACCTTCTTCTGGTTGCTCAGGCCCCAAACGCAGAAGTCATCCGTGACTTCTCCCTCTCTCTCACATCCAGCATCCATTCCAACAGCAAATCCTGTCCAGGCTGCCTTCAGAATCCATCCTGAATCTGACCACTTCCCATTTTCTCTGTCACTGCCACGCTGATGTGAACCCCTTTCACGTCTCCCCTAAAAGGTTTCCCCTTCTTCTGTTCCTGCCAGAGGTATCCTGTCATATTGTCCCATCATGCCACTTCCTTACTCCAAACTCCCCCCAGGTTCTCATTAGACTTACCCAGTGGAGTAAAATCCAACCCCCTAGCTACTTTTGGCCACTGTCCTCTTTCTGATCCTTGAATATGGCAACACTCCTGTCTCAGGACAGGAATGCACACTCTCTTTCCTCTGCTTTTAGTACTCTTCTGCATGTCCTCATCACTCACTCCCTCACTCCAGTCAGGTCTCTACTGACATGTTACCTCTCCGGAGAGGCCTCCCTTGCCCGTTCTAACTAAAATCCTCTCTCTTCACTGTCCACTCTCGTACCTTGCTCTATTTCTCTTTCAACCCCTTCTCCCTACCTGATGTTATGTTGTATATCCACGTGTTTGTTAGTTTGTCTGTCTCCCCCATGGGACCGTCAGTTGCATAAGAGCAGGGCTGTGTTGCTCATCGCTCTATCCCCAGGTCCTAGGACAGTTCCTGGGTCTTAGGTGACATTAAATAAGTACTTGTTAAGTGAAGAATGATTTGTTCTATTGGGGGATGAGGGATCTGAGGCAGAGAGAAGTTGTGTTATGTCAGAATACACTGGGACACTGAGCTTGACCTCTAAGTCCCGTAAATGATAGGATGGGTGGATGTCAGAGCTGGAAAGTTTAGGCGCCCTCGGGTTCACAGATGCAGAATCAGAGCCCCGGAGACTGGAGAGTGACTTATTCAGATGTGATGAAGGGAAGGGTTTGGAGGAGGACCCAGGTCTCTGGACCCCAGTCTGAGGCCCCGAGCTGGTACTCCTGGCTCCCTCCCCCTGGACTTGGGGACCGTCAGACTCGTCTCTAACTAATCCACACCCAATGTTTAATGGCAGACAGCACATCACTGGTTGCCTGGGCGAGGGGCAGAGAGAACAACGGACTGAAAAGGGGCACAAGGATCTTTTGGGACGATGGGAACGTCCTGTGTCAGTGGTGTCACGGGAGTATGCGCTGTCAAACACTTCAAGTGTACCCTTCAAACAAATATGGTGTTTTGAACGCAAATTATACCTCAATAAGGTGGATAAAAAATCCCAGCATGTGTATTTAGGTCTCACCTTTCCCAATCAGGTCCTCTGGGGGCAGGACCATGCCTTCTCCTGTGTGGGCTGCTCTGAGGTGGTGACACACTGTGCAGAGGAGCCCCTGATTCAGGCACCCGAGTGCAAATCCTGCTCAGCCCTTCACCAGCTGTGATCCTTGGTTGAGCAGCCTCTCCCGGGCCTCAGTTTCCCCGTCCATGATAGACGGACAAAACACCTAATGTGCAGAGTACTTGGAAGATTTAATGGGTGTAATTCTATGTAACGTTTTAAAAACAATGCATGGTACACAGTAAGCACTCAATACATGATAGCTATTATTATTCCTTTTTGTATTTTTTGGAAGTGTAAAAACTCAAGGTAAAATAAATATTTTTTGAGTATCAACTGCTCCTCAGACACAGTGTGCTTTAGTAAACTTGGTAATAAATACAAACTGTGTGATTCAGATGACAATTGAATATCACAGGTTTTTTCTTTACGTAGTTTCTTGTTGCCTATCTTAATACGGAATTTCAGCATTTTGTGTGTGTGTGAATTTGTGAGAAACATACTATCTCGTTGTGTAGCTTTTTTTCTTTCTAACATGTTTCTCGGGGTGGACAAGGGGTCCTCAGGGAAGCCTTGTAATGCACAGTCAGCTTTCTATCAGTGCAGACAGAGGGATCCACAACACGGCAAACTCAGAGGGTGGCTGACACGCAGACTAAATTCGTGCTTCTTTTGTAAATAGAAAATGAGGTAAATGATACAGTATATCTTACAGGATCCCCAAAGGAAACACATTTACATCTGGAGAGGCTCTATTCGCCTCTGTTACGCGAAAGTAATGTACCTGCAAAACTGTAATTTGACACTAAAAATATTAACCCCTAAAGGGAAACTTTCCCCAGAGGATATTGACAAGCCACCTCACACATGCTCACAGAGTGACATGACACAAACCGTTTGTTTCCAACCTCTGTGTCCCTGTCCTCGGCTCTTCTTATATTAGGATTCACAGCATTTGCTTTTCGATGTTTCTTTTGGGGCTCAGAGAGCCCTGAGGGTCTCGTTTACATGAGTGAGGGGAATCTGACTCTGATCTTTACCTTGCGGTGTCTTCCTGTCCCCTCCCAACACACAGGCACTCACTGTGTCACATGACACAGAGGTCTCAATTCCTAGCCAAAAGGCCACATTCACCACTGGGGATCCAAATTTATCAGCTTTCTGACCTCAAATTTCCTTAGCATTTGGTCTGTGTTTCTTCTACTGGCCTGTTTCCCCTCATGATGCATTAAATGAAGTTTTTTTCTGAATGCCATTAACATGATAACCTTTTCTAAGTCACCTCCTCCTCCTTCTTGCACGGACACATGCTGCTCATGGGGCCCAGGAATGAATGGGACCCAGAGAAAACTGTGGACAAATTCCCATTGAGCATCTCTTTATTGAAAACTTTCTACATGCCATGTGCTGTGCGAGAAGTGGAGACACAGCGGTCAGGAGGAGGCAGGTCCATGCTCTCAAACAGATCACCATCAGGTGGAGAACAGAGATAAGACACAAGTAAACACCAGGCACATTTAGGGGGTGATAACCATTGAAAGGTAAATTATATAGTGTAACATAGAACAATCTAGTGTAATTCATACAGTGTAAGCCATATGACACAAGCAATATGAGTAGTGTAAGTAATATACTGTAAATAATACAGAAATATTGTAAATATAGTCTATGTAGCACACACAGTAAATTAGAGGGAAATCATGTAACATAGATGGAGAGTGACTAGGTGTGGAGGTGCCAAGTTTAAATTAGAAATGACTCAAGGAATGCCTTCTGTGGAGTGACATTTGAGCCGAGGTCCTATATAATGTATGCTGCTTTTGGTGGCAAAGAACAAAAGCCCATGGACCAAAATGGCTTTAACAACGTCAAAGAAAATCACCTGATAGGAAGTCATGAGGTCGGCTGGACCACTGGTCCATCCAGGTAACAGAGGACCTGGTTCCTTCCATCTTTCTGTCCTTCCAAGCTTACAGTGTCAGCTTGGTCCTCAGCCAGCTCCCTCCAGGCTCTGAGATCACTGTGATAGTCCCTGTTGTCATCTCTGGTGTGACAACATCCAGTGGGAGAAGGAGACAGGGCTTCTGGTGCATCTCAGAGCAAGGAGACCCTTCCCAGAATCAGCAGACTTCTCACACGTCACTGGCTAGAATTGTGTCACATGCCCTTCCTTAAGCCAGTTGCTGGCAAGGAGAATGGGATTAGCATGACTGGCTTGGCAAGGCCCATGGTGGATGGAGGGCAATGAGTTTTCTGAATAAAACCTTAGTAATATTAGAAAAGAGGGAGGTATATGTGTGTGTTGGGGCAGAGGTGCTGGTGTGTGGTTGGATGGGCAGTAGGCAGCCGGTTGTGTCTCCTCAGACCTGAATGGCAAGCAGATCTCCGTCATGGCAAGATTAAGGAAAGGCCTTCAGATGAGGATATGCCCAGGACAGCTCAAGGGAGAGAGGGAAGACCCACAAGGAGGGAGCCTGTGCAGGGGTGGGGAGGGGTGTGCAAGGCGAGGCTGGAGAAGCAGGCAGGTCCAGGTCGTCAGGCCTTGTAAGGCATAATCAGGGTTTGGATTTTATCCGATGTGCTGCGGGAAGACCCTGAAGAGGAGTAGGCAGAGGAAAGAGCACTGGGCCGGGAGTAAGCACCTGTTCACCTAAAGCCTGGACAGGTGGCCTTCCCTTCTCTCCACTGGATTCAGTGCAGGTAAACTGGGGATCATTATTGTGGGGACTGATGCATTGAGGGGGAGGAGAGTGTCGCAGGCAGTGAGATCCTATTCAACGTGAGATACCTACTGTCGGTGACTCTCCTCATTGCCAGTAGATATAGTCACTGTGAACACTGAATTAGCAAATCCTGAACCATTGCTTCTAGAGGAAATGTATACACACACACATATCTTACATAGATTATAATCTTAAATCCTAATAACAGCTCATCCTTTCATATTCTCTTTACTTTACTAATATCAAGCGAGGTTCAGAAGTGTGAAGTGACTTTCCCAAGGCTGCCCCCTAGCAGGTGCTAGAGGAGGGATTGAGACCCCATCCAGCAGGCTGCAGAGCCAGAGCCGCACTGACCCCCGTCTCCATCCTCTGGCTGTCCCTGGATGAGAGCAGAGACGGAAGGGCAGAGTTGCCTTGTTCGACCTCAGCCTGGAAAGTGCACATGGGGCAGGTGACACAGTTTTCACTGCTCTGCATGGCCAGGAGTGACCATGAAAGTGCCCCAAGAATTTGAGCGAGTAGGCAAATTTGCAAATATGGAATCTACAAATAATGAAGAATCTAGAACAACAAACATTTGTTTCTCATGTTCTGGAGGCTGGGAAATCGAAGATGAGGGTGTCTGGTGAGGGCCCTCTCCTGGTTTAGTGAGAGCTGTCTTCTCGTTGTGAGAAGCAGAGAGAAGAAGCCAGCCCTCTCATGTCTCTTCTTGTAGGAGCCCTAATCCCAGCGTGAGGGCCCCACCCTCATGATCTCATTACTTTCTGAAGGCTCTGCCTCCTATCACCATCACATTGGGATTAGGGTTTCAACATACACAGTTTGGAGGGACACAAACATTCAGTCCACAGCATCCAACATATCCCTGATACGTTGTCACGCACCTGGGTCTTAGCATTCAACGTGATTAACCTGCTTTGAGATGTTTTAATTGAATTAATTAAGGACGGGGGACACAGACTTTTTTTCAAGGGTGTGCATATCCCAGGAGGAATAACTCAAATGATAGTCAACATACAGAATTGCCGAGGCCTCTCACTTTGTTATGTTCTTAATTTAACTTTTTCCGTTTAGGCTAAAGCTCATTTCCTGAAAGATGGGGCAGGTCTGAGTCTGCATGTGCTCTGAAAGCGCGCAGACTGCCCCTGCACTGTGATTCCATTTCTCAGGCACAGAAGGGCCTCACGTTCTCCAAAGCTGGTGTGTTCCTGACCGCGGGAGGAGAGTCAGGGTGGTTCCAAGTGGGACTGGGGGCGGGCGGGTGGAAGTAGACAAGGAGGAACCAGAATTTTCACAAATGCAGGAGAGTTGAGGTCCGTCCTGTAGGAGGAAGGATCGGGAAAGTTCCAGCAATAGGTGACGACCACCTGAGCCAGGGAGAGCGTGAGGATAGAACTCCCTGACGCATCCATTGCAGCGTTCTGAGGGAAGCTGTTCTCAGGTAGGTCGGCACGTTGCCGCTGAGTCCAGGGTGGTTAGGGGGTCTGATTGACTGTCCCCCAGTGCAGTGCTCCGGTGGGAAGGCAGGGGTTGCTCTATAATGGGGCTTCCACCCCCTTTCTAAGATCCTGAGGGAAAGGCAGTCGGCTTGGGACTGTGTCAGCATCACAGGATTTTAAAATAAGCACATGGTCCTCCCCTCTGTTTTCTGCTCTAATTGAAAATCTTGTTCTGATTGCTCTCTTTACAATCCTGGGCACAATAATGCAGATTCACATCCCTCAAACATGCTCTAAAAGCCAGCTGGTTTGCTTGGTTCATTGTTTTTCTTCTCCCTTTTCCCTGGAGGGCAGAGGACTTTGGACTGCTGAGTTCTGACAGCATGGGACAGGGGCTCCAGAATGACCTCAGCTCGCCTCAGTGACACGCCAGCATCCTGTTCATTGTTTTATGGACAGTATCACTGAGATTTCAGCCCATCTTCCTGTTAGTGGCCTTGGGTAATTCTACTTAAAGATTCCTAAAGACATCTGCGACATTGTGCAGTGGAAGTGACGAGGAGCCATGTCTGTGACTGGGGTGCAGGGATGGGTGTAACATCCCGTTAGTTAATTTCCTCTTGGTCTCTTTCATTCTGCAGTGAACTAGGCTCATCTCCTCACGGGAGTAAACTCACATCCATGCCCTTTTTGGGAGGGGGGTGATGATAATCTGTCTCAAACAACGTGGAGGTTTGCTCCTAGAGTTTGGAAGCTGGCACTTCTGCCACGGTGCTCGAGCTGCTCGCCAGGTGGTGTCAAGGGAGCAGAGGGTCATGTGTCTGGGGCTCTGAAGGGAGGCCTGGGCTGCAGGTACCAATTCAGGTGAGGAAGAGAAGGTCAAGAATAAGTCCCCGTCTGTGGCTTGTGAGATGGGTTGCTTCGTGGCTCTCAGGGCTGAGTGGGGAGCCCTGCCAGCAGCCCAGCCCCATGTGGACCCCAAAAGTAGTGTGTGACCTCGAGCAGTTACATTGCATCGCTGGCCTCAGGTCCTTCCTTTGGAAAATGAGACTGTGAACCTTTTGCAGTTTAGTGATTCTGTGGTGAACTGTTGTTGATTCTGTGTCCCTGGTGCATGAAGTGACTTTTGTCTCCTCCGCCACCGCCCCACGTAGATACATAAATGACATTTTCCTGATGCTCCAGGAGAGAAAGTCATCAACCTTTACTTGCTTATCCAGAGGATGTGAAGTGAAATGGGGGCTTCAGTTGTCTAATACCTCACCTGCTAATGCAGGCACATTAAAAGGGTACCCCCAAGTGCTGAGTCAAAAGGCCATAACAAAATGCTCCATCCTCACTTCCACTCTGCAAAAGTATAGTTTAATGGGGCAAAAATAATTATATCCACGTTTCTAGTGCATTTCGCGAGTATTTTCCTCAAGGATTTTAATCTAGTGCAAAGCTTTCTGGGTTTTTCAGAAAAGATCCTCTTTATGGCTTGAATACAGTGTTTTCTTAGTAACTTGTGGTCACCTTTTATGCATCTTCAAATATGGAGCAAGAGTGAAATATGTCGCACCTGGGGTTCGATTAGTGGTGGTTAGCGTGTGAAAAAGGTAAGATAAAAACACACACAAAAGGCAACACAGATTATGTCACTCGTTAAATTATGTTTATGGTTTTACTTGTCAGTATTTCGTAATACAAAATGCTTTTCCCAGAGTCTATTTATCAGTATTTGTCACTAATTAGTGCCTACAAATTCCCTTTGGTTCGAGTCCCGTTCTCCGGCTGTCCTGGTGTCCCATTCGTCAGAGCTGTTGAAGTGCATGAACTTTCACTGTCAGCTTCGGCTTGTGCTTTTCCTGCTGATGCATCTCGAGATTCTAACTCCTCCCCAAAGGTTTCCAACAACTGCGATGCCATTTTTGTGAATGGGAAGGAAATGAAGAGCAGAGTGGACACGGTCGTGAACTTCACCCACCAGCACTTCACCTCCCAGGTAGAGGTCACCGTCTGGGCGCCCCGACTCCCCCTGCAGATCGAGATCTCGGACACGGAGCTGAGCCAGATCAAAGGATGGAGGATCCCAGTGGCCTCCAACAGAAGGTGAGGGAGGACTCTCCAAGAGAGCTGTGGGTCTGAGGCCCCTGGTGCCCAGACCTTTGTTGGGGGCAAATGGCCCTCAGGAGCCCAGGACCCAGGGAAGCAGCATCCACAGTGGGTGACAATGGCCTGGGATTGGGGTTCAGATGGATCTGACTTGGCATTTTGACATCACGGGCTTATAATGGGGGTAATAATAGTATCTACCTCACAGAGTAGTTGCTAGGATTCAGTAAAATGATGCAACACATAGGAAGCATCTAACGCAGGGCGTGGCTTCAAGGTATAGTTAAGTTTTTTATCCCCTATTTCCCTATTGCTCATCCCTATATTATTCATTCTCAGTTCCCTGCTTATAAATGTCAACCATCATCCAGAGAGTACAGGGCAATGGTTAGGTCGTGGGCTCTGGAATAAGGCTGCCTGAGTTTCCACCCTGGCTCTCCCACATAGAGCTGTGACACCTTGGACAAGTTACTTAACCTCTCTATTCCTCAGTTTCTTCGTCTATAAATTGGAGATTATAATATTACTGAATAGAGTTGTCCTGAGAATTCAACGAAATGAGACATACCGAGTAGACAGAATTTTAAAGATGATGCCCCTCCAAGAGTCCCATCTCCTGGTTATTCAATCAAACGCACAGATGTAATTAAAATTCTAAATCTGTCAACTTTAAGATATGGAGATTATCCAGGTGGGCCTGACCCATCAGTTGAGCCCTTTGACAGCAGAGAGTTTTCCCTAGCTGGTAAGTGGTACCATACAGTATGTAGCCTTATAAAATTGATGTGTTTTTACTTGGCATAATGCCCTCGAGATCCACCCAAGTTGTTGCACGTGTGCACGGTGATGGTTCATTTACTTATGTCGCCGATGGCGTCCCATGGTGCATGTTATCATATTTCGATTAATCAATCACCCACTGAGGGACGCTTGTGCTGTTTCTAGTTTGGGGGCCACTACACATAGAGCTGCTATGACATTCGTGTACAAGTTTTAGTGTGAACACAGGTTTTCATTTCTCCGGGGAAGATGCCCGAAATGCAATTGTTGGGTCATATAGTAAGGTCATATTTTGCTTTAAAAGAAACTGCCAAACTATTTTCCAGAGAGGCTGGACTATTTTACGTTCCCACCAGCCATGTGTAAATCATCCAGTTACCCACATCCTTACCAGCGCTTTGAAAGGTTCCATATGTGGTCCCATTTACAATGGTATAGAAAATGGAAAACAGTGAGTGGTGGCCCCGGGTCAGGGCTGGTGTGGAGGTGTAAGGGAGCAGCACGGGGCACCCCATGGAGAGGGACCTGTTCTGTATCTCGATTGTGGAGATGGTTCCACGAATCCACGTGTCGTAAAACTGCATAGAACGATACACACACACACGCACGCATGCACACACACACACGGGTACTTGTTAAATTGTGGAAATCTGAATAAGCTCTGTGGTTTTTACCAGTCAGTTTCCTGGTCTTGATAGTGCACTCTGTTTATGCAAGATGTTAACTCTGAGCGGACTGGGTCAAGAGTATACTGGACCTTCCTGTACAAGTTTTTAAACTTTCAGTGAATTTGTAATTACTTCAAAATTTAAAGTTTTTTTAAAAAACAATAGAACACAGTCTTACCTAAAATAACGGAATTGTTCATTAATACGGTATTTCTAAAATTTCATTCATTCACTCACTCCTTTTATGACACTGCCACTTTTGAATACCACCTGTAATGTGCTTAATATTGTTCTTTTTTCAGTGTTATTAATTTATTTAAGGGAAACTTCACATCACTATAAAAAATGGCCAACTAGAAAAAACTAATACAAGGAAAATAAAACATTGTTATTAAATTCGGAGTTGATACTGTTGTTTGTCTGGATTTGTCTTTATTCACTAGGAGAGACTAGCAAGTGTCAGAGAACCGCTAGAGACAGCCTAGCACTGAACAGAGTCGCTCCCTGTGACACAATCAGGGGACTGAAAGTGAACGGGCATAGCTTTTCAGTGTGTCATTCAGTGTTTTAAATGCTCTGTCCCTTTCCAGCTAGAATCATCCCACTTACCAGCAAGGATCTTCACCCCTCACTTTTGGAACCTACATCGCCGTGTTATGGTGCCGGTGAACATCTTTCGTGTAACTTTCTGCACGGTTCTCAGACCTTTCAGGGAGGTGCAAGGACAAACTTTAGCGGAAGTGCATTTCAGAAGTCGGATGGGGCTCAGTCCAGATCTGCTAATTACCAGCTGTCTAGGCCACGTATCGACCACTCTGAGCTGTGCTTTCTTCACGTAAAAATAGGAACATGTTTCCCGGCTCCCGTACAGATGAATGGAATTAGCTCTAAAAAGGGAGAGGACATAAGAGGGGGCAGCTGGCCTGGGCTCGGCCCTGCCTCTGGACGACCAGCTGTGTGGCCGGCACCAAGTTGCCTCTCCTCTCCAGACCTTGGTTTCCTCACTGCTGAGATCAGGATAATAAATGCCTCCCCCCTTGGGGTTCTGTGGGGGTTCAGTGAGTCAGTTGTGATGTGTGGACGTGGTGGACCTGTCAGCTCTCACTGTCGCACAGAACACATAGAACAGGACCCAGCATGTAGTAGGTCTAATTCAATGCATATGAGTCTCTGCCCCTCTCTCCCCTCACAAATCCCCATCCACTGATGGTCACAGACGAGTCAGCGGCCACCAAACAAGGTCTCATTAAAGGACACAGGACAGGTTTGTCTTGAGGGGTAGGTTCTGGAATAGAAGATCCAGAGAGGATTTCTCAGGGTGGATTATGGACAGGGGGTGAGAGGAGAGCCTGTGCCAGGATGAGAGGAAGGGCTGGTGTGCTGAGGGAGGAGGGAGAAGCCAGGATGGGCGACAGGGAGGAGGGCGCAGGTTCCAGACGCGTTTCAGTGATTCTCGTGGAATTATTCAGTGGCTCTGTGGGTTGAGCAGGCAGGTAGATTGGGGTGGACTCTACAGCCTTTAGGGCCATGAGCTCAGAGAAGGCTGCTTCTGTGGAGATGAAAGGGCCTCAGCCAGAGGAGGCTGGCTGTCACAGCTGTCTCCAGGCGATGGTTCGTGATCTGTCTTTGCAGACCCTAAAGTGCCATCCTCGAGTCTTCTGACTTACTTGCTCCTCACGCACACCTGAGGGAGGTGAGGGGCAGGGTTCTTATTTCCACTCCCAAGGTGAGGTGACTGGGCCTGAGTGGGGGTGGCGCACCTCACTCAAGGCCAACAGGGAGGAGTGGAAACAGGCCCCAGACAGCTCTTCCTCCCAGGACCTCACGTTCCCTCCACTAGACCCAGGTTCTGCATTGTCCCTGCACGGGGATCGTTTGACATGGCAGGTTTCCAGAACACGGAAGACAGAGCCTGTTTGGGGCTGAGTCTCCTGCCGTGGGCCGGCGAGGCGGGGGTGCTCCTTGATCTCCATGTTCCAAGCACGTGGCAGCAGGCGTGGCACAGTGACCACCAAAAAGTGCCCGTGGAACGGATGAAGGAGCAGATGGTGAATAGCCGATGGTGAGCAGATCTGTTGGGGAGAAAAACAGTTTTACATGACTCTGTGCAGTCACGTGGAATCTGGAAAAGGAGGTAGACGAAACTTCTTAACCACAATGACGTTTATTCTGGTTTGTTTGTGTCCAGGCCCACCCGAGAGAGTGACGACGAGGAGGACGAGGAGAAGAAGGGGAGAGGGTGCTCCCTGCAGTACCAGCACGCCGCGGTGCGCGTCCTCACCCAGTTCGTGGCAGAGTCACCCGACGTAGGTCAGCTGAGCTACATGCTCGGCCCCGACTGGCAGTTTGACATCACTGACCTCGTGACGGATTTCATGACAGTGGAGGAGCCAAAAATTGCTCAGTTACAGGGTGGCAGGACCCTGGTGGGTCGGGAGCCGGGAATCACCACCGTGCAGGTACAGCCCCCACTCCTTGCACCTCCCCCGAGCCCAGTCTGTACTGATGAGTGTCCAGGAGAGGCTGTTGCTCAGGGGGGTGTGTGTGTGCGCACACATGCATATGAGTGTGTGTCGGTGTGCATGTAGGTAAGTCTGTGTGTGTGCGTGTGTAAGAGAATCATGAGCAACAATAGAGGATTCATCAATTTTAATAATCTAAACTCAAATTGATTTTTGCATTTTAGAGAAAGTTGAGAAAAATATCTAATTTCTTTTACCAGTCAAAGCTAAATGAAACCCACAGTGGAAACAATCTTTCCCCCATAATTTAGTTTTCATCTGTAACTAATGGAAGATGGTAGAAACTGTGAGAGCTAGTTTTATTTTCCTATTCTTGAGGGTTAACCATTTAGCTATAATTTAGTAAAATATCGTACCTTGAACACTGGACAAAATTTTTTTTTAAACATGTATTTGCACTAAAAATAATTTTAAAAATCCACAGTTTAATGCTCTCTATTTTATAATAGTAATAGTAAAACTATTTTCTAGTCAATTTCAACAGGATAATTATGCAGAAATGGTGCAACATATTTTCTTATAAAACATTTAAATGTTACTGCTCATAGTTAAGTCATATTTTAGGTGTTGCCAAAGTTAATTTTTGACAAAGCTGGATTAAATGTTATATTTTGTATTACTTTTCTATTGCTGTGTAACAAATTACCACAACTTTAGCAGCTTAAAACGCCACTAGTTTATTAACCCAGAGTTCCGTAGGTCAGGAGTCCCGGTGAGCTTGGCTGGGTTCTGAGCTCAGGGGGTCACAAGGCTGAAGTCAGGTGGTGGTGGGCGGGGCTTCTGTGGGGGCTTCAGGGAAGGATTCGCCTCCCAGCTCAGGCTGTCGGCAGAACGCAGCTCCTCATGGTGTAGGACTGAGGTGACTGTTTCCTGTTGACTGTCAGCCAGGGTCACCCTCTGCTCCTAGAGGCCACCTGCACCACTTCTCACGTGGCCCCTTCCGTCATCAGTAATGGCTGGATCAGGTTCTCCTCACGCTCTGAATCTCTCTGACTTCACCTTCCACTGGCCAGGGGCAGCATTCTACTTTAAGGGCTCATGTGATTACATTGGACCCACCTGGAAAGTCCAGGCTCGTCTCCTTATTTTAAGGCCAACTGTGTCATATGACAACATAATCATGAGGGTTATTTCTCATCATATCTCACAGATTTGAGAGATGAGGCAGGACATCTTTGGGGGGACAATTATAGAAATTCTGCCTACTGGATATTCCTCTCCATACATTAGTCAGCCCCGGTTGCAAACTAGATGGTAACTTAGGAGGAGTGGCTTCTTAGGACATTAAGATTCCTTTTCCCGGGGCTGCCTGGTGGTGCAGCAGTTTACTTCACGCTTAGAATCCCGGGGTTCGCAGGTTCGGATCCTGGGTGCCCGCCAACGCACTGCTCTCAGCCATGCTGTGGCGGCGTCTCACATAAAGTTGGGAAGATGGGCACGGATGTTAGCCCAGGGCCAGTCTCCTCAGCAAAAAGAGGAGGATTGGCAAGGGATGTTAGCTCAGGGCTGGTCTTCCTCACAAAAAAAAAAAAAAAAAAAAAAGATTCCTTTTCCTATTTTGCTTAACTGGTTTATCCAGTGATGCCCAGTGGCCCACACAATGATCAGTATTGTCCCATAGTGAACAGCTAGCCGCCCATTAGAAGGAATATGAGCGGGAGAAGACATTCCCTTGAAGAGATTTGCCCCAGTTCTGCCGGTTTCATACCTTAATATTAGTTGTTGGGAAAAGGTTACTCTTGGAGTGCCTAGTACCAAGGTGGCAATTTTTAGTTATTGCCTTTAAATTAAATCAACTTCTTCTTGGAAAACACACTGCTATTATAATGGTATGAATCAAAGGAAAAAAAATGGACCAAGATGATATGTGTAAAACTTCTTCACTTGGCAAATAATCTAACAATAGCATAGCACCTACCCACACAATTTCCGAGAGTGCATTCATTTAGCCGAGACCTGGGAGGACACTTAGGAGTTTTAAATGGTGTGTGCAGAGACTCAAGCTTTCTCGCTTCCTTGGAAGGTCCTCTCGCCTCTCTCTGACTCCATCTTGGCTGAGAAGACAGTGATCGTCCTGGATGACCGTGTCACCATCGTGGACCTGGGCGTGCAGCTGGTGGCTGGCCTGTCTCTTTCCCTGCAGCCTCACAGAGTGGACAAAAGAGCCATCGTCTCAACAGCAGCTGCCCAGGATGTCCTCCAAGCTCCACAGCAGGTGAGATTCCCAGAGACCCTGTGTCCCTGGTCAACTGAGACAACTTCTCTCTCTTGGTTATCACATCCTGCAAAGGAGGTCAGTAGAGCCCTCATAGCTAGGACTGGTGATTCTTGAAGCTTCTTCCTGCTTCTTATCCAGTCTGTCCTGACTCTGAGGAAAGTGCTCAGTGACTTAGATACGTCTTCCTCAAATGTGCTCTTACACCCTGACCACGTGCCACATGCCGTTCGCTTTATAGCAGCCTTGTCCACGCTCAGCACAGTGTGCTGCCAGACCACGACCGAAGGGCCACGTGTTTTAATTTTGCCAAGTGGGTGGCTTTTGATACTTGGAAATTCCATTTCAGCTACTTGAACAAGCATGGCCATTAGGTCCAAATCGCTGCCATTTACAGTTATTGCCAACTCTAAAACTTTCCTCCATCTTTAAACTGCTACAAGTCATTTATAAAGATACCAGGGGCACTGTGCCTTTCAAGCAGGCTGGTCTCATAATACATTTGCCCCAACTACTTCCAGCCTGGACACGTTCTGCTTCATCAGCATTGCATTGGTTTCCAAATAAAGACTTCAAAGTGATATTATCTGGAGCACTAGCCTGGTTAGTTGCACCTCAGTTTGATTCAGATAAATTGCCTGATCTTTCGGAATGTGTTTAGAAAGATCAAAGTCAAATTCTGTTGTGTGGCATGCAATAAATTAATATATAGCTTAATGCATTCATTAAAATATATTATTTGTTCCTCACATCTGTGGGGCAATAGCATATTATTGATGCCATTTCAAGGCATGCCAAGAGCTGTTCAAAATGATAAAACGCAGAAGTTTATTTTTCTTGGTTTGTATATTTAAATAATATTATATAGGAAATCATATTTACTCTTGCAAATTTGAAGGAACCTGATTATAACATAATGCTTTGGTTTCATTTTTCATAGGAAGCAATAGTCAGTTCTTGGATTTTGTTCAGTGATGGTTCGGTGACACCCTTAGACATTTATGATCCCAAGGACTTTTCAGTTACTGTCTCATCATTGGATGAAATGGTGGTGTCTGTCCAGGCAAATCTTCAGTCCAGATGGCCAGTTGTGGTGGCAGAGGGTGAAGGGCAAGGACCCTTGATTAAATTAGAAATGATGATTAGTGAACCATGTCAGAAGACCAAGAGGAAGAGTGTTCTTGCCGTAGGTAAAGGAAATGTCAAGGTCAAATTTGAACCAAATATTGATGATCACCAAGGAGGCACCAATGATATTGAGGGCGTGAATCGTGGATATAAAGACCACCTCAGTAATTCCATAGAGCGTGAAGGAACCCAGGAGAGAGCAGTTCAGGAATGGTTCCAACATGGCGCCTCTGTTGGCCAAGAGGAAGGTACTAACAAAAGCACAACCCCACAATCTCCCATGGAAGGAAAGGATAAGAAGTTGCTCAAGAGTGGTGGTCCAGACGCCTTCACAAGCTTCCCCCCTCAAGGGAAGTTACCGGAACCCAATAATCCGAGTGACCTTACAGTGACCTCAAGGGGGTTAACCGACTTGGAGATTGGCATGTACGCCCTGCTCTGTGTCTTCTGCCTGGCCATTTTGGTCTTCTTAATCAACTGTGTGGCGTTTGCTTGGAAATACAGACACAAAAGGTTTGCTGTGAGTGAGCAAGGCAACATTCCCCATTCCCATGACTGGGTCTGGCTCGGGAATGAAGTGGAACTTTTGGAAAACCCTGTGGACATTACACTCCCCTCGGAGGAGTGCACAACCATGATAGACAGGGGACTGCAGTTCGAGGAGAGGAACTTCCTTCTGAATGGTAGTTCCCAGAAGTCTTTCCATAGTCAACTGCTCAGACCTTCTGACTATGTCTATGAGAAAGAAATTAAAAATGAACCTATAAGTACGTCGGGCCCAAAGAGGAAGAGAGTCAAGTTCACTTCCTACACCACCATCCTCCCAGAGGACGGCGGCCCGTACACCAACTCCATCCTGTTTGACAGCGATGACAACATCAAGTGGGTCTGCCAAGACATGGGGCTGGGGGACTCCCAGGACTTTAGAGACTATATGGACAGACTGCAGGACCAGATGTAAACTCCTTTCTTATGTTTGTATTCACCTTTATGCCTTCTGTTTTCTGAGTGGGGGAGCAGTGAGTTTGATCAGCAATAGGGGATGACTTAGCAAAGCTTAATTTGTGGAGGTCTGGTGGGTCCCTTTCTGAGCAGGCATCAGAGGTCTGGAGGGCTATAGCAGCTGGGTTGTAATCCAGGAAATGTCTCAAAAACAGCCCCATGAGGTCCTGGAGAAATTCTAAGACAACAGTTTTATCTGCTGCCTGGTACTAGCTCAGTTCAAATGTAATACACCTGACCCCACAGACGTCGTTAGTCATCCCGTGACAAATGGCCGAGCGGAATTAGAAAAGACTCGGGTGTTGGTTTTCTATTCCTAGACCTTTTAAAGCACAGTGGACATTTCTTTCCCTTGGCCTGAGATTGGACATATGTGAGAGATGCTGAATGTAGCTGCCCTTATCTGTTATGAGCACTACTCGTTATTTTTATATATGTTTGCACCTGCACCTGTTCCTTTGACCTCTGGAATTCTTTTTGAAACATGAAGAAAAGAAATTTTATTCTTTCCTCTGAGATCCGTTTGATTTACACATGAGTTTTAGTCACTGAGATTTGCCACGTCATGTTATTTCCTGCTTGTCCATGCAGGATGTCAGGTGTTCTCCAGATTTCCCCACTTGAGCATTTAGGGGCAATATCTACGAAGCTTATCCTCACTCTGTCTTTACTTTTTTGTTGTTGAACTTTCTTGTATCAGATGGGGACATGGGATTTTACTGAAAATATGAATATACTGGGAGGGTGACCATCTCTTTACAGTTTTTTACATGAAGCTTAAAATCTTTGGAGAAAAGTTGTGCACCATGAACATTTATTTTTATCTTCTGCTTGTGGAATATTCTTGGGGAACTCCTGGAGTGCATTTATGAGGGCAAAAAGACCTCAAAATGGCTCGTTTTATACAAGTGCTTTGTGGTCAACACAATTTGTTATCCAAACCGAAACCAAAATTTAGAATTGATATACACAGAAAGGAAATACCTTCAGATTAAACTTTCCATTTTACCAAAACACAAAATTTTTAAAAAGTAAGTAGAATGGTGTTTCAACTTAGCAGTATGTAGAAATTCATCCATACAATGACTCCCCCCAAAATATCTTCAGTCTTGACTCTGGCAGAGATAAAACCTATGTGGGGTGTGCACTGATGGGGAAAAGCAATGGATTTCCCCCCAAATGCATGGAAATAAATGACTAAGTTCCAGAGCTTAAGTAGCAGTTATGAAAAACCATAGCTATTGGAAAATCAAAGGGGCAAGAGAAAAAAGCTCATGATTCCTGCATAATTTTTAAATAAAAAGTGTTTTTCAAAGAACAGCATGAATGGTTTCAAGGAAAGCAAGAAATTCAGATTAGGAAATTGTGACAACACTTTTATTAAGATAGGATAGCTGGAAAAATGGACACTGGACGAGGATGCCTCATTATGAGCTTTCCTGAGCTGTTTGCATCTATTTCTTAGAGAGTAACAAGGTAGCAAGGGCCTGCAGAAGGTCCTGGAGAAGTTCCTTGACTCCGAATGGCTGTTGACTGAGCCGCATGGAAGAGAGGCCTTCATTGTTCTCTCCTAGATTTCTGTGCACGGGAACATGACAACCAGCCTCCTCTAGCCGTGGCATGGCAGCACAAAGTTCTGCCTGTGTCTTTTGCCACAGGACTACATTGCATTTGTAAACAGTGCATACATTACCAGTGATATAGGCCTGGAGTCAGCCGGAAGACACTGCCTGTGCTTCTCAAAGGGTCTGGTGGCGGGGGAGCTCAAAACCAACTGTGTAGCCCAAGAGAGGTTCACATGCTGATGGAAACATAGCTGTCCAATGAGTCCTGCTCCTCCCATAAGATACTTTCAATTTCCTCTCCCTTGACTCTTCAACATTCCGGAAATAATGATAATACCATTTCTGAAACTGAGGAACCTCAACTGATATAGGGGTGAACCTCTCTCACACACAGCAGGCTGCCTCCACTGGTAGGTTGAGACTTTGTGTGGGGGTGTAATTTGGGTGGAGACAAAGGCAGTTACTGTTGTCCTGGGGAGCGCTATTAGGGAGCATACAAACTAGAGCATTTCCTCTGATCCGCTGCTTGATGCGGCACGGAGAGCAAACTGTGGAGCGTTAGAACGTGCCAGTGGGTCCTCAGCAGAGCTGGACACTGACCGCTGTCCTGAAGATGCCTCCTGTGGATACTCCGGCGTCACCCAGAGTGATGCAGCCTCGTCCAGTCACTTTTGTTAGTTCTGCGGAAACTCAGTTCAAAATAATCCAATCGCAGGTCGTGGAGGAGGGGTCCCTCTTCCCATACAACACACACTCACACACACATTCATATGTATACGTGTGTGTGTGTGAACAGTGCAGAGCCAGAGAATCCAGTAGTCAGCGGGAATCAGCTGTCAGTTCTCAGATTTGGCGTGGGCACCGTTCAGCCCAACAGAATCTCACTGAAGTTCTCTCTGCTCGAAGTATTTCCTGTGACTAGAAACCATGGGTTGTATCTGCTTGTTTTTCAACTAGTCAATTTAAAACAAAAAAGAACTGTACCCCAAAATATTTAAACTAAAATGGGGGGAAAGACAGAAATGATTAAGCCTTGAAATACAATTCCCTGGGGGCCATGGATTTTCCAGGTTTTTATGGCTGAGAGAGCCACATGATCGGTGTCGATAAATAACCCGAAGGAAACAACATTACTAAAGTCCCTTCCGCTCCCGTAAGAACGGATGCTCAGACTCCCCCTGGGCAGACACCAGGGAGCCTCCTGAGGGGCCACCAGCCTGCGGCCTCGGTGGCTCACGTGGAGGGCAGTTCAGGTGCAGCACGAGGACCAGGCCGCCTAGAACAGTGGGGGAGGTGAACCAGATGTGCTGCTTTCCAGGCCAGCGCCCAGGGATCGAGGAGCAGCCGTCACACAGAGCAACTGGAGTTAAACACACGAGTGTTGCATTTGAGAGAAAGCAAGAAGAAAGGACACCGGAAGTTCCCCGGAAGAACACCACCTGGCAAACCTCAGAATTCTCCGCGCGCACCAGAGAGGAATGTTGATTTCCTCGCCGTATCGTAGTGCACGCTGGCCAGAATGAGATCCCAGGTTTGAATAACCCTTAAACTCCAGGCAGAGGGTCTCTGTTTATAAACACTGATGCAGGGGGAAAACAGATTAATTTTTGTCCCATCACCACATCTGTACACTAAGAATTTTGTACCTTGCTAATCTTTAAGTTTTAGAAATTTGTCTTTGTACGTTTTGCTCAGCATTCTGTCTCTTTAGAAAGGCGTCTTCCCGATGTTGGGATGTGGGGACCACAGCAAAGGCTTTGTCCACGAGAGAACTATTCAGCCCACCTTCAAAGACCACAGAGGGTGGTTTTATCTGAATCCCACATTTTCATGGACACCATTGTGTTTTCTTCTCTGATCCTCTCAAAAATGGCCTCAATACTCCATGCTGGTCTCTGTCAGTGACACGGTAGAGGGTTGATAAACTAGAAACCTTCTCCTCCATCATATTATACATGTCTAATGTAATACTTCTCACCTGTTATGTAAAGGGACAGTATGGGTGGTGGAAAACGTGTGCTAAAATATGGACAGCAGATATTTTTGTATGTAATATAGACAATATGCTGAAACACTGAGAGGTGTATTGGAATAAATACATTTTAAAATAAAAGCATGCAAAGCTGTAGCTTTTAAATGTACAGACATCCCACTCAAAAATATCTAAACTGATGGTGGGAAAGCACTGGGACCTCACTTCATGAAATGCACTGAATTAGGAACGTGGCCTCGAAAAGGCCTGGCTTGTGTTGGAATTGTTGATGGAATCTGCTGGAACATTTTGATCTTACTCTTCATTACTTTTGGATTTTTTCCTTTTTCTTTTTTTCTGGAAATATTTCAGAAATAAAGTGACTTCATTTTCCAGCATAGAGGTATATTCTAACCACAGGGTAACTCATCATTTTTAATATGAAAATAAACATTTAAACATTCTTCAACTGTTTCATTATTTTATCCACCTATTCCCTTTTTAATGTCAGCATCTGGACGATTTGACTATATTTATATATCATTTTCTTTTTAGCCAGAGATTTTAATACCTTTGATACAGCAATAAATGGAAACCAAAAGAAAATGTTTCTTAAAAGTTGCAAACAACGTTTATCTTTGAAAAACTTCTCATTTGTTCTCCTAGCAGGTTGGGGGCACTTCTCCCAGATGTCTCAGAAGGAGGACTTGTGTTTCTCAGGTCCCTGTCCAGGGTCAGACTGTCTGAGACTCAGTGCTGACATGCAGGATGAAGTGGCCCCTGACCCCTGTCTCCCTTCTGGTCTTCACTTGTCAATGGCTCACTCGTGTGTATGTATTTGGAGCAGGCACTTGAATAGGGTCAAGGGCCTGGGGTGCTGAGGGCCCAGAACAGGCAGAACTCTAGAGTCATAAAGAAAACACAAGTCAGTGAGGGATTCTGCTTGGAAGGCTGATGTTTCTGCTGAAAGGCTGGCGGGCGCATTGCCGAGTCCCCATGGGCTCTCTGTTGGTGTGTATCCACTTCCTGACCCTGCCAGCATCGTCTTTGGCATTTTGGCAAATGCCACCCCTTGCTTTCAGGATGAGAAAGGATGTCTCTTTGGCAATCACTTGATATGTCATAATAAATGCCTTTCAATGGGCCCTACAGACATCATTTCAGTAACTGGGTGTAAACATAGGAATTGGCTTTGTGAAATAGAGTCTGCAGAGTAGCAGGCTTCAGATGAGCCCAGATGCTCCCCCAGGTGTGCAAACTGAGGTGTGCAAATCCCATCAGCAGGATTTCTCACACTTTGGGTGATTATTTCCCATTAACATCCTCTTATTCCTTGGGACGGAGGAGGACTGAGCCACGGACCCCACAGGCTCCCCCCAGATCTCAGCGTGCACGTGTGCAGCTTAGTGAAGTTGGTTTCTAAAAGAGAAGGAAAAAACAGTTTAAAATGATATTTATAAAAGAATGAACTCTTTAGATTTAGATTTTTGTGTGTGTGCAAACACTGCGTTTGAAATTTTTTGGTATTGAAATCCTTAATGTCTGTTAGTTTCTTTACGGTTTCATACAATTTAGATTGATTATGAAGCGTTTTTGTTGTTTGCTTTTAGAAATTTTTAAAAATACAAAAAAAATGCAGAAATATTCTCACCTGGGTCACAGTGTTTACAGCCTCTTCTGTGACTCACGATGAGCGGGACACTATCAGTTACCAGAAGGGAAATAACAGTTGAAGTTCAATAGGGAATTACCTTCCCAGTCCGAGAAATCAGTCCTGTCATCGACTCACAGAAATGGACAATCGTCATGTTCCATGAGACGCCTTTATAATTTCTCTGGCTTTAATTATTGCTTTCGGTCAGTTGTTCTGAAGAAAACTTTTAATTTTGTCTTGAGGACTGAACTCTCTTTAGATGCCGCAGAAGCTGAGGGCAGATGATCTTTTTATACATCGTCATTGCCCCTTGGAATAAAGCGCTGTACAAACAGAAAGATGGATGTTGCTTTGGAATTCGGGGTCCGTGTGATGTTGACTTTTCTACCCATTTGAAAATATTACTTCTCTAGGATGGATTAAATCAATTTTGACCTGACACTTCTTTCTTCACTTCCTTTGACCAAAGAGCACGCACAACTTTTCAATTTCCCATTACAGGGTTGGAGCTGAAATAATCTGCTATGTTATTATTACCTCCTCTGTAGGCTCCTGACTCACTGAATGAAATAACACAAAATGCCAGTGTAGACACTGCTCATATGATGTAGTTTGTTCACTTAGAGATGCTTCCTTAGAGAGCGTGCCTTTCTTCCCCCATCATCACCACTTCGGGATCTCTGTCTTATCCATGTGTGTCCCCACAGAGTGCAAGCATGTTCTATTCCCACACACTGTAGTCTGACAAGGGTCACACATCTGGCACTGGTAAGCACACCTCTCCAGGTACTCAGCACTTTATTTCATGATTCTGGTCAGTGTGTTTCCACTGGGCACATCTGTAAATTTACATCAGACTGTCATGTCAGTTGCTCTGGTGCGGTGAATTGCTCCCCAACAGCTGGCTCACAGGCCGAAAGATGCCAGATGGGGGGACCACAGTGCTTCCTCCTGGCACAGACACTGAGTGAGTGACTCCCTTTCTGTGGTTGTCCCAGCCTGGGAGCCTTTTCTGGACTTCTAGCGAGGGTATCAATTTAAAATCCAACGTGTGTTCTAGAACAAAGCCCTTGCCTGACTCCCATGAGAGCTGAGGTTCCAGGTGTGCCCCACGCATCACTGAGCATTTACACAAATGACGAAACTATGACAGGCGGGAGCTGAGAATGGAAAATTTAATAAAGAAGTGATCAACCCAGGAGGAAAGAAGTGGCTGTAAGATGCTGGGAGAGATGCTCACCCACAATGAGTACTGGACAGCAGATCTGTGCTCTTCCCTTGGAGGGTGGTCACCTGTGTCTCTCCCTGGAAAAGATTTTTGCGATGCTGCTCATCTAGAACATGTGTCTGAAGAGCATGCTGTTTTCTCACAATTTAAATTTGTATCCCAGCCGTCAGCCCCCAGACCCAGACTCCCCTCAGACAGGTGGATCCGGTCTGGGCTGCAGAACACAGTGAGTGGCCAAACGCACGGAGCCCCACCAGCTCTGCACGTCTGCGTGCCTTCAAGGCAGCAAACAGCGGGGAAAAATTTCATCTGGTATTTGAAAAACAGTGTTATCCCTTGCTTTCTATTTTCCTGAGTTGGGTTCCTGTTCCCTGGTGAACAGCAAATATTATAAACAGAGCATGCTGTTATAACATTGTGCTTCTAGATACTTGTTTTGTTGTATAATATATCGATCTCATATTACCCATGGTTTCCAGTACAATCTGTTGTGTGTGTTCCACACCATATTTACGTCTCTGTAAAGGTACTTCCAAACGTTTTGAAAGTGAAGAAATAAAGTATGTTGGATGATTCCTTGTCATAGTAGAACAGTCAATTGGTAGGTCCCAGGGAATTATCTCATCTTCACGTCGGTGTTCCAAGGAGGACAGTAAGAAGCCTGTGCGTCCAGTGTAGGGGCAGCTACGTCTTCAGGGTCTTGTGGACAGTTATTGACCAAGACTTTGAGAATTAGAGGAAAGAACAGCTTTTTTTTTTTTTTTTTTTTTTGTGAGGAAGACCAGCCCTGAGCTAACATCCGTTGCCAATCCTCCTCTTTTTGCTGAGGAAGACTGGCCCTGGGCTAACATCCGTGCCCATCTTCCTCTACTTTATATGGGATGCTGCCACAGCATGGCTGACAAGCAGTGCGTTGGCAGGTGCCCGGGATCCGAACCTGCGAACCCCGGGCTGCCAAGCGCGAACTTAACCACTGCGCCATCGGGCGGCCCCCCCTGAAAGAACGGCTTATTTAAATGTGAGAGCAAGATTCCAAGGGAAACAAGAGTCTTGCTCTTGTGCCGTAGGGGAGTACTCTGGCTAGGAAAAATAATAGTAAAATAGACAACTTTTCCTACATTAGGAAGGTGCCTTCCAGAGAGGGGACAGTGGTGGCTCATGAGTTTCTGTAGTTAAGACATGCAAACTCAATTCTTGGGGAAAGCCAAGAAAAGTCTATCTTCCTTAAAGCTTACAAGTTGAATTTTAATGAGAGAAAAAGCTGTATTCAGATTTGTTTCTACCAGCCAGGGGGGAAGTCAATTCTATTTATAAAATCTGAATCCCGGATGAAAAATTCCCATTCATATTCATAGTATTGTGATGTGTTACATTTAACTCTGAAACTAAACTAAAAACATTTCAATACATTGGGTCTCCACCGCTCTGCAAATTTTAACCAGGTTAAAAACCTCCATTGCACCACACTCCTGCCCTCTACAGAAAATCGGTTCCAATGGCTGTGTGGCCTGAACTGAAGTGTGCATGGCTGACTAACCCTCTGTCAAAATTCAGCTTTAAAAAAACAAATGCCTCCCAAGACAAGGTCAGATTGGCCGTCTTAGGCCACTGTGGCAATCCTGAGCCAACATCCGTACTTTGTAGTTCATGCCATAGTCACAGGGGTCTACGGCAGCTCCTCGCCCAGCGGGGTGGTCAGCACTGCTCTAGACATGGAGAGGTGTTTCCAAGGCTGCCTTCCCTTCATGCAAAGGGCACTAACCTGACGAACAGAGATGGCTGGGCTGCAAACACACGTTCTTTGCCTTGACTCTCCTCTGAACAATGAGGTGAAACAGAACTCAAGAAGGCAGCATGTCCAAGACATCTTAAGCCACTTTGGAGCAAGATTAATCCACATGAAGAAACCCCAGGTAAGTTTCCAGGGCGGATGGACTGAACAGCACGTGACGGGGAACCCTGCTCGGTGCCACAGTTCATCCTGGGTCCATGCTGTTGAAAATTGAGATTTTTGTATTCTAAATTTCTAAATGATGCTTGCCCTAAAAATAGTTCACATGAACTTGTGCATCGTGTATACAGATGTTCCTGTTTTAAACTGCAAGATTACTAATGGACAGTATTGAAGTTGACTCTCCTGAACAGTGTTATTTTTTCATTAAACACATGGGGCAGCTTGTATTTCCAATTTTTCTTACTTTACTTATCAAAATTTTAAGACCATCTACGGCCGTGGAGCTTTCCCGTGCCCCTTTCAGCAGGAGTCAGGGTGTCTGTTGTGGTGTGTCACCCGCATGAATGGTGTCCCTCTCTGTGTGCACTGGGACGGTGATCAGAGTGGAAACTGAGAGCCAGTGCAGGGAGCGTTATTCTCGCTCGTCACTGTCCCTCCACATGGGTCAGATCTGCCCTCGGGAGAGTGTCCTTCCTGCTGCATCAGGAAACGCTGGCCCTCGAAGCCCGTGGAGGAGCAGGAAACAATATCTGTGTAAGCCTGAAGCTGCTGTCCTGAAGGACCTTGAAACTACTGAGGTCTTTCGTCCTCACCTCTCTCTTCTTCTCAGGGAGGCTCTGATCTCCTGTCCCTCCGTCAGGGATCTGAAACCCAGGCCTGACCTTGGGAGGCCTGCGCCAGCCCTGTGTGGCCCTCACCCCACACCCAGACTCTAAACTGCAAAGAAGAAACTACCAAACCCCGTGGCTGCTGATGCACTTAAATGCCTGCAAGACTTACTATTATCCCAGCTTCACTCACTGTTAAGTCTAGAACCCCTAACATTTTCATGACTTTTGGAAATAACTCATGGGTGAGACTTTCTAACTTCCAAGAATTCCTGAGTGGGTACAGTGATCACCAAGAAATTGTAGCCAATTGTAAATAATAATGAGTTACTTAACCAGACATTTTCAGAGGCAAAGTAATAATTTTATCCAAGAATTATATTTCATATTTACTGGTGGTTGTGTTATAAATGTTCGCTATCCCTTGAAGTAGACCCTCCGGATGGAAGGGCATTTGGGGGTCCACAGAGGCCCTGAGAGAGCCCTGGTTCCAGGGACCACCTGGAATTTTCTCGTCCTGGTGATGAGGTGGGTGTTTAGAGAAGGCACCAGCCACAGGAGACCTAGTAGTAAATGATGGCACCCAGGATCCTGTTCACTTCACATTTCATCTATTTGTAATAATGAGCCTGTGGTTGGAGATTATTAAACATTCTTTAAAAGCTTATGTTACCTTAGCCTGCAATAGTCTAGATACTAAAACCACCAATATGCTTTATTGAACATTAACATAAAGTTACAGAACAAAGCAAGAAAACTCCAGATTGTTTTTCATGTTGAGAGGAATATGTCCATTCATGCCAAATAAAGAGCCAAAATAACCATTAACTTGATTCTTGTGACAAAAAGAGTCAAAAACATTAACTTTGTTACCAGGTTCCTGGATCTGGCCAAAACACAATGAAACTCGAGGTCTGCAGGTCCCAATACTTTCGGGAAGGGAGGATCCTGGCAAGAGAGATGGGGTGTGGAGTCCTTATGAGCAGATAAAAGTCAAAACAGTGTTCCAGGCTGAGGGAACAGAACATGCAGAGGCAGGAGGTCCTGTGTGCTTGAGATGTGAGGGGCAGGGATCTTGTTGGGGCCTGGCTTGGGGGGAAGCTTGGTGTGGAGTGGGGGACATTTAGACTGTGATTCCCTTGGCGGGGGGGTCAGTGGTCCCCAGCAGGAGAGATGGGACCTGAGCTGTGTTTTAAAAATAAACCTAACCACACCCATCACACACAGGGCTCTAGATCTGGGACTGAGGTGCTGGGATACGTCTTATTCCAAAGTGTTCACAGTCATCTAGGAGGTGGAGAGCCTGGGCATAACAGCCGAGTTCTGATAAGTTCGACATGAAAAATGTGGTTGGAGTACTTGGGCTAAGTAGTAGACTGGGAGTAAAATATGATGAACGAGGCAATTTGGGTTGTACTGGAGTAACCTCTTTAGCACAGCATTTCCCCAAGTGTGTTACAATGAAGGCACTTGACCAGAGTAGATGATGGGAAAAACCAAACCAAACAAAGAAAAAACACTTAAAAAAAATTCTGGGGACACTCTGCCATGGGAAATGCTTTTGAATGTTCCCCCTTGAAGATTGTCAGACCACGTTTAAGGCTGTGAGACGTCCGTCTATAAAGAAGTAATTCAAGTGTTCCTTAACCTGCATTTTCCATTTTAATTAATAACTTAATTTAATTTATTATTTACTTTTATTTATTATTTTTGCCTAAAACCTCTTAAAACCCTAATGGACTGCATTGCACACGTTGAAGAATGTTTGCTTTAGAACATTAGAACTTTAGAACACTTCAGAGTGTTCTATCAATACTGTTAAAAATGCAGTCTGCTCTGTTCCCAGCATTGTCAGGAAGTTAAGGTACCGATGCAATGGGGCTGGGACAGAGGGAGGTGGACGCTGAGTGGTTCTAGAGTAGCTGCTTCCCTTCTGATGCCATCGATTCCTCGCTGTGCTTAAAACACACACCTGGGCTCAGGAAAGCTCTGGGATCTAAGACAAACCACAGCACCGTCCAGAAGTGAGGGGTGGCAGGGGGTTGCCTGGAAACTCTGGGCCCTGTGCAAGCTAAGCAAGGAAGTGCTTTTCTAAAAGTCCATTTCACAGGAACTAATCGGTCTCATTGGCCCAGACACTAAGAAGACATTTGCACTAGAAAACTGAAACCAGCTACTTTTACTTGTTTTTTTATATTTGTTCACAACAGCTGTGTTGAGATATAACACACACCACACCACGCACCGTTTAAAGTGTACAATTCAGTAACTTTTAGTGTCTTCATGCCTTCAGCATCGTCAATTTTGGAACACGCTTGTCATGCCCAAAAGAAGCCCCGTGGTCATCACCAGCTCACTGTCCACGTCCCCCAACCTACCAGGCCTAGGAAACTGCTCTTCTACTTTCCTTATGTATAGTTTGCCTTTTCTGGACATTTCATATAAATGGAATCCTACAATGTGTGGTTTTTGTGACCGGCTTCTTTCACTCAGCATAATGATTCCAAGGTTGAGATGTATCACAGACCTAAATGTAAAAAAAAGTATCACTTTTTGAAAAAAAATAGGAGAATATTTTTCCTTCAGCATTGGGGTAAGCAAAGATTTCTTAATCAAGACATAAAATCACTTAGCATAAGCAAAAAATAAGTTACGCTTCATCAAAACTAAAAATTTTTGTTTTTTGAAAGACATCATTATGAAAATAGGTGATCCACGGAGTGGGAGAAATGTCCTCCATATGAAAGACTTGTTTCCAGAATATACAAAGAACGCTTGCAACTTGGTAGAGAGGAAGAGAACACAATGGAAAATGGGTAGAAGATTTGAGCAGAAACTTCCCAAAGGAAGGTCTGTGGACGGCACGAGAAAGCGTGCCTTTCACCAGTCGTCCTCAGGGAAATACACATGTAGACGATAGTGAACGACTACTACACATGTTTCATGGAGAATATTCACAAGACCGGAGCACCCCCAGCTGGCAAAGATGTGGAGGAACCAAAATTCCCAGATGTTGTTGGTGGAGGAACCAAAATTCCCAGATGTTGTTGGTGGGACTGTAAAATATTCTCACCACTTTGCAAAACATCTTGCTGGTTTCTGGTTAGGTTAAACATACACTTAACATATGTGAAGACGTGAAGGACAGCATTCTTTGGTGTTTATCCAGGAGCAATAAAAACACGATTTCACTTGAGCATATAACAAGGATGTTCATAGCAGTTTTATTCATAATAGACGAAAAATGGAAACAACCCAAACAGCCATCAGCAGGGGAATGGATAAACAGTGGTCTCTTTCTCAAACAGTGGGTACGACTCAGAAATAAAAGGAGCAACTGATTTACGCAGCTTCATGGACTTAGTGAAATGAAGGAAGTGAGACACAAAAGTATGTATTTTATGATTCCATTTACGGGAAATTCGGGAATAGGCAAAAAAATATATGGGAATAGAACTCAGAGCCATGTTCGCCTTTACTGGGTGTGTTGAGGAGGAAGGGGCGCTAACGTGTCTTTATCTTGAGCAGGGGCTGGATTGCGACGGTAAAGGCCTCTTTCAAAGTTCACAGAACTATACGCTTAAGGCGTGTCCATTTCATTGTATATAAATTATACTTAAAATAAGTGATGTCATGAAAAAATCAAGTATCTTCAAAAACAAACAAAGCAAGCAAAATCCAAATATCCCAGGTGAAGCCCTTTTTGCTTCTATCCCTACACTTGTGGCCAGATTCCCCCCAATCTCAGGATTGCCCCCGTCTCCCCCATAAAGGAAAGAAAGCTCAACAGGAAGATGGAGAGGGAGGTTTCTGTGACCTCTGTAGGCAGGATCAGGACTTGGGGCTGCTGGAGGAAGAGTTGAAATGAAGAAAGGAAGGAGCAGACAGTGACGTGTGCATGCACCTTCCACTGCAGAGGGTCCATCTCAGTGCCCTGAACCACAGGTGCGAGAATGGGTGGCTGGTTTCACTTTGATCCTCTTGGTTTCCTGTGGGACCTGCTGGGGTCTGGAGTAGCCAGAGTCACAGGCTGGTCACCCCTGGCTTCAAGCATCCTCATTCATTTCCACTTATGCTATACAAACCTTTTCATTATGTGTGTGCCTTGACAGAGGAAGATTGGACAACACTTCTCTATTGACCTCTGGGCTCCCCTCAGCCTCGCTGATGGTCTTCCCTGGTGGCCAGGCTCTTGTTTGGGTTCCAAGCAGAACACTCCACGGGGTTCCGTATGCCCTGTTTTGGCCCAGCAGGCAGATCTGCAGAGTCCTTCAGTGCTGACCGCCACACCCTATCAACTCTAACTGGTCCTGGAGAAGCTGGGCAGGACTTCGATGGTGTTGTCTGAGGCTTGAGACAAGGCCTAGGGTGGGGTTTCCTTGGGAGGTGGTGGCAAATACTACTGATTGCTTTTATAGTAAATAGACAAATTATTTTAAGAAGGGGAAATGGTAGGCCAGAGATTTTCTGCACAAGTTAAAATACATTGTATTCTTGATGAGCTTAACTTGATTACACAGCTGATGGAGACCTGGAATCACCTGCAGCTGAGGCTGTCTTTCTGAACAAGTTAGAGACACCTAATTTGGCAGCAAGTAATAAAAACCTGGACAAGTCCATCCCTTTGGGGATAAAAGAACTAGAAAAAGAGCCCACAGACCTTTCATTTTAACTGTTTATGACTCATATTCAAGGACAGCTATTGTCCCTGGAAACAAACGCCCTCCAGTCTCAAGTGGTTGAAGCCAAAGAATACCTCCAAGCTCTCTCAGATGAACTGCAACAGCTTCCTCTGTCACCAGTGGACAGTTCGGATGAAAACATGGACCTTCAGGAAAGTCCAGCCTCCTTTCACAGGAAGCAGAAGGAGGGCAGGTAAGAGAGATGGAAAACACTGCTTGACAGCTCTCTGCGTCTCGGGAGCGAGTCCTAAGAGTTACGGTCAACTCAAGCCTCTGATGGAGACCTGGGGAGGACGGCAGACTCTCTTGCTGTCCAAGAAGGTACCCAGAGGGTGGCAACTTGGGATTGGATATAGAGAGTGAATCACAAAATGGAGACCCCTTGGACCACCGTGTCAAAGCCGCTTTGTAGAAACTGATTTATGTAGCAAAGTTAAGTGCAAGGAGAAAGTTAGGAAATACACAAGCTTCGGGAGAAAACCAGATAAACAAACCACTCAGCATTCCAATTAAACTCTCCAAACTGAGCTCGCATCTCTGGAGCCAGAAAATGCAGTCTGAAAGTGAAAACTTAAAACTTCAGTAGGAAATTAAAATGCAGCCTGAATTACTCCAGCAGCACGTGACGAAATGCCACAGAAAATTACACGAGGAGATTAATCACTTGAGGATAGAGAAGAACTTTCGAAAGTGCATGAAAAAATCAGCCACATCCCTCAGAAGATGCAGAAGAAGAACGAGGAAAGAAGCACTCCCTTCTTTCAAAGCCGGTTCACTTAAGAGATTAGAAATGTCAGATAATTGGTGGGCATCTCTGTGCACTGAGAGAGAGGACAGGGGTGTAGGAAAAGCAAATGTGCCCAGCAGACACGAACTAGCTGGAGTGATTTCAATCTGAGCTTTATCAAAAGGTTCTTATGTCCCTGCTGTTCCAAATGCAGACTTTGCAGAAGCCGGAGGAATGAGCAGTGATGCAAAGCTGAGTACTTAAACTACAAGATTTATTTCCTCTCTCTACAGCCCAAATTCAGTAGAAAAACATCATCTTTAATAAAATTAATTTGTAGACATGTTATTTTATGCTCTTTCTTTTTTATTTGATGTTGGAGCTGGGAGCGGGAACAATCAACATTTTAAAAGCAGGGGGCTTACCTGTATATATATTATCTAGGCATTTTGCAGCCCTTCCTCCTAGTAGGCTCCTAAAAATTGGAACCAGCAAGTAGCTCATGGGGGATGGACATAACTGCTGCCCAAGCAGTCTTGGGCCCATGAAGTGTCCAGATTCTCACAAATGTAGCATTAATCACTTCCAGATGTTTGCTTGGGATTTCCTCTTTCTCTGGGTGTGAGCTCCAAAAAGCAGAAACCAGTGGCTGATACAGAAGAATGCTTTAAAACTGGTTGATGAATGAATGCTTGAATGGATGAATTTTGTAAGTGTCAGGACTCTTTTGATTGACAGTGACAGTAACTGAAATCCATCAAACAAGCCAAAAAAAAAGAAAACAAGGGATTTATTGGCCCTTGTAAGTAAAAAGTCACAGTTATGATTTCAGGTATGGCTTGATCTAGCTGCTCAATCAATATTCTTAGGAATCCGAATCTCCCTCTTTCTGTCTTCATCTCTCAGATATGTTATCTTCTGCATTGACTTCATTTTCAGATAAGATTTCCCCATGTGGTAGCACATAAAGACCCAAACTGATCTCGACTTACATTCTGCCAGCTCAGACCCCATAAACGCACATATACTTGGAAAGAGAGATATGAATGAGGAAGCTCCTGTGCCTGGGAGTTGCTGGCAGTCATCTTGTGATCACGAGGCAAGTGTGACTAGGACTTGGCAGCAGTGTGGAGACGAAGCACAAGAAACAGAAAGACACCAGGGCAGTGGAGATACTGTGAACCGATAGATGGAGCTGCACTGAGGTGTGCTGTGCATCTTTACGTGAATCAATAAGTTTATTTTCTAAGCCAGTTTGAGTCCAGTTTCCTCTTATTTGCAATGGAGAGATTTCCAGTGGATACGGATGAACAGCGTGTTTCATGTACAGCTGAGAGGCACTGGGAAGACTTTAAGAGCACATTTATTTGTGATGGAGAAGAAGTGGATAAGAAATGGAAACAAACCTCACAGTTATTTTCATAAGCAGTGTGGTTAATTTCCTGCTTAACGTCCCCATTTTTCACTCCACTGGTGAAAACATCCATTCCTGCCTCCTGGTGCTAAAGTCTAATCCAAAACAACAAAAACTCCTGAGCATCCACTAGTGGACTTGATGCTATATTGGGGGCTGTTGGCTTGGCAAAGACGGATGAGATCCCAGCCTTTCCTTCGAGCAGCACGTACGTACGACAGGGTCCCGATCGTGACCCACATTGGCGACACACACACAGCCCTGGGGGCAGGGCCGGCTGCATAATTTGCGGGCCTGATGCACAATGAAAATGCAGGGCCCTTGTTCGAAAGACGGGGTGACAGAGGATAAAAGTACCTTAAGGTAACAAACTATAAAGCTTTTTCTTGTGATCTCTCTCTCAACTTGCCATGGTGTTTTTTATTTGCTATTTAATGTTGTTCTAAGTAAATAAAAATTTGAAATAATTGAAAAGAATTTTGCCATTAATCTTTATACTGTGCAAGACCACTTTTAAATGCAAATATCAGTACACTTAACTCGTATGCGGAATCACTGAAGTTTGAAAAATCCATATTTTATAGCCTTTAAATGCATATATATTTATTCTTGCCAGAACAGTGGAAATGTTGCACAAAACTGACTCAGCTGTTTTTATTTCGCTTCTTGACACGCACACATCCCACTAAGTCTCTACCTTCAGCTTGCTGATGAATTAGGGAGGCTGGGAAGAAAGGAAGCTCCATACTCTTCGATTTTTTCCCGTTCCTTCCATGTCATTGTTTTCAGTACAGGGGATGGCTAATACAGGAGAGAAACATGGGTAAGAAAGTACACGACAGGGCTCTTGGTCGTTCCTGTTTCTTAGAAGGCCGCTTCTTGTCGCGTTCAGAGCAAGTTCTGGTTCAGAAGGAGAGTGTGAGGACGGGGCTGTCACAGACCCGCTTGATCTGTTCTCACTCTGAGTCTTGCTGAAGCTTGCACACCGTGCATCCACCAGCATTCTGGGCTCACGCGGTATCGCGGCCGCCACACGTGCAGGGGGTGTCAAGGAACAGCAGGCACACGCATCGCACTGTCTCCTCTGCTCACACACGTGTCCCTTGTCCCATCAGACATCACTTACATACAGGTTGAAAGGTGAAATTGTGAAGAATTTCGAGACGGCGACGGCAGAGCATTAAGCCAACTGCGGGGTCCTTCTTGGCCGGGGACCCTGTGCACTTGTCTGGGGTCACACCCTGTGAAGCCGGCCCTGCCTGCGAGGTGTCAGAGGAAGCAGGGTTGTTGAGATTTCATGAAAGTGGTGGCTTCTGAGACAACGAATGAGGATGGAGGTAGAGTTACAAGGCTGGTTATTCTTGGGAACCAAATAGGCAAGGACCGAGTCGGGAGAAGGACCAATGCAGTGCTCTGGTCTGCATCTTCCCAATGCAGAGGAGGGAAGGCAGGGGGTGTTTTGAGGCACCATGGACTGTGGGGTCAGAAAAGCATGAGTGCTAATCTAGACGTGGTCATATAAATGGTGTGGAATCTTGGGTGACTGACCCACCTCCCTGACTGTTTCTCCATCTGTAAAATGGAGAGAGCAATACCTCCCTTGTAGGGTTAGGGTTCAGAATTAAATGAGATAAGACACGATGGTTGTTACTAAATACGTATTATTTTTCTCCTGTACACCACGTCTTGCCAATGGTTGGACTCAACACACAATTGTTAATCAAGTTAAACCCATCGGGTCCTTTATGACATGCTGGATAAGCACGTCCCTGCGATCCATGGCATCAATGCAGTTCTCTTGGTGGGACGCTGGGGCCAGGTCAGGGCATCAGAACGTCCTTCAGCATCACACACCATGCTGGTGGTCTCATCCAGCCACATGGTTGGGGATATTTGGAGGCTTGTCTGCACATTTGAAGGAAGAAAATTCAGAATGCATATATATTAATCATAACAAAAGCTGCCGGGCATGGATTTGATTTAATTCTCCCTGGTAAGTAAGATCCTATTTACTTCCCTATTTTACAGTTGAGAAAATTGAAACTTAGACACTAAAACAAACTGACAGCTGTGATTTGAGCCCAGGCAACCAAACTTCTAAACCCTGTGCACACTATGTCGTCCTCCAGTTTGGGGAAAACCCATCCACTGCAAAGTGTGTCAGAGAGTGGAGGCGACACATTGCAAAGAGCCTCACCTTGCGATTTCACCACGACACACCTGTGAGGAGATCTGATCGTGCAAAGCTAACTTCTTAAAAGCTGGGGAGAAGAGACACTTGAAGCTGAGTTGTCAGGCACCTCCACCGACTAAAGGCGAAGGAGAAATGGAAACAAAGCCACTTTAAGATCAAAGTGACATCTGCCAGGAATGTGGCCCATTTTGGCAGTTTCCCCCACAGCCTGCTTTGGCGAACACCTCTGCCTTGTAAAGTGAGGTCTACTTCTGTGTTTGTGTCCTGGTTTAGTCTATAAAAAAACCGATGTCCCATTATCCCTACCTCTGACTGTCCCCCTGTCACATTGCTGGGCTCTCCTCTGAGCCAATTACACATGGTCAATAACTCGTCCTTGTGGTAAAATGTGAGACCCAAATAGACCAGAAACAATAAATGAAGACACGAACAAACAAAAAGGCCCATTAGCTTTCACAAACTGACAATTCTGTGTTCCTCTGAAAAAAGGAAGTCCACAATAAACTACCCAGGAATTTTCGAAATATAAAATATAGTCATTACCCCAGAATATCAGGGTACAAACATTCACAGGAAATTTGCAGTCTCATTAATTCTACACATGGCATGTTTGGCCTCAAAATAGAGTGAATCACAAAGTGAATTTTACTGCCTCACTCTATTTAACATGAAAGTATTACACGTTATATCTTGTCTGTAGTTTATCTATTATGTATAATATATATTTTATCTGCTTTAGGGGGATGAATTTTCCGTGTCAGGAAGATGTGTGCTGCAGTGGGGACATCGTTGTTGCTGTCACATGAGGTTTTTATTCCCAATGACTTCATTAACACACCTGCGGGCTCACACACATACATGAGGTTTACATCTGTCTTGCCTGAATATACTAAATCAAATTGCCACTGGCTTCCTGGTCATGTAATTCCTTATTGTGCCTTTGTTTATGGGCTTCAAGGAAGGGACTCTTCCTCACACATCTTTGATTCTGTCTCAGTGGTTCCTATGGTGCCTTCCATCTAGCAATGATGAAGTGATGACAACAATGATGTTCAATGATGGTGATGATGATGGAGATGATGGCAATGATGATGGAGATGATAATGATGATGGATGATGATGATGGTGGAGATGATGATGGATGATGATGATAGAGATGATGATGAAAATGATGGTGGTGATGATGGAGGTGATGACAATGATGGTAGTGATGAGGAAGGTGATGACAATGATGATGGTGATGATGGAGGTGATGACAACAATGATGATGGTGTAGGTGATGACAATGATGATGGTGAAGATGGAGATGATGACAATTATGATGGCAATGGTGGTGATGATGGAGATGACGATGATGGTGATGACAATGGTGATGGTGATGATGGAAGTGATGACAATGATGGTGGTGATGAGGGAGGTGATGGAGATGATGACGATGTTGATGACAATGATGGAGGTGATGAGGGAGGTGATGACAATGATGGTGCTGATGTACAATAATGATGATGATGATGACAACGACAATGATGATTGGTGGTAGCTGCTGAGGTGGGTTGGATTATCTGCTCTCTCCCATCGGGCAGTGTATATACCCCACTCTGTTGCCTTTTGACTTGGTCATGTGACCTGCTTTAACCAAAAGAATGAGAGTGGGAATGAAAGAGGGCTAATTCCCAGAGGATTCATTGGGAGGCATCGTGCATTTCTATTTGCACCCCCGTGAGTGTCCCACACCATGAAAACAGCAGGCCCCAGACTGTGTGCTCTCCTTCAGCCTGGGCCCTGGAATAAGAAGATGTGGGGCTGAGCTGAGCCCAGCACAGCCAGCCAAGGGGAGCCCAGCCACGCTGCAGGTGACCCACAGCCACACATGACACGAGCAAGAAAGACACGTTGTCACGAGCCACTGAGATCTGGTGATATTTGCTGCCAGAGTCAATGCTGCCTGATGCCGCTGATGGTGCTCACCGAGACCCTACTGGCTCGGGCCCTGCTCCGAACACTGGACAAGATTGTGTTCTTCAATCCTCACGAGGGCCCTTTGGAGTAGAAGCTATCATTGTCCCTATTTGGGGGATAAATGAGGAAACTGAGGCACCAGCAAGCCCCCTAGTTCGTCCAAGGGTACCACGTGGCATGAAGCGGCACCAGGATTTGAACGCAGGCAGCATAAACTGGGGGGGAATGGCTGGCTTTTTCACTGGAGCACACTGTCCTCACATCAGTCATGGGATGTAGACGGGACAGAGGTTCCCTCGATGTGGCTGCAGAGGAAACAGGTGCAGAGAACGTTGTCATCACTTTAACTTCAGATGACGGTGTGACTACAGGTCTGGCCCCCTCCTTTGCCCCCTAGTCTGCTCTCAGTGGAGCAAGAACGAGTCTGCTAAAATCTGTCAGACTGTGTCTGTCCCAAATCCTCCATAGCTCCCATCTGTCAGAGGAAGAGGAAAGTCCTCAGTGTGAGCCACGAGGACTTCCACGTTCTGGCCTCCTCCCCAGTCTGATCATATTTGCTCCCTGTCACTAGCTCTGCTCCAGGCACATAGTGTACCTCCCCCCCGCCATGTTCCTCAAACAGCAGAGTCTCTCCTGCCTCAGGGCCTTTGCACGTCTTATTTTCCTCTGCCTGCTACAATCTATGCTCAGGCAACTGCATGGCTCCCTCTCTCACCTCCCAGAGGTGCACAGCTCCCTGCCTCACCTTTTGGAGCTAATCTATGGCTCCCTCCTTTACCTCCTGGAGGTAGTGCATATCTCCCTCCCTCACCTCCTGGAGGTAGTGCATGGCCCCCTCCCTCCCCTCTGGAAGGTAGTGCAGGGCTCCCTCCCTCCCCCCCTGGAGGTAGTGCAGGGCTCCCTCCCTCACCTCCTGGAGGTAGTGCATATCTCCCTCCCTCACCTCCTGGAGGTCACTGCTCTTCCCCAACCACACTACCATTCCTTGTCCCCCAGCACTCCCTGTCCCTACCCTGGTCTGCGTTTCCCCAGAGTGCTCATCGCCGCCTCACACATCATTCAATTTCCTGCTCTACACGTTTATTCTCAGTCTCCCCTCTGGAGTCTTGGCCTCACGAGGGCAGGCACTTGTAGTCACTGCTGTGTCCCCACCACCTAGACACTGCCTGCCACACAGAGGGAACTCAGTCGTGTATGTTGGATGGGTGAACCAGAGACGAGAGCCACTGTGCCCAGACTCTGCACTCAGTTCTCTTCCTATTCGGAACAGTGGATGGCCAACAACATGAGCCTCGATCTGAGCACAGAAAACACCTACAACAGACTGTTACCCTATTGCCAATGTGTGCTTAGGGTGCTAAGATTGGTACCAAAAAGCAAACATAATAATAACTGTTGTCTATCAGCCACCACCATCTACCTGTCATTGTGCCCGACATGCACAATTAACTATTTTTTTTCCACAGTCCTGACGACTGCAGACTGGGTGTATAATGCTCATTTACAGCAGAGGAAATGGACGTTCACAGAGGTGACATCTTGGTGTAAGGCCACACAGGGTGCAGCCAGCTCAGAAGATGACTCAGGCTGTAATGTCATAGGTCAGGACCTGTGCACAGAGGGCAAGACCCTGCACTGTCATCACCGTGAAAAGTCCTGTTTGCGGAGGTACTTCTCCACGACCAGCTCTGAGCTGGGACGTGGGAGAGGGGAAAAGCTGGGGTCAAATTCAGCCTGTGGAGAAGCTGTGTTTGGCCCACGTTGCAGTTATTTACATGGCTTAGAGTTAAAGGCTAACATTTGAAAAACCAGTTTCACATTTAAAATATCAAATTTCCTTGCTTCTCTTGAAAACATGGGAATAGAATCCCAGCTCCCCAGAAACAGGTTTGGGTAGAGAAAGGGAGTCCAGATCACCAGCTGGCATGTGCGTCGGGTTTGCATGGTGGACATTTATTCGTTCTTTCTTTCTTCCAACAAATATCAAGTGAGCAGCTACTACGTGACAGTCATTGCTCTAGGCATGGGGATGTGATGGGACACAGAACTTATATTCTTGAGGTAGGAGACAGAAAATAGACAATTAAATAAGTAAATACAGAGGAGGTCGGGTGGGGTGAAGAGCAGGAGAGGGGGACAGAGAGTGTCTGGTGGTGGAGACGGGAGGTGACAAGGGGACAGTCAGCAGAGGCCCATTGAAGCTGACATCTGAGCACGGACTAACGGAAGTCAGTGGGTAGGCCGTGGGATGTGTGAGAGAAGGGAGGGTTCCAGAGAGAGGAACAGCAATGGCAGAGGCCCCAAGTTGGGGAGCGTGTCTTATGCTTTCGAGGTACAGCAAGACGACCAGAGCTCCACGAGGGGGAAGAGCAGTGGGCGATGAGGTCAGGAACGCCGGGGAAGGGGCTCTGGGTCATGCAGGGTCTGGGAGCCATGGAGGCTTGGACCATGCTCGAAGGGGGCAAGCGACACAAGCAGTTGCGTTTGTTACCACCCAGCACAGAAGGATTTCCCTTCCTTACAGCACGTGCCACTTCTGCCCCCAGCCCACTGGGCTCACAGGGTTAGTCACATGGCCCCATGCAGAGTGAAGGGTCGAGAGCTACAATCCTATCATGTTTCTGGTTAAGGAGTAACCTGGAAATATTTGGTGAGCAGGACTAACAGGTAATTATCACGTTGTGGATGTGAGCACAAATACTTTTACTGATACAAGTGCACAATCAAAACGATTTGGAGAACTAACGCAGCGATTCCAGCCCGAGAACTTTGCAGTCAAGTAACCATCCCAGCATTCCCGCCTGATGGGTGTTGAACTTTGGAGAATCCCAGAGTGACTTTTCTTCCACTGATGGAGTCAGGGGCAGAAAGGATGAAGCTATAAAACCACACAGAGATCACGAATGCATCACGAGTGACAGCTGTGACATTCCCACCTTGTCCGGCTGCCCTTCCACTCTCTGTGTTGTATATTTCTCCAATGTTCAGCAGGTTTTGATGCAGAAACTCTTTATATCATCACTTTCCCAATAACTAGATGCTCAGATTCAGAAGTTAAACCAACAGCCACGTCTGCCGCAGAGAAACAATAATGATAGATTCTTTACACATGCAAATATATTCTGAGCCATGCTTTAGATCGATAATTATAAGATGCTAGAAGATAATGAAATTAATATTTTAAATACCATGCCCTATTTAAATGACAGGTAAACTTCGAGGTGGACCAGGAATCAGGGCTTTGTCTCATTCTGCTGGGTAAATACTCATCCGGCTGCGATGACATCCTGCAATCACCTGGGGTTTGGGGGCAATGAGATTTTCTTTGCCACCTGTAGCTGTAGCTCCTGGTGTCCCTGAGGCCACCTGGCGGGAATCTGTCACCACAGCAGGTGTCTGTTACCACCAGGTGGGTTGTTGGAGCAGCTGAGAACAACTCTGCTTAGCTCAGGGGTCAGGTCTTATTCTAGACCTGGAAACCTGAATTAAAGGCCGGATCTAATCATGAACAAATAGTGGAACGAGGTTCAGGCTGATCGGCAGTGCAAAGCCGTGATTTGGTTAAAGGAAAAGTGCACATTTCTCTGCATGAGCAGGATCTGCTCACAGAGCTGTGTGTGGGCTCACGTGTGTGTGCGCCAGGTGTTCCGTGGGCCACCTGCGGGTGCAGGGTCTCATTTAATTCTAGCCCCATCCCTATGACCGGGGCACGCCCAGTGTCCCCGTTTTAAGGGTGGAGGGAATTGAAGTTCAGAGAGGTGAAGTCCCTTGCCCAAGTCGCACAGCGAAGGCAACAGCAGCGATTCAAATTCAGGGACACCTGCCGCCAAGACGTCCTGAGAGATGATTTTGCAAAGACCACTGGACGAATTGCAACACTCCCTCCAGCCTCCCCAAAGCAAAAGGCGCCCTCAGGATGTGTGAGAGGAGGAGTCTCTTCCCCTGGTGCACCGGGAAAACCTCCCTCCAGCCCCGCCCACCAGCCCCAGTGCCCCGGAGCCTCCCTCCCCCAGGACACGTGTCCAAGCTCTGAGTCTCCGGGTTGGGCTCCCGCGGTCCCTGTCACAGCGCCCCCTGCGGGCCCCTGCGGGAGAGACCAGCGCCGCGAGTCTCGATCGGCGTGGTGGTCGCGTGCGCGGGCGCGCCCTCTAGCGCCGGCGGGCGGGAATGCAGCGCGGGCGCCGGGTCCTGCAGGCGAGGCGCGCACCTGGGATGCCTCAGCCCGATGCGCACCACCGCCCGTCCCAGAAGATTCTGCCTTCCCCGCCCTGTACGCGCTCCTTTCCTTCCCCTCTACTTCTCTTCCTGTTCTGCCCTTTCCCGCCCATTCTGACAACCTAATTAAACCAGCGGACTCTCTCTCCAAAAAATGCTCAAGTGCACAGAATTCAGCTCAAAATGTCAAATTTCAGTGGACCACAGGCCCTCTTTGCAGCCCATCCACAAGAGTCCTGGCCATATGGGGGCCTCAGCAGGGGTTCCCTGATATAAAGAGAGGACCAGGCCATTTAATCCCCCTCCCTGCAGATTTCTTTACTTAATAAATAAATAAAGCTAACACGAAATTTCTAAATATGTGGTGGTGTTTTTCAATGTCCACATTTGAATAAGCAAATGCTTTTAAATTGCCAGAGGTGTAATACGTAACTCACAAGGTACTTACAGGATTTGGGAACATCATTCCCAGTGCAGTGTGGCGAGTGTGGTCGGAAGTCTTTGGTGTGAGCTGAAATCTGTTTTTCTCAGTCTCGTCAGTGTCACTGGATGTGTAGCTCTCTTTGGACAGAACAACAAAAGGTCCAAGTTGATTGCTGTTAAGAACGTGGGGCCTGAGCCCAAACTATGTCCACTCTCCCTCCGCCACTAGGATCACATGATGGAAGGTTTTGGCTTCTGTCTCCTGTTTCCAGGACCTGGGCACATGTGGGGGGCAAAGAGCGCTAACGTGCCCCCACGCCGGGAAGCTTCTTAGGTATCTAACAAGAGCAGTGGCTGCCTTAGTGCCCATGTTGTGTGGCTGGCCCTGCTCTCATCGCGGCCCCCGAAGGAGGTGCCATGATTGTCCCCCTGTCTTGGAGGAGGGAAGTGAGGAGCAGAGGGATGCAGTTACGAGCTTTGGGGGTGTTAGGACTTGCACCCAGGGATGGCTGGGTCGGGAGGAACCACGGGCTATCCCAATTCTGCATGAGGAGCACAGAAGAAAACTAGGAATTGGAATGAGAGACAAACTGGCCACACAGTGGGGGAACAACTAAAGGCTGGTGAGGGTGCAGATGGCCCGTCTAGAGCCCAGATGCTGACAGTGTTTATAAGATCCAGAGACTCTTTGACAGCAGGACACAGCACAATGACCCTCGGATAGACAAACAGCAGAACTCTGTTACTTCCAGCTCCTATGAGAGGAGGCTGCCAGGCTGGGCACAGCCGGGACAGGTGACAGCAAACTGGGGCTGTAGGGGCTGCTTGTGTATGACAAGCGGGGTGGGGTTAGCTAGCTTTCCTCTCTGTGGATGGGCCATTTGAATTATTTTGTGGACTCTCGGGCACAGGGGCTGTCTCCAGATGTTTGGTGCCCGGCCGCAGGGTTCTTAGGGAGGTGCATGGTGGCCTGGAGCCCCATAAGGGAAGTGGCTTGGGCGTGACTTAATCAGCTGGTCAAGAGGAGACAGACCCTCCTCTAACCAAGACTGACCTCAAAACTAGGTCAAGGTAGCATTAAAAAAAACAGGCAAACCACTTGTTAACCATGCTGTGGCGGCGACCCACATACAAAATAGAGGAAGATTGGCACGATGTTAGCTCAGGGCGAATCTTCCTCAGCAAAAAAATAAAAAACCACAAGCAAACAAACAAACATATTACACAGTCGTTACTTGGGAGAACCGTGGGCTGTTTACAATGAGAAACGCCTGCTCTGTCTCCTGGACCCGTTCTCCCCGGACGTCCGTGTCTCGTAGGACTGACTCAGCAGGACTGACTGAGACTGTGGACAGTTACTCCCTCTGTTTCCCAGGGGAGGAGACTGAGGCACAGAAAACTGAAATGACCGATTGAAAGTTGCGAACATAGCCAGACTAGCCCTGGACGTGAGTGTGCTTTCTCCCACCTCCTTCGCTGGCAGTTTTATTGCAAAACCGCCGGTCTTATTGGCGCCCCTGATGCACTACTGATGACCAGGCATTTTTCCTGCACTGTTGTTATCCTAACGTAATTACTATGGGAAACAGCTGTTGTTGAACACAGCACTGAGGGCAGAGCCACGCCTGATTGGTTCCTATTAATCCCATTCATAAATCACGGCTTAAAGTGGAGGCAGAAGCAGAGAGGAATGTGGAAGGAGTTGGGGACAGAGAGACGCCATCACAATTTCCCTCCTAGGGAAGTTGCGGGACCTTCGTCCATCTCCCTGTTGGCTGCTTTCTCTTCCCCCAACTGCTCCCCTCTCCTTCACAGGGGCAGAGGCTCGCTGCCCACCCTGCTTCCTCCACTTTATCTGTCACCCACTTTCTCCTCAGCAGACGCAGATAGGGGCTCTCGTTATCCTCCCCCACAGATGAGGGAGCTGAGATGCAGGGACATGTCATGACACATGGAGACGGACTCAGGGCTGACCTTGCCCTCTGGATCCAGAGTCTTCCTGTGTCTGCAGCTGAGGGTGCCCACAAGTGATCAGACCAGGTGATGGTGGAGAGACAGCAGCCCTCTTGGAGAATTCTCCCAAACTCCATGGCCCCGGGACTGTTGTTATGTCCTTGCTTGCAGCTGGAGAGAGAGAGACAGACAGACAGATTGAGAGAGCAAGAGAGAGAGAAAGAGAGGGACCCTTATTGCTGACACCTCTCAGACTCTTCCCCCATCTCTGATCTCCTGCAGGGCGGGTCCCTGTTCCCTGAAGGATGAGATCCATCAGCTTCTGCTTCTTCCTGTTTATTCACTGCAACCTGGGCAGGTCCCAGGAAGACCTTGTGGGGCTTTGGGGAGAAGTCACCCCTATGTCTCTGCCCCCTCCCCCCACGAGTGGAGCTGAGTTTCTCTGCTGGCCCAGCACAGCTGGCTCTGCAGATGGGCAATGGGAGGACACCAGACAGCTCTGGCCGAGGGGCAGCTGCTCCAGGCTCCTGGGGACCCTTGGCAGGGGCTGACCCCAGGAAGCTGTTGGCCACGATGGGGACAGTGCCCCCTTAATGAATATACATCTCCACTGCACACCAGCATTAACCGCATTCAGCAGGAGGTCCAGGACCATGTACCGGGAGACAAATGTTTTCACTGAACGTTTGGATTCGGGAACATTTACTCCTCCCGTCGCTCTTGAAAAATGCAACCTTGGCACGAGAAAAATGCACTTCTTTTTGCATAATTCCAATTCCACCAGCCCCATTTTCAGCTCACAGGATTGAATGCTGCGTAAATTGTTCACCCCCCCGCACAATTCAGGAACATTTTCCCGTAATGAGGCGTTTAAGGATGAGCACAATAGGATCCCAGTGTTTTTCTCTAACTGCAGTGTCTGTCGGTAAATAACCAGAATAATAATAACGAGCATTTTATTCAGCAGGTCTCAGGGTCAGCTCTGACTGTGAAGATGTGCTCTGCATCACATGGTGGGGTTGCTAAGGATGCCCTCCCCCCGCTACAGTGTGGAGGGAGCTGCAGAGTCCGTGGTCTGAGCGCTGCGGCTGGCTTGCTGTGTGTTGGGGGTGGCCACGTGCCTCTCTGAACTTCAGTCTCATCATCTATAAAAGGAGGGGCTAGTCCCAGTCAGGGACAGCAAACCAGTGATTCATGAGCTGAATATGTCTTTTTGAATCATGCATTTTCCCCTTTCTTTCTTATGGACATTTCCAACTCACATCAAAGCAGAGAGACGAGTACAGTGAAAGTTCATGGTCCCGTAACTCAGCTTCTACAGTTATGAACGCGCGTCTGCTTTTGTTTCAACCATTTCTACCGCCCGCCCACCTTCCCCCTAGATTATGTCAAAGCCAATTACAGACTTTATTTGTAGTAAAGTATCTGTAAATACGTCAGCATGCATCTCTAAAGGATAAGGACTCTTTCAATATTATCGTAATACCATTAACTGCTCACAGTTTAACAATACCGTCAAACATCCAGTCAGTGTTCAGTTCTCCCTAGTTGTATCACATCTTCTCCTCCATCTCCTGCTGCTCTTCCTGCTTCTCCTTTTGATGCTCTGCATCCCTATCAGAATGTGCGGGGGCACCTGTTCCCCATGCCAGACCGACAAAGCATGTTGTTAAACTTGGATTTTGCCATGTACAGTCATGCGCTGCTGAACAAGGGGGACGCATTCTGAGAAACGTGTTGTTAGGTGATTTCGTTGTGTGAACATCACGGAGTGCATTTACACACCTAGATGGTACAGCCTACTACACACCTAGACTATACAGCACTAATTACGGGACCACCGTCCTGTATGTGACCCGTCATCGACCGAATTGTCGGCACATATATAAAAGGAGGTCAGGGATATTGCCTCGCAGTGTGAGGTGCTTCTTACTGGTCACACACTTCCTGCCATTTGCTCTTTGCAAGACCCCTGGGACAGGTAGGACAGTGTCGTCATCCTTACTTCATGGGGGGACGGTGCGTCCAGCAGGTGTAACCACTGCCAGCACACTGTGAGTTGGCGGGATTGCTGGGGCAGGACTCCAGCCTCTGACCCGGGGGACCCTGCTTCTCACTCCAGTGCTCACAAGGGATGACCCATCGCTGCCCTGGGTGCAGGAGAGCGAGGCTGTGAGGCTGTGCGCAAAGGGCAGCGGACAACTCAGCATCTTGCCTGTGCCGTTCATGAAATGCTCTGGTGGAGTAAGGGCTGGGGTTGTCTTCAAGGATGCAAATTAAAGAAAACCTCAAACTCCCTTGAGTTGAGAATCTTCCCCTTGCAGCTCTGAAAGCTTATGCAAAACCATCAATGTAGCCCCCAGTGAGGAGGAGGGGCTGGGAGGGGAATTATGATATTTTGTCCAGTCCTGAAACCACAGAGTCAAACCACAGTCCAGCTGTAACGACTTTTCATCCCACCAGCATCGTTAGCCTCAGTCCATTTAGCATGACGTCACAGCTGGAGGAAGAAGATCCCAGAGAGTTCGTTATCGTGAGCGGTCTTGGAAAGTTTGGAAACGAGTTCTAATTAACTGAAATTACATTTGAATAACGTGTGCATGTTATTCATTCTATTGTTGAGCTTCTCCAGGATAAACAACGAGGCCTCCACCTGAGGCTCGGCTGGTGGTGGTGGGCCGGCTGATCACCACGCGGAGGAAGAAGTGAGAGCGTCATTTTTAACTCCCTGTTGTGGGAGGAAACACACACGTCTGGACCATCGTGGGGGTGGCTATCAGCTGTTCAGCTGAGAAATGGCCTGGGGTCGGCCAGGCATCTTTCCCTCCTATTTTGATGGTGCTGTAAACACTATATGTGTCTAAAGTCGGACCCGGTGAGTCTCCCTGAATTACATCCTCTCAGTCTGTCGTGGAGCGATGGTCTAATGAAGTCTCTACTTTCATTAGGCGGTGACACCGTTCTCCGCGGGGACGCAGGAGGAGGCGCAGCTGGAGGGGAGGGGTCCCGACTCGGAAAATGTCTGGGGCTCGATGTCAGCCTGGGTTCTGAGAAAGGGTGGATATTTCTGAACTGGAAAGCAATTACTTGTACTCACCGTCAGCTAATGGGGCTTGGAGTTTTTTATGGAGTCACTCACCAGGCTGACAAAAGGAAGTTTCACTTGAATATTTTCCTTATGAATTTCTGGCAGAATGTGGTGTAGGACGAGTGTACTTCTCACACGGGATGGAGAGAAGACATTTCTGGACCCTGTCATTAAATTCCATACGCCGGGGTTTGGCTGTGCCTGGCAGTCTGTTTCATTGAAACTATCTGTCTCCTAAATCCAGGTCAGAGCTCTGCACTCCGAGTAACACCATCCGAGGTGTGTGCCCGCTGTCCTGAGTGTGTCATAGGAGCACACAGCACCACACAGACTCGCAGAGGCAGGGCAGCTGTGCTCCCGTTAACTTCAGGCTGAAGTGACGTAAGCAATGCTGTACATCTTGTATTGTTAGGGCCTGGGTAAAGGACATACCCAATCCCAGAAAATATCTTTCATGTACTTATTGTGGGCCTTGGGATTTCACAAATAGAATCTTAGCTTCTTTGATGTCCTAAATCTACCTTGTATCAGTGCCAAGTAACAGAATGTTCAACTAGAAGACTTTAAACAAGAGGAGTTATTATCTCATACACCAAGAAGCCTAAAGTTGGGCAGTTTGAGGGTTGGCTCAGGAGTTCTCCCATGTTTCCAAGGACCCCAGCTCCTTCTGTCTTACTGCTGCACCCTCCCCAATATTTCACCTGGTTCTTGGTCTTGTTGCCTCATGGTCACAAGATGGCTGTCAGAACTCCTAGAATCACATCCTCATCCATTCACACAAAGGCAGGAAGAAAGCAAGTTCTTTTTTGTGTGTGTATTGGGGTCAGCTTTGACAGAGTTGGCCATCCTCTGTGTGTCTCCTTCTCAGGAAGGAAACTTTGTAGAAGCCCCCATTGACTGATATTGGGTCCCATGTCATCTACAAAGGGCCTGGGAAAGTGAATCCTTATCCAGCATCTATCATGGGATGTGGGCTGTCAGCAATGAGGGAGGAGAAGGGGGCTGTTGGTAGGCACTCAAGTGTGTTGTTGCCCCAGAAAAGGCCTTTTAATCCCAGTTTCTCCAGGGACAGTTCACTGGTTAAGCTGTTATCAGTATTCACCTCCTCTCAGCACTGATTTACTGTCCCCTTTCCTTCGAGGAACAGCTTCAGATCTGATGAGGGGGGAAAGGGGTTTGGGAGCAATGGGGGGATGTGGAGAGGGCCCCCAGGGAGGGCCTTCACCTGCCAGTCAGAAGGAGAAGGACGTACAGAATCAGGGCAGGAGACCGGCCTGAATCCAACACACCGACCTGCTGTGTTCAAAGTGTACGGAAATAATTTAAAAATTCTTTCATCTTAAAATTCCAGAGGTATCATATAAAAATCTAGAATTTTGGCCTCCTGTGAAAATAGAGAAGACCAGAGACACCGGGCTGCATTCTGGGAGCAGCACCGGCAGGGTCGTCAGGCCAGGCCCGCTCCTCGGGCTCCACCCCCCGACCCCTGCTCCTCCCGCCTAGACCCTCCTGGCTGGGGGGATTTCAGTCGCCTCCCCTGACACAGGCTGTCCCCTCATGGGTGTGGCCCTGGTCTGGCTGAGCTGAGAAAGGGCTGCTATCTGGAGGAGGGAGGAGGGGGCGTTTGGGGCGGCCCGTGGGGTAAGCCCAGCGACAACGCTGCTCCCGCAGCTGAGGGGGCTTCCAGCGGAGCTCCAGTCTGGGGGCCATGGAGTAATGACGGCGTCACCCACAAAGTCAACAAGAGTGACACTTGTGCTGGGCCCTGCATGAGGGGCTCACCTACCGCATTGGTCCTGCGACCCTGAGGTGGGGTCTCCATCTCCCCACTGTGTGGATGAGAAGACCGAGGTGTGGAGACGCCGAGTCCCTCCCCAAAGTCACCGACCACATGGGGGCTCAGGCCTGGTCTTGTGGTCCCCGTGGATGGACTCTCTCCTGGTTAATAGGGAGGAGGTCGAGGCTGATGACCCTCCAGACACTGGGAGAAAGTGAGGGAAAGCTCATTACCCACCTAAGGGAGTCCTGAGGAGAGCGGGGCACGAGCTGGCCCAGGCTGGCCTGAGCAAGGCGGATAGAATGGAGTGGCCTCTCTGGTGGCCTGGGGGGGACTGGGGGAAAGTTTCTGCAAGGGTTGAGTTTCCTGTTGGCCCCAAAGGAGGGAGGGCTGATGAGCTTTCTTAGGGATTGTCCAGACGGGAGGCTGACCGGCAGCTTCCACGTCCTGGCTGAGAAGCCAGGGATGGAATCAAAACACGAGCTTCTGCTTCTGGCTGCAGATGGGTGACATCACGGCCCGATGCTGGGTGGGGCTCCATGTTCCTGCCATTCTCCTCAGAGAGTGAAGGGGTACCGATGGGTCTAGGGAGATGGTGTTTGGTGTGTGAGGGAGCAGTGCTCTATCGCACCCAACAGGGTGTCTCCTCAGGGAGAGGATGCCGCGTCTCTGAAGGACGGATGTAGCAGCTGCCCTCAGGGTCGTGGTGATGACCAGTGGGTGAATGCAGGTGGCGTCTTGGCTCCAAGCTCAGGCAGAGTCAGAGCTAGTGATGGCAGCCTGAGAGCTGGCTGTGTTTCTCCTAAAATACGATGTAGAAAATCCTCTGTCTGTGATTTTTTTTGTCGGTGTAGCTAATCTGTCAACGCAGAATTCCATGAACCCGTTCAGATGCCCCTAACTTGAAAGTCAGGGTAATTGGCATGAGGTGAGTTGAAAGTCCATTAAGAAAACATTTGGGAGCAAAGAAACAGTGCCCAAGTAAACATTATAATTATGAGTAACAAGCGGGGTTATTGCAAACTCTTAAAGGAAAAAGAACCACCACCTCTGGCCCACATTTAAATGGCCTGACAAGCTAATGACAATTCTTTATTATTTATCTAAAGTGGTTGAGGCTTGATGTTTGTGCACATTATTTAAATTATCTTCCATGGGAATTTGACAGTAATAACGTTAAATTTCTTTTTCACGTCTCTAATCCATTAAACTTTTTAACCTGTGTAGCCTCACTGTTCCCTCATGAAGTCAGGACTGAAGAGGTTCTGGTGTCTTTCTCCTCTGAGTGCTTGACAGAGTTTGCTTTGAAAAAGAGAAAGTAAATATTCACAAAAAAAGGAAACTAGAACTTGCTTTTACTAGTTGGCACTTGTCACATTCTACTTTCTTGGGATGGGTCAACTTTTCCAGAAGAATCCATTCTTATTCTTTTCCTTAAAAACTCAGGTTCAGGATTAAGAAAAGCATCTCAAGAAGTTGCCTAGACTGAGAGGCTAAGACCTGTGCTGTAGCTCTTTCTGGCGACAGAAAAGAACACTCTTGTTTTGCTTAATGTGCTTAATTTGTGTTAGATTTTGCAAGTTCATTTCACCCTCCTCCAGGCCACCAAAGCCTGAAGCGGGTCTCCACCTGGGGTGGATTCAGTGGGTTTCCATGTGGAGACAGGAGAACGGGCAAGGTGCATACCAAGTGTTACTCACCATATCTCCTTGGCCCTGGAATTCTGCTTGCACCAGGTCTTGACCTCTGCCCAACTTTCCCTGACATGCAGGAAAGCTTGGCCTTTCCCAAATGTCAGTCATTCACGTGTCATCCTCATGACTTCCAAACAATCCGCTCATCGCTGCATGCCATCTCATGCTGATTTTGTGCAAGTTAGCATTTTTCTTTAACTCAACTTACCGCTTTACTTGAAAAACATCATTTAAAGATAAATCACATATCGCTGACATAAATGTATCAGCTCATGGCTTCCTCTGTCACTATAATTCTAAATTTCAGGACAAAAATCAATGTATTTTGAATCATGACCTTGCATACTTCAGCTTGTTTTCAGAAACAATAGGAATTGTGGCAGCGATCAATGGGAAATGCCGACGTGGTACTCAGTGAATCATAAAAACAACCCCATATCTGTCCATCCAGAAACCACAACTGTGGAGCTGTTTGGGGATCTATTTGGCAGAACAGGATGGCATCAGAGGGAATAAGACCCTACACGACTTTGGGTTTCGGTTGATTTTGCCTTAAACTAATGTAGATGTAGTTCCAGGTCTCCCTAATAGGTTTTGTCAACTGAAAAAGAAAATTTGCCTGTTATTTTATCTCAAAATGAAATTACTCAGGAATAGCTGAAAAGGTTGCAATTTGGGATGTGCACGCTATGGCAAACCATAGGCAAATCCAGAAAACAAAGAAGGGGGCTGCCTTTATAGAGAAAAGGGGGAGGGGGAGGGACTTTTCTAAAGGAAGGTCCATTGGGGGAAAGTAACAGTTCAGGGCAGCATCAGCTTCTCATTGGCTGAGCTGTGGCAGTCTTTCATTGGCTGAGCTGCAGCATTTCTGATTGGCTGGGCTGTTGCCAGGTGGGGAGAGAAGTCTTCCTTCACTGGTAGTTTTACTTCCTGTTGAAGATGCAAGTCAGTCTCTTCCTATTTGGTGTAATTGACAATGTTACAGGGTGTGAGAGCTCCCCCTACAGGCCTTCCTGACTCCAGTTTAGTTAAGGTGTCTTTTATTAATTTCCATGGTCCTGGGTTGTTCTAAAGGCTTTCAAAGGTCCCTAAACTGTCTCCCACTCCTTTCACCCAGGTTCCAAATTTTCAGTCTTTTGTGCAGCACCCTGTTGATGTTATATTTGTCAGGCCATTTGCACTGTTAATTACTTAATATTTTTCTTTTAAATTACATTGCTTAAATAAAAATATTTAGAATGGAAACAACATGAACATTATGAATGGAAAGTCAATAACATTTCCTATAAATAAAAAATAATTATGAAAATCAATATACATTAAAACGAAAGCATTATACCAGAGAGGAGCCTGATCCTGCTTCCTATTCGTCGACAGGGAGATGCGTGTGTGTTCCAGAGGAGCTCACGACACTAGCCACAAAATAAATTTTAAATGACTTTCCCTTCCTTTTTTTCTTTATTCATTCAACTGTTAAACATTTAATAATTACCTTGTAAATGCCTGTCACTTTCCAGCATCAAGAATACCAAACGACACAGACATTGTCTTGTTTTTATTATCGGGCTGTACTCCTGGCATTCTCTGGTCTTCTCCACAGTTCCAGGTCTCCCCAGGTTGTAGGCCCCAGTCCCCGGGGGGAGTTCCCACTGTGGGCTGGGGCTCTGGGGGGTTCTCTTCTCTGTGGTTCCAGCTCCTCCCTGTCCTTCTGGCCCCAGGGGTGATAATAGCTTCCCGCAGTTACTAGTCTCTGGGCAGCCTCCCGATCCCCCGATTCCACTTCTTCAACCCTCCTCTTACTAGTTCCCCAGTTAATTACTCGTCTCATCCTTTGAGGTTCCTGCTGTGAGTTCTGACTTCCCTACAGGACCCTGACTGAAACACCCCCTAACAGGTGCACACGCTTCACTTTAAACAGAGGAACTCCTGCAGCAAAGGTTCAGTAAGAGGAGGCAGTTGCTCACTCATTTGTTCTCACATTCAACAAGAGTTTATGGAGTATGCACTTGTGTCTCCCTGAGGAGACGGAGATGAGAGAAGAGGCCGATGAGTCGGAACCAGATCCAGAAGGTCTGAGCATCATGGCTAAGCTGGGGCTTTGCTTTGTGGGCCATGGGGGGCCGTAGCCAGTTTTCAAGTAGATGAGCAACAGAATTAGACCAGAGACTGTACAGCCACCACAATGGCTGTGGGGAGCACGGGGGAAGGAGAGACTGAAAATATGCAGCTGGGCCACTGTGGCTCTCACTGACAGGGGTCAGCAGAGACATCACGGCCCTGCGTGGCCACCTGGGTGACCATGAGCTCAGGAAAACCCTCGGGTTTTCTTCAAAATATATTTTTTTCTTTGAAGTATCTCAACTTTTTCAGATATAAATTTGTTTCAAAATGAAACCTCAAATTACTTCCATAAATGGAAAGCCAGTATTATTTGTCACAAATAGGAAGCACCCAAAAAAATGTCATAAACAGAGAAAAAGTTATCAAAGTGTAGCTACTTCTTAGACATGACTGAACTTGGGGTCCAGGTTCTCTTTGATAAAAGGAAGATTTTCAAGCGACCTATTGGCATGAAAATAAGCTTTCTTTAGTGTAATCAGAGGGCTTGGAAGAAAAAAAAACCTTTATTAGATCCATGTCTTTATCAAAAATGGGTAAACAAAACCTATATTAAGAGGGCCAGTTATTTCCAGAAAAGTGGGAGCTCCTATTTCCTTGTGAAAATGAAGAGTATTCCGCTTTAATAGGCCAAACAATGTGTCCCTGAGGAAATTACCAGCCTGTCACGTGTTCACATCCGCTTGTGGCCCCCGCAGGCACTCGAGTGGGAGGCCCCTGGCCCACACCGTCTGAGTCCACAGACCAGGGACCAGATAGACCCTCCAGCCCAGGGAGAAGCAGGGTCTGCCCAACCTCAGCCGAGCACAGGCGTTGGGGCGCGGATGAGAGGTGGCCACAAGGTCACATCAAGGTCGGTGTTTCCTGTTCTTCCTGCTCGTCTAAGCCTGGATGAACTGAACACAATGTTGTTCCTGGGATCCCGTTTTGTTTGAATAAAACGTTGGAGGCTCGTTTGGCCCCAAAGCAAATTGAAAATGGCAGCTGCGTCCTCCTTTGCGCAAACTCTGCAGCTCCCCGAGTGGAGGCGCGTGGAACTGCATCCTTCCTCTGAAGTCTCCGTTCTATACGATCTGTTGGTGAACATCAAACGGGAAAATAAAATTAAAGTTGTGAGAAAGCTTAAGGTCTTGTACTAATGAGAAACATCTGCTTCCTCCTGTTTTGTACATGTGCATTCCCCCACTAGACAGGATTTTTTTTTTCAAGTTAGAAGTAAAAGTTAAAAAAAAAAAGAAGTAAAACAAACCCAAGATGCTTGCTGGAACTTGGGGAAAGTTGACCGACTCAAGGCTGAATTTAGTCAGAAATGCAGTGTTTAGAGAAAGGATCTGCAGTGTTATTTCCGATGCACATGTTTGCATCGCCATCTTCAAATGCTAAGAATTCTGCTCATCCAGACTGTCCTTCGTTCATCTATTTGACAGGTATTAATTGAACGTCTTCCTTGAGCTGGACGGTCTTAGTGCTGAGGACGCATTGGTGAATAAACCAGGCTGGCCCCTGCCCTCAGCGAGGCTATGATGACTCTGGTGAGACAGGCATGGGTCAGCAACACAGTGGCTAACAGTCACCTAGCCTTTACCATGCAAGGAGCACTTTTCTAAGAGCTTTTCGAATTTATTTACTTTTTAAATCCTTTTGATCATTCTAAGATGTAGCAACTCTTATTTTTGTCCCCATAACATGGATGAGCAAAATGAGGCACAGAGAGGTTAGGTAACCAGCCCAACATCACACAGTAAGTATTGGGAAACAGCAAGTGCTCTGAATTATAAAGCAGGGCGAGGTGATAGTACATGGAAGATGAGGAGGATCCCATTTCAAATCAGTGGTCTTGGATGGCCTATCCAAGGCATTGATATTTGAGCAGAGTCTATACTGGGAGTCAGCAAACTACATTCTGTGGCATTTGGTCCACCGCCTGTCTTTGTATTACCTGCACGCTAAGGATGTCTTTTCACTTTTAAACTGTTGAAAAAAATCTAAAGAAGACTGTCTCATGACATGTAAAAGTGATTTGAAGTTGAAGTTCAGTGTTCATAAATAAAGTTTTATTGAGACACAGCACATTCATTTAAGTATTGTCTGTGCTGCTTTTGTGTGACAAGGACAGAGTGGAGCAGTTGTGACAGAGACCATAGAGCATGAGAAGCCAAAAACATTTCCCATCTGAGCATTTACTGAGAAAGGCTTGCTGACCTTAGGTACAAAAGGAGGGAGCAAAAAGTTAGGAAATCTGGGAAGGAATGTAAAGAGCAGGTCAAGGGGATGTCCTGATGTCTTGCTAGGTGGGTTTGAGGGAGAGAGGGGGACTGGCAGGGTGTGGGGTGTTGAGGAGGGTGGCAGGAGATGAGGTCCAAAGACGGCAGGGCCAGAACACAGGACGCCAAGGTGAGGAATCGAGAATTGTCCTCGGTATGATGAGGACCTAACAGGGATCATGAGTGGGGCCGGCTGTGCGGTGACTCTGGGGTTAACACGCCCCTCAGCTGCCTTGGGAGGAGGGAGGCCCTGGAGGAGCTGCTGCAGGTGCGAGAGTGGAGGCGAGGGCTACTTGGACCAGAGGGTTTGGGGGGATGGGTGAGATGGAGGATTGGGCCCTGCCTTGAAGGTAGAGCTGATGTGACTTGCAGATGGTTTGTGTGTGAGAAAAAGAGGACAGAAGGAGGATGACTCCCAGGTTTATGGGCTATGGTGAGGATTACAGTTGGATTACAGTATGGATTACAGTTACTGAGGGGAGGATGTGTGGGGAAGTAGTGAAGTCACAGGCATAGAAGCTTGAGTCTCTGAATGCTAGAAGGTGAGTTTGATATTACAGTATTTTATTTGCAACAAGGCCAGGAATGTAGACATTAATAGTATTTTCTGGAAAAAAAATGGGGATGATAATGATGATGATGATGATGATTATGAGGGTGATGATGGTGGTGATGGTGATGATGATGATGATGATGGTGATGATGGTGGTCATGGTGATGGTGATGATGATGGTAATGGTGATGGTGATGATGATTGTGATGGTGATGATGGTGATGGTGGTGATGGTGATGGTGGTGATGGTGATGGTGATGATGATGATGATGGTGATGATGGTGGTGATGATGATGGTGATGGTGATGATGGTGGTCATGGTGATGGTGATGATGATGATGATAGTGGTGATGGTGATGGTGATGGTGGTGATGATGATGGTGATGTTGGTGATGGTGATGGCGATGATGATAGCTAACACTTACACAGTTCTTATCCTCTGCCTGGCTCTACTTCAAGCCCTTTACATATATTAGCTCATTTAATCCTCACAACAACCTCATGAAGTAGATACTGTCATTACCCCCACTTCACAGATGAAGGCATTCGAGCACAGAGAGGGCAAGCAGCCAGCAGGGGTTGGAGGCAGGATCTGAATCCAGGGCTGGCCAGGGCAATGGAAGCCATGCTCTTATCCACCACCCATAAATGGTTCCCCTAGGACAGTAGGTTTGGGTAAAACATTTTGATCAAAGGAGGCAAAAGGCCATTTTTAATGTTTCTGAAAAATCTGGATTATAGGAAATGTAAAAAGAAATGCACATTTGGGGTCTCAGGTGTCCACTCTGAACTACTGACATGGACACTTAAAACACTTCCAAGGAAAGGACTCGTGGTTGGCAGGATCATTAGACATTTCCTAGGTAGAAAATGACCCATCTTTTGTTGAAATATATTTTTTCTGAAGAAGGGATGTGCCTGTACAGTCTGACGTGAAAAATGAAAACATGTCAGAGCAGTCTGAAGTCTCCTTGTACCTGTCTCCTCCTCCATCTTAGCGCCCAGCCCGTGGTAACCTCTGCTTTGGGGTAAGCATCCCTGACTTTGGGCATTTTCTCATGGGTGTGGGCCTGTGGGGAGTACAGGCACCTGTGTTTCCATAGCACACAGAGTGTCTACACAGACAGCCTCAGTCTCCACTGCCTTCTGCAGGTGGGTCAGCTCATGGGCAGTGGAGCAACTGGCATCTTTGTGGCTGGTTGCTGCTCTCGGTTCATCACCCTTTGTGCTGGGCGGCTAGTGTCCAAGGGGTGTCCTTCAGCCTCGCTCCTCGAGCTTCAGTCCAGGGCAGGGGAGGGGAGGGGGGGCTCTGGCTGGAGCAGGATGGTGGGAGCACAGGTGAGTCGACTGTGGACCTGCCTCTCTCCCAGGCCCGGTCCTGCCCCAGAGTCAACATCTGTGACCGGCCACCTCTTCCTCCACCTGCTGCGGATGAAGCAGTCCTGGCGAGCTTCAGTGAAGGTGTGGATTAAATGTCCCAGGCCTGGGAGAGATCCCTCCTCTCCTCACCTAACAGGGGCAGGGGGCTCTGCTTGGATGCTGGCCTTTCAGAGAAACTCGGCAGGAAGCCCTCCTTATGCCCTAAGGCTGCTGCCCTGCACAGGATCTCCATCCAGGCCTTTTTCAGTTCCAGGAGTCAGAAGAACCTGCGGGAGGGAACAGGGCCCTGGGGGCTGGAGGGGCCCTCTCAGGACGGTGAGCACACGGTACCTTCCCGGTTTACCTCACTGTGTAAATAAGGAGCAATAATTCCCATCTCCGTGCCTGCCAAGCACTGACAAATTCTTTGGATGTCCTCCCTCGAGCTTTCAGTGTGAAAGGACACTGGTCCTCCCATTCAGGCCTTTGGCCTGTGCTGCAGATTCTAACAGAGACGGAGGATGGCTGCTCTGCCCTTTCTGAGGGAGATCTGGGCAAACGCAGGGCACCCTCCTATCTGTGCTGTGGGCACGGTGCACCTGCCGATTCTTCCCGCACCGAAGTGCCCGGGCTAATAATAAATAATGCCTGTGGGAGGCAGAACAGTGGTCCAAAAGGCATCCGCATCCTAATCCCCGAACCTGTGGATATGTGACCTGATGTGGCAAAGGGGCTTTGCAGGTGTGATGCGGTTAAAGGCCTCGAGATGGGGAGAGTGTCCTGGGTTATCTAGGTGGCCCAGTGTCATCACAAAGGTCTTTATAAAAGGGAGGAAGGGGAGCCAGAGTGGGGAAGGGTGTGGTGAGATGACAGAAGCAGAAGTCGGGGTGACGCCGACAGTAGACCATGGAGTGCAGGCACCTCCAGGAGCTGGAAACGGCGAGGGAACACATTCTTCCCGGGAGCTTCCAGAAGGAACCAGCCCTGCTGACCTACTTCAGATTTCAGACCTCCATAACCTTTAGAGAATATATGTGTTGTTTTAAGCCACTGAGTTTATATTAACTTGTCACAGCAGCAACAGGAGACGGATACACCGCCCATTGATCGGTGGGGACAGCAGCCCCATGACAGCAGGGCATCCCCCACCTCAGGGTGGCAATGAGGGGCCTGCACATGCAGATTCTGCCTTTTCCCATCACTCACCCGGGAGGGCCCGTGATTGCATTGCCCTCCTGAGTGTGGACTCTGCCTCTGTGGTGCTGTCCCCGGGCCCGTGGGACACCCACAGGATGGCTGTTTCTCAGCAGCTGCCAAAGAATCGTGGCCGTGTGGAATGGATGTTTGCACCTGTGCGTACAGGGCCTCGTGCTGCGGGATGGAGCTGGGGACCGCGGAGGGGGAGCCAGGGGTGAAACGAGGGAAGGTGACTGGAGACCAGAGACTGCTCCTCTCCGTGTCAACATTGCCTATTTTCTGGTTTAGAACTTGATGAAGTTAAAGAATTTTAACTCAAACTTGGTTTTTTAAAAAAAATGTTATGAAGGTTAACATCGGAAGATAGAACCTACTTTACAGCTTGTTATCTTGGTTTATAACTTTCAGATAGGCATATGACATATGAGGCTAACCCTGTACCTGCGAGTCTGACCTTGTTGAGAAGCAGGGTCTTTGCAGATGTAACCGAGTGAAGACGGGGTCATGCTGGATAAGGATGGGCCCTGCAAACTTACAGGAAGTCCATGTGAAGACACACAGGCCGTGTGAAGACACAGACACCTAGAGGAGAAGGAGTGTGAAGACACAGATATGGAGAGGAGAGGCCGTGTGAAGAGGGAGGCAGAGAGTGGAGAAGTGTGTCTACTAGAGGGACATCAAGGACCGAGGCGACCACCCACAGCTGGAGGAGGCGGGAAGGACCCTCCCTCAGAGCCTTCAGAGGGAGCATGGCCCTGCCGACACCTTGATTTCAGACTTCTGGCCCCCAGACCTGTGAGAGGATAAATGTCTGTTTTTGTTTTTGTTTTTTTTTTTTGGTGAGGAAGACCAGCCCTGAGCTAACATCCGTGGCTAATCCTCCTCTTTTTGCTGAGGAAGACTGGCCCTGGGCTAACATCCGTGCCCATCTTCCTCTACTTTATATGGGACACCGCCACGGCATGGCTGACGAGCAGTGCGTCCGCAGGTGCCCGGGATCCGAACCCGCGAACTCCGGGCTGCCAAAGCGTGAACTAAACCGCTGCACCACCGGGCCAGCCCCATAAATGTCTGTTTTAAGCCACAGAGTTTGTGGCAATTTGTAGGCAGTCCCAGGAAACTAACACCGGTCCCATCTCTGCCCTCAAAGAGCCACAGTCCGGGGGAAGAAGTGACCACACAGACAGGGAAGCACTATGTCTTGAAAAGCCCATGGTTTGGTCACTGTCAATGGCTTCCCAGCCGACCAGGCTAAACTGTTTATTTTAGGGACCACATTTAGGTAAGACTAAAGCTCTCAAAAATGAGCCAGCCTGGATGTGACAAGCTTTTGTCAATTCACAGCAGGCTGCCCACCGCCGTGGCCACTGCCATTGGCTTCTCCTGGGACGCTGTCATTGCCCACAATTAATTACAGCCCTTTCACCCAAGGAATCCACCCCAGAAGAAAAAAGCCAGCCTTTCATGTTCCATTCTCTGTTTATCGTGAATGTTTCCGCCTTCCCTTCTCTCCGTTGTTCACTGCCTTCCGAGAACTCCGTGTGGATCTTTGTGTGCAAAATTCTAATGACTGTTCCCAGGACTGGCAAGCCCCTTTCTGCTTCCTGTACTTTCTCAAAAGTTTTATTTCTTGGTTATTTTCTATTTCAGCACGGAAAAAGGCAGCTCTTGGCATGGACAGCACAGTAACTGTCACTTGGGAGCATGCCAGAGCTGCTTAAGGGGGCATGTAGAGTCGGTTGACTTTGAAGTGCCAAGGTGCAAACACCCAGAAGAACGGAAGAGTCACAGCCTGAGTGTCAGAGCTGCCCGCAGCCGACTCTGTGGACCGGCCTCTTAGGCAGGTGCTTCCCATTTAGGGTCCAGGAAAAGCCAGGCTGTCTTGGCCTGTGAGTGATGGTCTTCACCTGATGTGGGCGTTCTGAGTGGAGGGCGTGGCTCTCCCCAGGGTCAGCTGTGGCTCCTCCGGGAGAATTAGTACGAGGGCTGAAAACAAACCCAAACGACTCCTTCCTAAATGTGATGATGGCGAGGCTTCTCTGAGTCTGCCGAATGAGAGCCTGGAACATTCTTCTCCTCTCCGGATCTCCTCCTCCTCCTCCTCCGGCAGCGTGAGAGGGTTGGCTGAGGTTCGCGATTCTGCTTTGTATGGAACACTTCTTACGTGATGTGCTTCTGGAAAACAAGCTGTTTCACAGCCAAATAATTCTGAGAAACCTTAAACAATACCTTATTTTTTAAGCTACTCACAGGGCACAATTGATGTCCAGCAATAAGGAACTCTGTTTAAATTTGCCAAATTCTCTCACTTATTCATCCACTTCTGTTCATCCATCTGGTTCTCATTGAAACTGTAACTTAAAGGGAGCCTAAGATCATACCTGCAATGTGCGTATTTAAATCGACGTTTGTGTACGTACATGTTTTTCCAGGTACTTTCTGGGTCTCTCCAGGTCATTCTATTTTCCCTGCTCCACTCCATTTCATTCGGTCTCGCCCACTCCCCCTGCACATCGATGCCAACACCTCCTGCAAGGACTGGAGCCTTCGAACTGGTCTCGCCACATCCCATCTTGGCCCCTGAAATCCATTCTCTGCATTATAGCCAGTGGGATAAGTTTAAATGGGAATCTCATCCTATACCCTTTCCTGCCAACTCCCCCTCCTCCCCACTGTTCTTGGAATAAAAGCAAACATTTAAAATTTTTCTATCAAAGCCTCTTCCAGGCACTGCAGCCCTCCAACCTCCCACATCAGCACCCTGCACACTCTATGCTCAGCCCCACTGGCCTTTTCTTCCACTTGTTTTTGTCCATGGTTTCTCTCCGCCCTGAACATTCCTCACCTGCTGTTATCTGGTTCGTTCGTATTCACCCTGCAGGTATCCGCTGGAATATCACTCAGGGAAGCCTGCTTTGATTCTGCAAAAGCAGGTCAAACCATGCTATTTTACATTCTTAGGCGACCGTGTAGATTTTCTTTGTAGCTCTTATCCCACCACATTATTTTACATGCTACCAGGACCACGTGGATCCGCTTTCGTCCAGTGGTCGTCTTACATACCTTTTTGTGAAGATTTGACTCCCATTTGTTTCTGCACTGGAACTGTGACCTTGTGGAGCTAGGGCAGGTCTGGTTTCACTGCCTGTTGTATTCCCAGCTTTTATCTTGGGACCAGGCACCGTAGGTGTGCAATAAACATGGGATGGATGGATGGATGAATTAATGAATATGAGAGGCTCTATACTAAGTGCCAGAGGCTGAAGGAGGGATGAGACGTGATCACTGCCCTCAAGAAGATTAATAATTAAAATAAAGCGTGTATTGACGATATGTGTACAAACAGGGATGTGTCAGAGAAGCGTGGAGACTCTGGGAAAGAAACGAAGGAGGGAAGTCTTCCCAGTGGGTGTCTTGTCTGAGCTCAGCACTGAGGAGTAAACAGGTACCGCTGTGACCACATTTGTTTGTTTGTTTACATGGACAGCATCCCTTCCCAATTCTTCTGGTATCAACTCAGTTTTTATTCTGAGTCCACGCAGTCATGGTGGGGCAGACTCAGGATACTGGATAACTCCTCCAGGTCCGCCTGCTCCAGCACGACCTCATCTTAACTAATTACATCTGCAAGGACCCTATTTCTAGATACTGTGGTACTGGGGGTTAGGACATCAACACATGAATTTGGGGAGAACACAACTCAATCCATAGCAGTCAGGATGGTTAACGGGGGGCTTTGGGGACTTCTGAGGAATTGTGGTTATAGTCTTCAGAGGAAACCGTCCCTGAATTGTCAGGTGATCCAAATTGCTCTTTGATGTGTTGTCTCTAAGAAAACAGGGAGGTTGACACCCTCACCTTCTCCTGCTCCCACTGCCAACAGCCACAACACTTCAAGGCCGACATTCTGCGTGAACCCTCAGTGTTGCTATTTTTAAATGGAAGTGTCCCCTTTTTTGACATAACTAGGCACATTGAACGATGCCATCCTGAATTTTCCTGAGCTACTGAGCTGCAAGGGGTCTGCCATAGGGTGCTGCTCTCACCTCCTCCTTCTCACTCTTTCCTCAAGGTCCTGATTACCTTGTTGGGTGTAGACTGGGATGGACCGTAGAGTGGCCCCCATTTGCTTGGAGAATCTGCACCATGTGGTGAGGACATAGCTCATGGGAAAGGCTCCGGGGTGTAGCCCATGCTGGGAAGTGGTCACTGTAGGGCTGAAGTCACCAACTGGTGTCTAGCAGCCAAAATGTACCTCTAGATGTACTTATATGTTCCCACAGAGTGCTCTATTCTATTTAAAAAATTGAATTGGATGCTCACATGTAAAAATGGGTAGATGTCACATCAAAATACATATTTTTAGTATCTCTTTAAAAATTAGAAGCTTTGATACCATTGGGAGTGCATTTCTTCATGCATTATTCCGTAGGATCTGAGGTAATGATGCCCACTTAATCTCCTTGGTCCCACCCATTTATGACACCAGCCTGGCCCCTGTGGGCATTTGAGTTTGAGACCCTGGGCTAAGTGTAGAAGGGAGAGAGCTCTGGATTCAGACAGAACTGGTAAAGTCTCAGCTCCGATACCTAATAGTTGTGGGACCCAGAGTGAGCCGTTTAATCTCTTTGATCCTTAGCTTTCTCATCTAAAAAGTGAGGACAAGGATGGTACCTACTTCATTAGGTGGTTGTGAGGAATCAATTAGGTAAATTCTGCAGTGGCCTTAGCAGGGGCTTGAGTCACATTATTGCCTATTTGGTGTTAGCAGCCAATGGCCGTAGGAGTGGTAGTAATAGTAGAGTTGGTAGTAGTGTTAATATTAATGACTAAGTACCCCAGTACTTGGCTCACTGAAGAAACCCTGGTTCCGGAAATCAGCAGATGTCGGGAGACGGAGAGGAGAGAGGACGCAGCCAAGGTCTCGTCAGAGGCCCAATGTGGTAATCTGGTTTCAGGCCGTTACACCAGCCCATGACCTGCTGATGCTTGTGTGAGGTGGGCATCTTTTGTTGCAAATTACAGAAACCACATGAGTATCAATGTTGCAGACAGTGGAGGCTTACCACCCTGCCACGGGTCATCGTTCGTGGCTCTGTCTGGGTTCAGGTCCAGAGGAGAATGTCCAGTGGGCCACACTAGGGTTCCTCTGTGTGTCTGAACTGGAGGGAAGCTGGGACAGAACATCTGACCTCCTGAGAGAGGAGGCCATGGGAGCTCACACGGCGTGGGTAGCTCCCTAAGGAAAGACTGCCTGGATGCAGGACAGTCTCACCCAAAGAAGGGAGATAAAACATCCCTCAGAGTTCTACTTTGGGTGAATTGAACTGATACTCTTTAACATCTCTTCCTAGTTCTAAGATTCTACACATTAAAACAAGTTTAGAGCAAGAATCTGCCGAGGGATGTTCTACAAGCCATCTAAGTTTCCAGGGAAAAATAAACTTTACTGAGTCATGGCAAGACCACTTTCACTCAGGCTTTGGTTTCATTGACTAGATTGACCTGGTTTTAGGACCCAGGACCAGCAGACACTTGTGTCAGTAGGTGTCTTTGGTTGCACGTAACAGAAATCACCCTGAGTTGGCTTAAACTCAGTGGATGTCTATGAAAAGAAACACGAGACCCTCCTGGAATGTAGGAGAGAGGCTGCATCTGCGTGTCAGGTACCGGGACCTGGAAAGAGGCTGGGGACTGAGGGGGCTCTTTCTCCTCGCCTCTCATCCCTCCTTCAGTCTTCCTGGTCTGAAGAGTGGCTTTCTCTGTGTGGCAGGCAGAAGACGATTTTTGTGACATCCACATTAACATGTCTTAGCTCTGGCCAGGTCAGACCTCAGTGTGGAAATTCATGCTATATTTAATGCGTTTATTGGGCGCACGAAGATTATACTAACCACAAAATAGCTTCCAGTCTTGAAGTATAAAGACGTCATTTGTGTGGGGGCAAGATGTGTGTTATCCAAAATTCAGGCACCTCGACTAGTGCCCAGGGCCACAGGTCCTGTTTCAAAGGTCAGCAAAGTTGGCATCAAATTATACTTATTAGTGGTTACAACTGCATTTTTACAATAACTAAAATGATGTTCTTTTTTCTGCCAAATTTAGACTAACACCTCCATTATGGTATCGTGTATTTAATCCTAGGATTATAATTTACTGCTTCTGGACTGTGAAGGGGAGTGGGGAGTATTTTTAATCTGTTCTCATATTTATCTCATATTTACGTCAGATTCTCCTCCAGGAGGGACGAAAGAACACTCTCTCTTAATAATAGATTACATTTTGGTTGAGAAGAGGAAAACTTCAGTTTTGTTCTATCATGCATTCACGTAAATAGAATATTTTAATTTTATTAATTTAATTATTTTATTGAGGTCATATTGGCTTATAACATTGTGTAATTTCAGGTGTACATTATTATATATCAGTTTCTGTATAGTCTGCATCATGCTTACCCCCAATATTCTAGTTTTTATGTGTCACCATACATATGTGCCCCTTTACCCCTTTTGTCCTCACCCTCACCCTGTTCCCCTCTGGTAACCACTAATCTGTTCTCCTTACCCATGTATTTGTTTATCTTCCACATGTGAGTGAAACCATCTGGTGTTTGTCTTTCTCTGTGTGGCTTATTTCACTTAACATAATACCCTCAAGGTCCATCCATGTTGCTGCAAATGGCACGATTTTGTCTTTTTTTTATGGCTGAGTAGAACATACAATGGAGAAAGGAAAGTTTCTTCAATAAATGGTGTTGGGAATACTGGACAGCCCGTGCAAAGAAAGAAAGTAGACCATTATCTCACATCATACACAAAAAACTAACTCAAAATGGGTTAAAGACTTGAATGTAAGACCTGAAACCTTAAAACTCCTAGAAGAAAATATAGGCAGTACACTCTTTGACATTGGTCTTAGCAGCATTTTTTTCGAATACCATGTCTACTCAGGCAAGGGAAACAAAAGAAAAGATAAACAAATGGGACTATATCTGACTAAAAAGCTTCTGCAAGACAAAGGAACCCATTAACAAAATGAAAGATAACCCACCAACTGGGAGAAAATATTTGCAAATCATATATCCGACAAGGGGTTAATCTCTGAAATACGTAAAGAACTCATTCAACTCAACAACAACAAAAAAAACAACCCAATCAAAAAATGGGCAGAGGATATGAACAGATATTTTTCCAAAAAAGGTATCGGATGGCCAACAAGCACATGAAAAGATGTTCAACATCTCCAATTATTAGGGAAATGCAAATCAGAACTATGGTGAGATATCACCTCACACCCATCAGAATGGCTGTAATTAACAAGACAAAAAATAACAAGTGTTGGAGAGGATGTGTAGAAAAGGGAATCCTCATACACTGCTGGTGGGAATGCAAACTGTGCAGCCTCTATGGAAAACAGTATGGAGATTTCTCAAAAAATTAAAATTAGAAATACCATATGATCCAGCTATTCCAGTGCTGGGTATTTATCCAAAGAACTTGAAATCGACAATACAAAGAGATTTATGCACCTCTATGTTTATCTCAGCATAATTCACAATAGCTAAGACATGGAATAGAATACTTTTTAAAGAAGAGCATTATGAATGTTAAAGCTCCTTACAAAATGTCCCAAATGATTTGCATTACTTCCTTGGTGAATTCTGAAAAGAGTCAGATGGTGGGTGAAAAGAAATCACTACACAGGTTCAGGGGTGTGTGTGTGTGTGCGCGCACAGGTGCATGAGTGTTGATGTGTGCTAGGGGCCTCGCTTTGCTTTTCATCTATTAGTCGAGATAGGAGCTAAGTGCCTCCTGGTATTGGGAGGAAATGGTGAGTGGATCACAGACTAGTGATTCCAGTAAAGGACACACATTTGTATGACCTTTTAGGGATGGTCACAGTAGACCTCAACTTCTGAGTCTGATTATCTACACATGATACAGACAAGAGAACATGATACTGAGGGCTAATGAGAAAGAAAGAGGGAAGGGAGAGGAGAGAGGGGTTTTGGAGGTTTATTAAATTAAGTCATTTTAAAGGCAAAGTAAGCTAATTAATGGTAAGAGAGTGATTCTACTGGAGAAGGGCTGTGTTTCCAGCAGGTTCTCAGCACAGGTTCAGGTGCTGGACAAAATACAAAGCTGCACAGATGTCTGAGCACCGGGGTCCAGGAAGATAGGGCACCATCAACATGGGACCCCCCCCCCCGAAAAGCAGCCTTTGCCTCCTCCAGGGGCCTGGGGAGTCCCCAAGCTAGGGAGGTGTGAGGGTGCCATGGTGGGCTGGTTCTTGCTTCACCTGAAAGCCGGACGCCCTCTGGTTTCCACTCCCATCTCTTGTGCGTGTGCAGGGAAGGAAAACCCTTTATCCTTTCTCTCCGTCCCTGGTTTTCTCCTGTTGAGCCACCTGTGCTCCTTAGTATCAAAAAAGAGATAAAACTGCTCCTGGACAAGCCGATGGGCAGAAATGTGTCTCTGTAGGTCCTGAAATTCAGATAAACATCTGAACTTCCGGATGCTTATTGAACAGAATTGCACTCGATCCTTCAGGGCATAATCTATCACTTCATCTAACTTTATACAGCCGAGACCGATATCTTTCTGGTCCAGGCTGCACATAATGGTTGTACAGTGATTTTTTGTGACTGCACTGCACTGGGAGAGAAACACTTTTCAGCGGATGTTATTAAAAGGCTTTTAATCCACAACAGCTTCACCAGCTCAAGTGGGTTGAAAGCACCACTGCTCCCCGGTTGAGAACACATGAGGCACCCTTGTCTAATAACCACCATTTGCTATAATGAAGATTTTGGATCAAAGGTGATGAGTCAAAATGTGTTTTTTAAAATCTGTTTCTGCTGACAGCTCTGGACATTTACGATCCCCGTTATTGCTGTCCCCTCCCCTAAGGACTGAAGGAAGGGACATTGTTCTCGCCAGAGTCCCTCCAGCATCTGAACTGAGTTCTTTTTTCCTCCACATGTAAGGATGCTTTTAGCCCAGTCCCACGGGAATGGTTTAGAGGTTTGTGGAAAACAGGAAATCCTAGTTCTGAGCTCCATTGTGTGTTCAGAGGGAACTGCTCCGAGGGAGGCTGCCTGTTCACGCAGGACACTTTCTTGTCCATTTGTGTCTGGAAAAATGATACTGAACAATGTTGCACCCATTTCCTTCCCAGGAGGAGCACTTTCATCCCACTCCTGGTTCGTGGGCTTTACAGAAAAGGGCTCATGTAAGTTATCTGAATAACCACATCATAAAAATAATAACAACAATAGCAAATGCTTACTGGGCATCTGACCTTGTGCCAAGAGTTGGCAAATATCTTCAGATCTAATTTTATACCTAATAGAAAAATAACTAGTACTTATTGAATTGTGAACCAGACATAGAGCTGAGGGCCACACTTGCGTTATCTCCTTCAGTGGCATCAACAATCTTAAAGGATCGATAATGTTATATGGCAGAAACTGGTTACTTGGTTACCACGCATTGCCTTTGCCTTCTGAATATCCAGCTCAACGATGTTTTCCAGCCTCCCTAGACTGAGTTCTGGCCAATGGGATGTGATGTGCCCATTCCAGCCTTTGTCCATATAACCTCCTGCTAGGCCTTCCATGTTCTGCCTTCCCTATGTCTTGGCCAGAAGAGGATCCGGGGGTAGGCTCAGATGCCCCAGAGGATGGCAGCGCTGTGAGATGGAAGAAGCTGGGTCCCTGGATGACTGCTTAGAGCCTTCACAAGAAAATGAGTGTAGACACTCGTCTGCCTATTAATCCAGTGTATTAGTCAGCTCTGGCTGCCATGACAAACTACACACACAGGGCAGCCAGAAGAACAGAAATTCATTCTCCTGCAGTTCTGGAAGCTGGAAGTCCAAGATCAAGGTGCCAGCAGCACTGGTGTCTCCTGAGACTTCTCTGCTTGGCCTGCAGATGCCATCTTCATGGCCATCTATCCTTACATGACCTTCGCACACACTTGTCTTATAAGGACGCCAGTCTTACTGTATTAGGGCTCGGTCTTAGGACCGCATTTAACCTTAATTACCTCTTTAAGGGCACTGTCTCCAATACAGTCACATTAAAGGTTAGGATTTCAACATATGGATTTGGTGGGACACAACTCCCCATAACACAGTGTGGCTCAGCCTTGGTTAGTGACTCTCCGGGTGTTAACAGAACACAGTCACCCAGGAGAGAAATGCATTACCCAGTTTACCAGGAGTAGATTATGACTTGCCAATTTGTCATTGTCTTGTGTTCATAAGAACTGTGCTAAATTCTCAGTATTTGAGCCTTTGGTTTATATATATCTAGCTACAGTTTACATTAACTACAGCTATTGTTTAGTGGGATCCTGGTTGGGAGGGATGTGGAAAAACTGATCGGGTACCACAAAGCTTTGGGTTGTCAAACTGGGCTCCTAAGAACAAATGATATTACCCAACAGCAGGCTTTACTGATCATTTCAGAGACAGAGGTAACCCTGAGGCCCAGGTGAGGCAGGCTGTGAGCCAGCGCTGCCAGCCCAGCTCTCCAGGTCCTTTCTTGGCTCATTAAGACATGTCATAGATCAGATTTAGCAAAATGACATCTCCAAGTGATGCACTTTTGTGCTAGTTTGAGTCCTTTAAAAAGCATATGCCCAAAGGGGATTAAATGTGGAGTACATTTATTGGGGAAATGCCTATGGGGTGGGAGCAGGCAGGGAGTGCCTTCAGTCTGTGGGGCAGGTCTGACTCCTGTGAAAGGAGAGGGGAAGGGAGGATGGAGCAGGCAGAGCTGTGAACTGAAGTGCAGTTCTGAGAGAGTCTTGACCAGGCCATCAGGAAGTCTCTGAGCCAGAGGTGCCCATTAGAGACACTTTGCATCAGACAGGAATGTCCAGCATCACACCCCGCTCCTCATTGACTGGGATGCATGGCCTGAGACGAAGGCTACAGTGGAGCCAGAGGTGGCTCAGGTGGAGTGGGCCAACCAGCTCTGCTCCCACGTGGCAGGCCCTTCTGCAGGGAGAGACCAGCAGGGCATCTATGTGGACACCGAACGTGTGGTCATGACCACTCACAAAAGGGAGTTGTTTGATCATGAAACACCTTTATATTTTCCTAGTTACTTGCAAGTCATCTTTCAAGGCGTCATGCCTCATGGATCCATGGATTCCATATGCAGCCCTAGACAGACCGGGGATATCCTGCTAAGAGATAAGGTTTCTCCTGCTGGCCAATACCATTACTGTGTGTGCTGGAAGGTTTCCTGGTTGTCAGATTTAACAAATAAAAACACAAGATGCCCAGATGAGTTTTGACTTCAGATAAACATCCAATATATATTTTTAGTATAAGTGTATGTCATGCAGTATTGGGGACACACCTAAAAAAATGTTGTTTACCTGAAAATCAAATTTAACTGGGCATCCTGTATTTCATCTGGCAACGCTCCCTCCTAATGGTTTGTTTATTAAGAGACGTGAGTGGGTGTTCTGTCTTCCTTCCCAGCATGTTCCCAGGAAGAGGAAGAGAATGGATTGCAAGCCTGCTACTAATTCTTTCCTTCCTGATGGATATTTGAGTTTGGAAAAGACCCTTTCTCTTCACCCATTATCCACACTCCTCTTGCCCCGCCATTAACACACACAGACTGGGGAGCCTTTGTGACCAAAGAAAACATAGGGAGGGTTTTGAGTGTGGGAAGGAATAAAATAGGAGCCTGGGCGAGACACCAGGGAAGCCGCAGCCATGCGAGGAAGCATCTAGTGTTTATGATACCCCTGGGCTCACACTTTACACCGTTTTCTTTGAGCAAAACTCTTTTTCTTATTTTCACTTCCTCCTCTTTCTGCAGTAAGAGTGACCACAAGGTCAGAGTATTTCCTAACGTGACATGAATGGAAAATGCATGATCATTTATGCAGTAAGGCCTGTGAGCATCCATTGGAAGAGTCTACATCTGTGAGAAAGGCCAAGTACTGTTGGAAGTGGATCTACATGGGTTAGGATACTTGTGGTCATACAGGCAGAAATCCCTCCAAACTTATTGGTTCACACAAATGAAAAAAAAAAAAAAAAACAAACAAAAAACAGCAGAGTGGCCTTCAGGCAAGTCTTGATCAGAGTCTCCTTTAATTTCTCTGTGAAACTGTAGGCTGAGCTTCTCTTAACTTGACCTTGCTCACACTGCCTTCATCTCGCAACTGCAGCGGTTCTGCAATCAACTTCCTAGGGTCATAGAGCAAAGTAAGCAAGAGGTGGGGCCAGATTTATACCAAGCCAGTAGGGGATAACTAGTAGGCTGCACCCTGGAGAGATATTGTGTGCAGTGCTCTTGATAGCCACTGCCCTCGACACGAAGGATCAGGGAGTGGAAGGTTAGAGAAAGTCAGATGTAGTAGTTTTCTACATTATGGAGGATCTCCTTATAATGTTAATATTAATTTAAATTATATTACAAGGGTAACCCATTAATTAATTATATATAATTAATATATATTACATATTTATAATGTATTTAATTAAATATAATTATCAATTTAATATAATTTAATTAATTTAATATTACTTAAATGTGATTGATAATTTAATATAATTATAATTTAATTTAGTAATTATTTACTTAAATATGTATACTATATTTAATATATATTAAATACTTAAATATATACATGGGTGATTTTGGCCAGTTTTCCAACCTTTCAACATATTTCTTTTGGTTACTGAAATGTGATAGGAGATCAAGATCTGGATTATAACGAGAACAACTGAATGAGAAGTTTCATTCATGGGGAAGGATCAATTATGAAGCCATTTTAACAATCTTTCCTGGAGCCTGTGGGAGAGAAACACTTTGGCTAGCAGTTATAGGAAAAAATATATTTGAGACTCATGCATATTTATATTAAATTGCATATGAGAATAAATGTCAGATCAATTTTTCTATGTTGGCTTAATACACAATAAAACAAATGGCCCATAAAGAAGAAAGAAAAGTTTCTTTAACAGGAAAAGGTTTAAATATGCAAACATTTTGATAGCCTATAGGGCAGGTAATAAAAAGAGTTGATGCATTTTCTTGATAGAGGGTTTACAAGGCTTGTATAAGAATTTTTGATAGTGCTCATGTTTAATTTTTATTCTGTTACTTTCTGTGACCAGTTTGACAATTCCCATTATGTTAATAGTAACATCCTTGTAAATATTAGAGGGTGTTGTGATTAAGAATATGCACCAGGGACTTTTAAAACTCTTAATGACTAGAAGTTGGAGATAATGGAATTATCCTTTTAATGATTTCTGGAGTTTTAAATTTTTATTTAAAAATTTTTTTTAGAGGTAGAAGCTGAATTTCAGATTGAAGGCATATTGCTTCTGTGGTAGAGATCTATCTATGACTCAAGGCTGCCCTGTATCAGCTAAAACAATGCTAGCTTCAGCAATAGATAATCTCCAAAGCTTAATGGTTTGACCCAACAGGAGTGTATTTCAGTGAAGTTTATTTCTCATACAGTCAAGTGCAGTCAGCTGGGGTGGGGGTAGGGGAGTGGCAGAGGCAGTCACTCAGGGGCCCAGGCTCCTTCCATCTTGTGGCTCTGCCTTCCTCTAAGGACTCAGAGTCTTCTACCAGCTTTGGCCAGTAGAGGGAGGAAGAGAGCTAGTGAAGGACAGGAGGTGGGTTTTATGGGTCGTCTAATTGGTGGCAGCATCTGCTAGTGCTCACCAATATCTGTTTCCCCCCGCTTCTTCCTGGGCACACTACTCACCTCTCTTGCAATCCCCTGGGACCATGAGACTATTTCTTGCACATGGAGTGAGAGAAGTGACACGTGTCACCTTCCAGTTGATGTGGTTAAGAGCAGACCTGCCTCATCCACTCTTTTCCTCTTATTTCTTCCGTTAGTTGATTGCAGAGGAGTATAAGGCTTAGGAGGATGGCAGAGCCACAAGATGGAAGGAGCTCACATCCCTGAAAGACTTGATGGAGTACGAGACCCCTGCCATTGTATCTTGGCAGATGTCTTGTTTTCTAGGTTTTCCATTTCGACAGATAGAGGGGAGCTTTGCTCCAGGATGGACCTGACATCAGTTCTCACCCGTAACTGGTTTAGATAAAATTTTGTACTTAGAGTTGATGCTGGAGTGGGTTAAGAGTTTGAGGGATGCTGGGATGGGATATTTTGCCTATGGGAAGGGCATAAATTTTGAGGGGCTAGAGAGTAGACTTTTATGGACTGAATTGTGTCCCCCAAAAAGATATGTTGAAGTCTTAACCCCCATTATCTCACATCTCACAATGTGATTGTTTTAGGTTTCTCCAGAGAAACAACAATAGGAGATAGATATTCATATACGAATCTGAATCCCTCTCGCTGTATTTATACATATATAGACAGACAGATATAGATCAATAATAGGAATCAGCTCACATGACTATAGAAGCCAAGGCGTCCCGTAGTCTGCAGTCTGCAAGCTGGAGAACCAGGAAAGCCAGTGATGCAATTCAGTCTGAGTCCACAGCACTGAGAACCAGCAGCGCCGGTGTCAAAGGGCAGGAGAGGAAGGATGTCCCAGCTCAAGCAAAGGGAGCAAATTCACCTTTTTGTTCTATTTAGGCCTCTGGCGGATTAGATGATGTCCACCTGCATTGGTGAGCATGATCTTTACTCAGTCTACGATTCAAATGCTAATCTCTTCCAGAAACACCCTCACAGACAGACCCAGAAATGATGTTTTACCAACATTCTGGGCATCCCTTAGCCCAGTCAAGGTTACACACAAACTTACCATCACAGTGACCTTATTTGGAAATGGGGTCGTTGCGGAGGCAAGTAGTTAAGATATGGTCATACTACAGTAGGTGGGCTCCTCATCCAAGGTGACAGGTGTCATTGTCTTCTCTGCTCATCTGTCCCTTTGGCATGCAGGACTGCTGCCCTAGAGGGAGTGTCTAATTCAGTCTAATTCCAGAGCAATCTGTAGAAGGGTTCCTGAGATTTGATAAGATTGATTTCTGCTTTTATTTAATTTTTAGTAGGAACCTGAATGTTATTCACATTTGGGAATTGCTTCCTTCCTTCATCTCTTTCAGATCTGTATTTCTGAATATTGGCCACTTCAAAAGCAGAGAATGCCTAAATGTTTCAGATTTTAGAGCATAAGTTTTGTCTTAGTGCAGTCCTACATCTTCGGTCTACGTTTTGCTGTGTGGCCAGAAGGAAACAATATTCCGGGGCTAGGAAGAACTTTCTCCTCAACATACTTATCCTTAACACTTCAGTGCTGGCTTTTCTTCTGCGGATGTGGAAGATTTCAAGCTTGGAATTGAGCTGTCTGTTGTGGTTTGTGTGTGCCTGCACGTGCAGTAATTGCCCATCTCCCAGGGAAAGTGAGCTCTGGAAGCCTTGCTAATATGGCTTTTCTGGATCTCCAAACCCTCCTAAAGTCCACTTTTCAGAGAGAGGTTAGAGCCATGGTCTCTGTCCCTGAGGTTATCCATGGAGGGTTGTCTGTCCTGGACTATAAATACTCTCCATCCTGGATCCCTAATGAAGCCTGAGTCATGAAATCTAATTCAGTATTAATTGTTTTAGAAGTGGTTTTTCTAGTGTGTCAGTTTAGAACAGGCTTGTTTACAAAAGTCCACTGGCCCATGTAACTCACCATCCAAGTAAAATTACTTTCTTTCAAAATAAGATGATTTTTAAAGCTGGTTATTTAGTTACAAAGTACCCATGGGGGAGACAGACCAGCCTAATAGAGTATTTTATTTCATGGCTAATACCATGTGAGACACAACCACACAATTTTTTGTGGAGATCATAAGACCACCAAGTCATGCCCTTCCTAGTCCTCAGGTTGGCTGTTCAGCTAAAACTTGGACTCCCACCTCTCCCTCCCTCCAGTGTCCATATGGCTCTGGATGCTATTCTACAACGCAGGAAGATCAAGTTTAGCAGCCCATGGTCCTGAGTTTATGAAATGTATGGGTTTGGCCTCTCCCTTTTGTAAGTAACAGAGAATCCAATTCAAATTGGCTTAAACAAACAACAAAAAAGTTACATTTTATGTAGCTAAAGTATTCAGGGGCAGTTTGGGCTGCAGGTCCAGCTGAACCCAGGAATTCATCAGAATATAGTTTCTCTTAACCTCATTTCTTGCCTTCTGCTGTGTGTTCCGTGGTCAGACAGCGTCTTCCCTCAAGGAGGGAGCACGGGCTGCCTGCACTCAGGCTCATGCCCCTCCAGGTGGACGTTTAGCAGAAAAGAGCATGTCTTTTCTCAGTAGGTCCCACCAGGCCCTGGGATGCAGTCTGACTGCAGCCCAGGAGGTGGGGAGGGTCCTGGCCGGACCTTCTGGACTCAGCCCCTCTTAGGCATTGCTGATGGCTCCTGTCCACAGAATGGATGTAGCAGATAATTGCAAAGCAGCTGGGTGGGTGTGGTGTCCAGTTATCACCGCATTGTCTATGGACAGTGGGTGAGACGGCACTGCCAGTGTAGTAACAACAGATGGTAGATCCAGGAACGTGTCAGGCTGATGGCTGTTTTACAAATGCATCAGGTCATCATTTCAGAGTTTTAGAATGATGTCGTCAGGGAAATAAGAAACTCGGTGAGTAGCCCTTACTCACCAAACTGACCGGGCCTCAGCGTGGACAGACAGACATCATCGCCAAACACCCCGAGCCTGAGGTCTCCTGAAATATGGGCAGGTCATGCTGCTTGCAGTCAACTCTAGCTTCTGAGACATATATGCAGCAGAGTGCTCATTTCCCACAGGCCACTAACCTCGTGGGGCCACTGGGGTCACATGTCCATTCCTGAAACCACCACTGTCTCTGGAAGCATAGATGACTCACTGGCCCAGCCCCTTCCTTGATTTGAATGGAAGCACCGTTCACGTAAAGAATTTACTGGTCGGAGAGACTATCGAACTCGGGAGGTGGTTGGGACCGACAAGGGCAGGGATTACACCAGGGTATGCGCAGGACTTCACATGGAGCATAAAGCCTCCAACTCTTAAACCTGTGCTTTAAGTGAACTTGGCTCCTCCAGGGTAGGGCATTTCCTCAGAGCCCACCCCACTGATTCGACTCCTCTCTCTTCATGTGACCACTGCCCGCCGATCTGCACGCAGCACCGCTCTGCCCACCAGGTCCTGGGGTGGAGGGACAGAACCCTTTGTAATGCACACAAGGCGTCTGTGGGCTGGCTACCCCGCCCCTCTCCTCTCCTGCCCTTCTCTGCCCCTCTGCTCATCTTGTTTTTACAATTAGTAAGTTAGTAATCAATTCCTTTCATTTTATCATGAAGAATAGCTAAAAAAATTATTTCTGGTCATTTTCCCTTTTGTTTATACCTTTACACTCAAGAGCTCTGTTTTTACCCCAAATCGCCTGTCCACATATCTTCTCAAGCATAGGTTTCCTTCTTTGCATATCTGCTGCCTCATATTAAGATAATAGACATGTCCGTTTGTTTATCTTGCTTTCTTTATGCCTATTTTTCCTCCTTTCCTGCATTATTCGAGTTGGACTATTGTTCTTCTCTGCTTACTGGTTTGGCCATTTTCCATTCTGTTGCGCTTTTTACAAGTGGTTGAAATTTCAATTTGTCATGCCTAATTGTTAACACACCTTCTGAAAATGATTTATTGATTGTCATGACTCTTATCAGGTCCTATAAATGCCTCCTGGAGCAGGGAGAATTGCAGGGGGTTCCCCTGTGTCCCAGCAAAAAGTGAGCCTCCTGTATTCTGAGACATAGTCCTAGTTCCACCCCTGCTCCATTCTGTCCCTCTTCTTGGCCATCCCAGCTGGTGACGCTTGGCTCCGCCACAGGCTTTCCCCAGCATCATCCGCATGATTGTTGGCTTCAGAGCAGTTTTTGAAAAGGCCCCTGTGCAAATACTTTGTTTCCTCTGAGACAAATGCTTCAATTTATGACTTTAAATAAAGTGAAAAGCTTAAAACTAAACTTGTTTGTACGGCTATTTTTATAATCGCTCTTTTACAGTGTTTTACAGCATGGGAGGAAACAATTCTCCTTTGTCTTCCATTTGAATAATTTCTGATAATAATGTTTTTTTCAAGTTGTGATGTTTTAGAATGCTGTATCCAGAATGACTTCCATTATAAACATCTTGTTTATTCAAATTATGGTATACATCTCTGAGAATCGACAGTAATTCTTCCTTTTCTGTGCAATTAATTTTGTGTCTCGATGTGACACATTGATGTCTTACCATCTGAAACAGTCTTGTAGTCGGTTTTGTGGGATTGGGCACAGGTCACAAGGTCACACCATCTTACTGGTGGCAGAAGTCTTATGAACCCACTTTCTCATCTCGTGATGACCTTTAACCTGCATTAGCCCGGATCATCCTGCTAAGCAGAGGAACAGATAACAGGAAGAGGTGGCTTACTCTGTCGTGTCTCACGCTGGATCTGGGACAGGGGGTCACACAGAGTGTTCATCACTCTATTCTAGAAGACACTTTTCACTCGACAGTTTATTTTCTGGTCAGATCAGCTACTTTACGTGTGTTTTCCTGTGTGGCCAGACTAGGATGACAAACCCTGCAAAAAAAGATGACCCCAGTCACTCTTCCCACAGATTTTTCTTGTCCTTTGTAGGAAGGAGGACAATTCCTCCACCCTCTAGGTCCTTCTGGCTGGCCTAAGAATTATATTGACATGAGACAGAATAGCAGGAGAAAATCAAACAAAGCTTTAGAACGTGTATACATGGGAGAAACCCAGGAAAACTGAGCAACTAGCCAGAATGGCTGAGGGCACCACCTTAAATACCATCTTCAGCTAAAGAGAAAAGAGGATGTTGGGGGTGGGGGGAGTCAGTTATGGGAGATTACCAGGAAAGGACAGTAAACAAGAGTAAAGTTATTAAGGTTATTAAGCTTTAAGTCCTTGCCTTCTGCATTGATAAGAGTTTCTAGAGATAAGGTCATCCCCCCTCTTCCTGGTACAGACAGGGAGATATCTTCACAAATGGAGATTTCCCTTACAAATGTAAATGTGTCTTATAAAGGATAACTTCTACTTGATTTTCAGAGCTTTTCCCCTGTCTGCAGTTTCTTAAAAGTAATCAGCCCCAAATAACCCTCATGCCAAAGAGACACATCTTGAGGTAGCAAATTCTGCTCCCCTATACCCTGCTTACTTCTCTCCTCTTGAAATTCTACTGTCCTGTTTTATTGGCAGATGTTCACATCCATTTAATTGTCTCCACGTTGGCAAGGCCCCAGTTCCCTTTTTCCTGGTAATTAACTGACACAGATGTGTCACCATGTGGGGTATTTGGTTAAAGAAACAATACAAATCCTGACATTCTTTTCAATCTACCCTGAACATCACTTTTTTTTTTCTGTCACATTTAAGGGAGGAAGTTGAGAGGCAAACTTTATGATTCTACTCATTTCAGTGGAAAAAAATTCACCATTCATGTTCTTAGTATTATGATGGGGATGAGCCAGATCATTGACACTGTGACTGTGGTGACTCAAACTGTTGTATTTCTTTTTTTTTGTGAGGAAGACCAGCCCTGAGCTAACATCTGTTGCTAATCTTCCTCTTTTTGCTGAGGAAGACTGGCCCTGGGCTAACATCCGTGCCCATCTTCCTCTACTTGATATGGGACACCGCCACGGCGTGGCTGACAAGCAGTGCGTCGGAGGGCGCCCAGGATCCGAACCGGTGAACCCTGGGCTGCCAAGCGCAGACTAAACCGCTGCGCCACCGGGCCGGCCCCTAAACTGTTGTATTTCTATTGCTAAAAGGAAGACTATTTTAAAATGCTTTTGCCTATTACAAATCTAATTATTTCTTTTGTTCAATGTAATTTTTGCAACTTTAGAAATCTTTTTAAACTATTAGGGTACTGAAGATAACCCCAATGTTCCTTGTCCCCCAACATCTGTCATTTTGAGAATGTAGAGTCAGCGTCTCCATAAGCAGTATTATCAAGTGCTTCTGATTATACACGTCCACAAAAGGAGTCTACCTTTTGTGCTTTTCTATCAGAATTTCATTTCTTAGGACTGGAAATATCAAACCCTACATTAGATTATAAAGGCTTCAAAAATATGTTACCTCTTCACATATTCCAGTTTCCAAAACTGGCATTTATTGAAGGAAATGAATGTGATTTTGCATTGGGCTTTTGGGTTACGCATTTACTTCATAGTTTGCCTTTTTCTGAGAATTGAGGTGCAAGTAATCAATGTAGTAAGGAATTATTTAAAATATTCCCCCCCTGCAACTCATTCTTTTATCAATTGAGATTTCTAAAGACAAAGAAGAGCATAAAATCAAGTGGGAATAATTATGCAGACACTGTACATGTAGAAACAGAAGGAGGAAGATGTGTGTTGTGAGTAGACTTATCAGACTCCCAAATAAAAATGCAGTTAAATTTAAATCTCAGATAAATAATCAATAATTTTAATAAAAGTACTGGCATACCCTGTTTTATTGCTCCTTGCTTTATCGCACTTTTTGCAGATCTTGTGTTTTTTTATAAGACCCTCCACCAGCAAAAAGATTATGACTCACTGAAGGTTCAGATGATGGTGAGCATTTTTTAGCAATAAAATATATGTATATATATTTTGGTGAGGAAGATTAGCCCTGAGCTAATATCTGTTGCCAATCCTTCTCTTTTTGCTGAGAAAGATTGGCCCTGGGCTAACATTCATGACTGTATTCCTGTACTTTTTATGTGGGACGCCTGCCACAGCATGGCTTGATAAGAGGTGTGTAGGTCTGCACCCGGGATCCAAACCTGTGAACCCCGGGCGACCAAAGCGGAGCATGTGAACTTAACCACTATACGACAGGGCCGGCCCCGGCATTAACATATTTTTTAATTAAGGTATGAACATTTTTTTTAGACACAATGCTATTGCACACTTAATAGACTACAGTATAGTGTAAACATACCTTTTATATGCACTGGGAAACCAAAAAAGTTCATGTGACTCACTTTATTGCAATATTTGCTTTATTCGGTGGTTTGGAACCAAACCCACAATATCTCCGAGGTATGCATGTATATCCAAAGCAATATTTGGGACATACTTATACTGCAAATTCATCATTTATGTGAAATTCAAATTTAGTTGGGGGTCTTCTATGTCACCCGGCAACCCTAGTCATGAGGGAGTGATGGTGAGGAAGGTGTAAGGAAGAGAAAAGCATAACTCGATATATTTCACGTCTCTAGGGACTCACCAGATAGTGCAGGGGCACAAAATGGCTCTGTGAGAAGTGAGAGTAAAGGGATGAAGGGGCCGGCCTGGTGGCAAAGTGGTTAAGTTCATGTGTTCTGCTTCAGCAGCCCGGGGTTCACAGGTTCGGATCCAGGGTTCGGACCTACGCACTACTGCTCATCAAGCCATGCTGTGGTGGTGACCCACATGCAACATAGAGGAAGACTGGCACAGATGTTAGCTCAGTGACAATCTTCCTCAAGCAAAAAGAGGAAGATTGGCAACAGATGTTAGCTCAGGGCCAATCTTCCCCATCAAAAAAAAAAAATTAGGATGGAGAAGATAATAGAATTAATGTCAAAAGGTGGCAATTGCATTTTTATTGTTGTTTTACACTTCCTTTCCTTGGGATAGCCTTGGCAAGCCTGACATTATGGATATAAACGTGAAGTGCCTCCCTTGCCTGTGACTCATGCTGGAAGAACCACATTCAGGCTCAGGGACTCTGGTCTAGTCTCAGCTCAGACTTAGTCTAGTCTTAGCCCGGTGTTGGCCACACGCCCTAACTTGCCTCAGTTGTCACACTCAGAAATGGGACTAACAGCTCTTGCCTACCTTTTAGCAATGTTGTGGGGACTCTCTGACTTGATGATGTGATCAATGCCTGGCAGGGGGTGTGCTAACTTATTCATATCTTTTAGGCTGTGAGTCCTAGAGGATCGGAGACTAGACCTGTCCTGTTCACCGTGTCATCCAGAGCTCCCAGCCAGTAACTAGCTCATTTGTTGTTGTCGTTAGCACCATGAATTTGATTCCGACTCTTAACGCCCCTGTGTACATCAGAGTGGAACCCTGCCCAGTCTTTTTGCTCCATCCTTTCATCTTTCAGTGCTACACAGGCAACACTCTGCTGCCGTTCATAGGGTCCTCACGGTCAAGTTTTTCAGAAGTCCGTGGCCAGGTCCTTCTACCTAGTCTGTCTTAGCCTGGAAGCTCTGCTGAAACCTGTCCAGTATGGGTGACCTGAAATACTGGTGGCATAGCTTTCAGCATCAGAGCAACATGCAGCCACCACAGTGTGACCACCAACACACGGCTGGTGTGGTTCCCTGACTGGGACGTGAATCTGGGCTGTGGCAGTGAGAGCGCCGGATCTAACCACTAGACCACCAGGCTGGCTACCTAGCACATAGTCGGATTAGAACAAACATTTGTTGTGGGAATGGATGAACACTAGTGTATACAATGTTAAACTTAACCAGCCGTGGAGAATACAGAAATACCCAGTGCATGTGTGCTTGTGTGTGTGTGTGTGTATGTGTGTGTGTGTGAGATTTAACATCACTTTGGCTGCTCCAACAGCAGAGTTGAGGGGGGGCCCACAATTAGGCTATTCAAGGGCCCTCTGATTTCCCCAGATGTCAAGGCAGCATAATATTGGGTCGTAACTGTAGGACTTACTCCAAAACTGTTCAGTGAATAAAAAGTAATTCTGTTGAAAGAAACAGGGTGATGTTATGGAAGAGAAGCTGGAAAGGCACATAAAAACTTATACAAAAATGTCCACCTCATTTGGTAGAATGCTTTTTCTCCTCATCTTCCCTCTCAGTGGCGAGCTTTATTTGCATAACAAGACTCCAATCAGCCATCAGTCTTGCACAAACCAAAGGAATTTAAACCCCCTTTGCTGGTGGATGATTGCATTGGCATCACTTGTCTGTATGTAAACATATTCCTACACTTCCATTTAGTTCAAAGCATGGACATTCTTGATGTGTGATGAATTACCATTCATCATGGAATGAACCAGAAGCCAACGTGAGTCAATTGTTAGCAGGAGCTGAACGTTTCTTTCCCTTTAATACAGAAGTGATCAATTTGAACCTAATGAAAGCCTAAACACCCAAGTTAAGCCTTTATTTTCCAACCCTTCAGCATTTTCAGCATGAGTGTTCTCTGCTACAAACAACAATCTGGACACAGAGGGAGAGGTTAGGACCAAGAGTCAGCCATGAATCCAACCAGGCTTTCTTCTGCACATTTAGCTGAATGTCAGAGCTGGAGAAATATGTATGATTTTGTTCAATAGGATTTGTAATGAAGGATAAAGCCCAGAATATGTTCACCTTTTCCTTCTCCATACTGGAATCATTTTACTCTGTGCTGGCATTCTCACCTAGATTTTTTTAAAAAGTAACTGATTCCAATTTACTTACTTTAAAAAAGTATCCTGAACTTCTCACCTTCATTTTTATCTGCCCCAATTTATCTAACATTTGCCAGCAAATTAATTTCCCATTATATGATAGATGTAGTTGCAGAATTTTTACCTCATCCCGTATTGAAACTCCACACCCATTAAACAATAACTCCCCAGTTGGCGAGATCCACATCCCACAGAGGCGGAAAGTCATTACTGCAATCTCTAGGAATGATTCACAATCTGCTGTGAATCACACATGTTGAGATAAAAACCGTTTAAATGATCCAGCCCCTGGACACAGTAAACTGGCTCCCAAATGGCTCCATGTGGTCGGCTTAAGTTACCTGGCCTCCAAGAATTAGTCCATTTTGGGTCCTTATCATTTGTGTTTTACTTGCCCATAGACCTTCCACATTTCACACATCTGCTCCTGCCCTGGGGAGTGAGGCAGGAGAGGCCACTGAGATCCCCTGTCCACAGGTGGGAGCACCAAGGCCAAGGGCTCGCACTTCAGCACTGTCAGAGTCAGTGATGCTAATCTGACCAGCAGTTCCCACGCTGTCTCACAGTCACCCGGGGTCTGTGAAAACTACTGACTTCTGGCTCTCAGCCCAGACGACGTGCCTTAACTGGTCTGTGGTGAGACCTGGGCGTGAGGGATAGAAAGAAGGAGAATGTGAAGCCATCATATTTGATAATGAAAAAATAATAACTTCCCAATTCTGCAGTAAGCCAAAACTGCTGCATTAGCTTAGTTTGGGGTCGGGGTATACTTAAAATCTGTATATATTTTGAGTAGAGAATTATGTCTTTCTTTTCTTTTGTTAGGCAACTATTTTTAAAGTCATAATCTGGAGGGTATGCTGCTATGTTTTGTTCTCTGTCCCAAGTTTCTATACTCACTAAACCCCACCTCCATGAAGAGTGCTGAGCTGGGACCTGTGCTTAAAACAACCAGCCCTTCATCCTCAGAAATTCACAGCAAAAGTGCAGAGTAAAAAAGATTTTTGATAATAACTATTACTGTTTGAAAAATTTTAACACTACTATTTTATCATAAAAGCGATTACTGACAGAGAAGTATACTTAAGAGACAGCAGTCGTGCTAATCACTTTACATCTCGTGTTTCACATATCCTCTCTAATGATCCAACGGACCAGGTACTGTAATTTCTCCATTTTATGCATGAAGAAATTGGAATTTCCTAAAAGATGGCTTTTACCTAGTAAGCATCAGAGTCAGGAATGAAACCCAGTGCTCTCTGACTCCAAAGGTGTGCTGGTCTCCACTGAAGACCAGTCAGTTCAAGTGGTCTTTCCACGGGATGGGGTGAGTGGGGCGCCAACAGGGCAGTTCCGCCTGGAGCCTCGTTCCACAAGGGCCTCGGTGAAGACCTCCAGCACTGTCTGCAAGGAAGGCTGTGACATCACAGGAGAGTCCCACTGAAGGGTGGGAAGAAGATGACCGGTGGTCATTGAACAACTTTAAGCTCACATCTCACTACCCCAGTATGAATCTGCAGTTACTGTAAATTAACATTTTTACTGTTATGCCATAATTATCTTGTGACTAGTACCATTTTGTCACAATGTTTTTGCATGTATTGACAGTATTTATTTAAAAAATGTCAAAATTTACAATACTCCACAGTTTCTATCAAACTGTGTTGACATTTCTCTTAAAAAATAAATAAAAAGAGTTGACTGGGCTTTTTTTTTGTCTTTGGATGATCCCCGGTCTTGTAAATGAGTTGCTGCTGGTATGAAAGAAACTGTGTGTGGAAAAGATAAGGGACGTCAACGAGAAGGGAAGGTCCCATCAAGGGGAGTGAATATGATCATGGTCAATGTTTGTCCACCAATTATAATTTTGTCTTTGTAATCAGACAAAAACACACAAACCCAGGGAATTGTCAAAGAGGTCCCTAGAACCCCAAACAACCTCATCATCTCTGGAAGACCTGTTTTCTCCTATCCTGAGGCAGCATCACCCCTAGGGGAGGAAGAAAAGCCTCCCTCTCAGGATTGGAGGGAACAATGGGAAGGAAGGTGACCCACCCGTCCACACGGGTGAGCCAGCAGCACAGCGTGAGCGTGGCCAGGCCTCTACTTCATGATCCTGTGGCCACGACGCAAGGAGGCTGCACTCCCAGGGCAGGTAAAGACACAGCTGCCCAGCTCCTGTGACTCTCTGGCTCTGAGACACCTGCCGAACACCTGTCCCCGCACACACTTAACTCTGGCCATTGGCCGTCAGAGGTACGACTCATCCCATATTTATTCCACTGAACCATTCAGTTCTCTTACTGCAGAAATTAATAGATCTTGTGAGCCCCATTTTTTAAAAAATCATTGAGGTCATGTTGGTTTATAACATTGTGTAATTTCAGGTGTACATTATTATATCAGTTTCTGTATAGGCTGTATCATGTTGTGAGCCCCATTTTAACAAGAAAGGCCTGTTTGTCAGAGCAACAATCGCCATTTCAAAATAAATATTTTCTAGAACACGTTTCACCAGTACAGATTTAGCCTGGATAAAGAGTTAGTTGAAAATTTGACTTTTAATGGTATCATGACTTTTATACTGTTAGGATTTTATTTCCTAAGTCTGAAAAGTGAATCGTCTAGATTATCCAATAGCTTCCAAACATGGAAAGCATTACAAAACTATAGGATTGTGGGTTCGTACGTTTTTGAAATAAAACATTTTCTGTTTGGGACCATATAGCTTTCAATCACTTAATAAATATAGCTCCCCAAACAAAATGTCCTAGCAGCCCAGATGCTACCTCCGAAAGGGGTACGTTGGTTTTGGTGTCAAATGCTTGTTGCATTCTCTGTGGCTTAAATGAGCGGAAATGGCGTCCTTATATTTCAGTTATACCCATTGTCCTTCAATGGAGTGCAGCGCCACCTGGTGGAACCACATGCACAACCTCCGCCGGCGCCGACAGCATCCGTGACGTCACTGCTGCCCCACACCCGGCTTGAAGACTCCTTCAGTCAAGGAAGGAATAGAAGCTCTTAAACCCCGTTTCTTCCAAAGTCACACCCAGAAACTTTCAGCATACAGACAGCTTCCCAGAGCTTCCAATTTGCCTATCTGGAGACCTGATATAAACTTAAATTCCTCACGAAAATGTTTTGATTTCTTGAGTCACACATTGCCGCAATCAAAAAACCTAAACTTATATATTTTTGCTGAGATAGGCAGCCTCAGTTCCCTTCATGGCTTTGTCTGTTTCCAACGCACATTTTGGTTGTTTTTCTAACTCTGCTGTTTCCCTTAGGCTAACTTTAATTCTTCTCCACATTAGAAGTGTTGGCTAGTAATGCCCAGGCTATACACGGAATAGTACCCTGAAATTAGCTAAATCAAAACTTGTGATTAAAGGGAAATCATTTTTTATTCAAACAAACTTGGACTCAACAGGATTTAGTACCTTGAATTTAAGTAAATGATAACCAGGAATCATGGATCATTTGTAACGGGCGATGCAAAATTAGCTTCTGGGCCTGTTTCCAAAGTTAGGGTAAATTTATGACAAATTTAATATTGACCAATAATATTTTAAAAGCCTTTTAAATTTTTCAGCACTGCTGGTTACAAGGAATTTATGAGACCAAATATCATAGAATATAATGAAATAGATTAGTTCTCTTTTTGAAATATTAGTAGACTGTCTACTAGGTTACAGTAAATATAAAACTTCTCCTTTCTGTATATTCCTACTTCAAATGATGGGTGGTCCTTTTAAGTTTTCATGCCAAGAAGCGTCCCAACATCCAGAATTAAGAAGAGCTCTCAAATAGTTCACAAAATGTGCATACTCAGATGCTAAATTAAAGTAAATCTTAATTCCTTGAGTCTTTGCATTAACAAAGTGATGTGTTTAACTTATTTGAGAATGGATGCACACTTGAAATTAGAAAGGAACAGAGCACTTGAACTTTTTCTCAAAAGTGATACCAGGAACTATTTTATTTATATGAAATGTGGGTTTGCTTCTGTCCAAGTTGGTGTAGAAGTTGTCTTCTTTCACTAAAAACAGTTTGTTGAGAAATTATTCTTTCCTTAGGATTGAGGGTCTAAGACCAAATGTCCCATGGTGGGTCCACTTTCCCCCCAAATTAGTAGCATTCTGGATATTCTCTGTTTTATCATTATTTTAACCATTTCCTTGCTCTATAGACAGACATTCCTTACTGGACCAGAGATGGTCTCAGACTTCATCTACAAAGAACAAGCTGAAGAGGATGAGCACCATCATCACCATCAGAGGTCCTGGGGCATCATTCTAGGGACCTTCTTCTCTTCCTTTCCTAACTAGCTCCTTATGTGTGCAGTTCCAGGAGAAAGCTCCATCACTGTGGGTAAACAAATCCCAACAGAAACTCCAGATGTGCTGTTATCTACTTTCCTTCCCAGAAATCCACATTCTAACCACCATCAACAGGCCTCAGAAGAGGTGTAAAGATTCATTTATGTGGGACTTTGTCTCATTGTTCATCTTACTCCACTTACCTGGGCCCATAGCCTGGGAAGCTGCAAAACTTAGTCATTCCAGAAATTTCTCTCTTGCTCATGCTTTGAAATTCTTTTCTTCAGCTCAACTCCCAACAGATGAAAAGATCGTGCTGTCAAGACAACGGAGAGCAATGGTGCGCTCAAAGTGGTGGGAATTGCTTTTCTCAGCCTCTTGCCTCCAAAAAAAAGAGAACTTCCATTTCTCTCTTGTTAGAGCAAAGAAAATATGGCATGTGCCCCAAATAATTCAGAAACAAACACACGTGGGCCACAGAATATCTCTCATGTATGAATAAAGTTGTCTCTCCGTGGAAGGAAGAGTGAAACCAAGCATCTGCTCTGGGGCAAGCAAGAGAAAGGGAACAGGTGGCTCTCCCCTCTGTCCTCTGTTGCCTGGACCTTGGACAAGGTGCCACAGCTCTCTGGGCCTTGATGTCTCCAGTTGCAAGAGGGACACAACAGTGCTGCCGCCTGTGCAGAAGGCACTGTCAGGACGGCTGGGAGGAGGGATGGGGTTTGTTGCCAATGACGTGGTTTGACCTTGAGATCCCCGATCGGGGTTTCAGCCTCTCTTCAGCGCTGATGGAGGGCCTAATTTTCTAAGACAGATTTTCACTGGTGTGAAGCAGATCCTGGCTTTCCTCGGAATTTTACCTTCTCTTACTTCCAAAATCTCCCTCCCCTGGGCTCCCCCATATAAGAATCCTGGATAGAAAATCTGAGTTCCCATCCTAACATCACCGTCAGCTTGTGTGTGGTTTAAATCCACTGATTTCTAACCTTGACAGTTTTCACATGGGGTTATTACTACATGCTTCAGCTAATGTGGGAATAGAGAATCAATTTTTGTTTATGTGAGTCACTGGAAACATGCATTACTTGAGAAACAAGCATGTAAGGGCGTTTTTAAATACGAAAAGTGCTAATATATCCTCAGGGACAGTCTTCTCTAATTTTCTATTTTTTTTAAAAAAAGGAAACCAGTATCCCAGAGAAAGCAAAGTTCTGGCTTAAACGCTCACCTTATACTCACGGAGTCCTGACCTCCATTACCTCAGACTGACCTGGCTTGGACACAGTGTCATTGCAGACGTGATTACTTAAGATGGGGCCATACTAGAGTGTGGGGGGACCCTCTTCCAATGTGACTGGTGACCTTAAAAGATGGGAAATTTGGACACAGGGATAGACATGCACACAGGGAGAAGGTGCCTGTAAAGATCGGAGTTCTGCTGCCATAAGACGAGGAACTTCTAGAAGCTAGGAGAGAGGCCTGGACACACCCCTCGCCAGAGCCTCGGAGGGAGCACGGTCCTGCTGACACCTTGATCTCGGACTTCTGGCCTCCAGGACTGTGAGATGTTACGCTTCTGTTGGTCTAAGCCCCCAGGTTGTGGTGCTTCCTTACAGCCGCCCCAGGAGACTGATACGCCTGCTCTTGTTGATCATCACACTCCTCCAGCCCTGCCCATCTGATTTCATTTGTGACCATGGAGTTCTTTCCACCACATTTCTCCCGGGACCAGTTGGAGTCCCCCGTGAGAGAGCAAGCGTCCCTGCTGGATGGGAGGCAAGTGAGAGCACGGGCTTGGAGTTCAGGGACTCGGATTTGAACTCCGGGTGCTGCTTACTATTATTGTGTGACTTGGAGAAAACAACTTATCATCTCTAAGCCCCAGTACTTTCCTCTTCTGTAAAATGGGGGCAACAGTACCCACCTCGTAGAGCTGTCGTGAGGATTAAATGAAGTCATACTGAGAAGCACCCAGCAGGGAGCCTGGTACATAAAGCGGTTCAAGAGCAGGTAGTGGTCATTATACGTTAAACTCCTTGAAGAGTATCTTTTTTTTTCTCTCTATAGCTCTATTGGATTAATTAGGATACTTGTTTATTTCCTCTTAAGTAAAATTGGAAGGCAGCTGGCATTAATCATCAATCAAGTGTCCTAATCCATCCAAAGACATGAGGGACCCAGGCTCTTTCTCTTTCACTGCGTGGACATTCCTGGGGTATTGTCATTCATTTGGTGACGGTTGACCACCACATCCCAGTAGAGCCAGCAGGAAGGGCATATGGGGAAACAGGAAGACGCCCTGGAAAAGGCACACATTCCATTGGCCAGAACTTGGAAATGGGCCACATCAGGGTTCAAGGGCCACTGGGAAATGTCATTTTGATCCAGAGCAGCCAGTGAAAAATGGGTGTTCAACTGAGAGAAGAGGAGAGTGGAATTGGGGAGCAACTGGCTGTCTCCATCCCAACCATACATCAGCACGTAGATGGTGGTCAACAAAATATGGTTAATGCGTTATTATTTTTGTTACTATTATTATGGTGATTAATATCTGACGCTGGCAGGATATCTCTTGTCTTAAACAAATAGAGAATACTTTCCATATTATCAATTAAAGATTGTATAGGACCATTTTACTTTTAATAAAGTTAATCACTTTTCATTAGGATTTGTTTACAACTATGGGTTCCTAGATGGTCCTGCCATGGTTTCTAGTGTTAAGGGATTGGTCTGTGCTGTGAGATATCCTTCCAAGTCATGGTCCAGTGGAACCCGGGAAACTTAGCAATGAGTTAATGCTAAGAACGCCTCCCTTCACCCAATCATTTCCCACACTGTGTCTACTGCTATGCAGTGCTCTATAATTTAAAAATGATGGGATTTAGGGAAGCAGCTTAGTATTACTGAGCCCAATTATTGGACATGACTTTTTTTTCCCAAACAGCAAAATTACAAGACAGGAGAAAGTTAAACATGAGAGACGATGCATAACAGAGAGAAGCAGCAGCTAACAGCGTTCTGAGTCCAGACTTCCATGTGGCTCTCCTCAGCTGGGTTTCTTAAATAACCAGAAAAGCTACTTTGTGAAAAAATGTGTTCAGAAAATGAGTCCGTGTTCCTATATGATACATAGGACTTTTTATTTTTATCATCAATGCAAAATCGGATTTGTATGCTAAATTATTAATGGCTTTCTCCCTATATTTAGGGAAATGTTTTAATTTTAAAGATGATAAAGCACTATTTAAATGAGGGAAATAAATTACTGAATATGAAAACATTTATAACTAGGTAACTGAATTGCTTATCTGCCAAAGACATATGTCAAAAATAAGAAAACATATCAAAACAGTGAATTCACCTGTCAGATTAATATTTTTGATAGGCTGCAACTTGCTAAAGGAAAAATAAAGTAAGGAATATTTGAGCAATTTTTAGTTTTGGGTGAGTTTGTGAGTTTAATTTTGCCGTTCGTTGTTTGGGAACATAACTTTCCTATGTGAGGAATTGCATGGCTGCATTGTTAAATTGCCTTTAGAGATGTTAATAGTTAAAGAACAAAAAATTTAAAAAGAGAACAAAAGCGGCCCAGAGCAGCAGAGATGGCGAGAGAGGGGAAGACGTGTCTGCTCTTCCCTGATGGTGGGTCAAAGTTGCATGAATCTTGGGGACGGATCACAGGAAAGCCGGCAGTAGGAATATTGGTCTGGGGATATTTCAGAAGAGAACTTCTGGCCAGAGCAAGAAAACCCAACTGGAAGAGGCTGTGCTCTTCTGCTGGGGACAGAAGCTGAGGGGCTTAGGATCTAGAAGTATCTGGTGGGAAAATGGGACTTGTCGGGACCAAGGTAATTGTGCTTGGGTAGGAACAGTAGAGGGGTCTCTGGAGAACCCGTGGAGGTATCCATAAGGAAAAGACTTGGCTTTTAATACCTGTCAGGTCCAGGGGTCCTTACTACAATACTTATCTAATAAGAATATGCTTACTCTGTGCACCTCCCTGGGGGTAAGAACCTTATCCAGCAAGCTCGGGGGAGGAGGGACAATGTTCAATGGGGAAAGAGCCAGACCTAAGAGGGGAAAACATTTTATTTATGTCAAGTTTAAAGTTTTGGTTTATATAATTAACATAATTATTTTCAAGTTACACATTGAGGCCATGTTATCTTAAAGATAAGACTGATTATATGGGAGTGTGTTAATTAGAATAATAGTAACTAGCATAACAAATAAATCCCCAAGTCTCAATGTGTTGACACAAGAGAATTCTGTCCCTTTCACTCCCAGCTCATGGAAGCCCTTCCAGGCAGTATGGAGAGCCGGTCCCTTCTGTTTTGTGTAGATGTGGATAGGGAAGAGAAAGCATGAAGAAGACACTCTCACTTCCTACACACCTGACCCAGAAGTGACACATCGCTGCTGCTCACACCCCATTGGTGACAACTAGTTACACATCCCCATCTAGATGCCAGTGGGTGGCAAATGCCATCCCAGGCTGGACAGCTGCTCCCTGCACATTGGAAGAGGGAGGAACACGTTTGGTGGATAGCAAGTGCTCTGCGTCAGAAAGTGTGAGCTGTAAACCATGGGGTTTCCTAGTCCTTCTCCCGGGGGAGGGGAGAGGCTCATCCTGCTGAGCAGGAAGAAAGAGAAGGTGAGAGACAAAAAAGAATCCTTTCTCAGATGGCTTCCCTTACGTCCTGATGGTTCAATGTAGCAGTTACATATGACACAAGGGCTCCGGTGGAGACACAGCAGGACCCCATGGGAAGGCATAGGAGAGACACTGAACCCACATGAGGGTACAGGGAAGAGTTGTCTAAGCAGAGGACTTTGAACTGAGGAGGAGACAGCCAAACACCCAGGCAAACACGACCCCCTAAGAAAAGCCCTAGAGGGTGCGTGACCCATTCTGGGGTCTACATGGCTCCCATGGTCTGTGGAAGGTAAAGGGATGGGGCTGAGTGTTCGGGCCGAGTGGGGTGGGGTGGCTCCTGATTTCAGGCAGAGACCAAGTGATGACAGACCTTGCTACCCTACCAGGGGTTTGGGGCTTTAGCCTGAAGAAGATAATGAGCCATTGGGAAGTTTCCAGCAGGAGGTGGCATAATTAGATTTACATTTCAGGAAGATCCTGGGGCTGCAGGGAGAAGGGCCTGGACTGAAAAAATGTCATATAAGAATTTATGAAACACTCAAAGTCACTTTAGTGTTTTATGTGTTCCCAATTTCTTTCTCCAGTGAGCCTGTGTGTTCTTTGAGTACAGACCACGATTTATGCTTCTGTAAACACTGTGGGCCTATCCTTGAATCATGCATGCACAGAGATGAACTACAAAGTGTCAGGCCATTTGAAGGGAAGATCAAAAGTTCCAGTGGGTTATGAGATGGTTTCACCTTTTAAGTGAAGAAACTGGACATTTGGAAGAAAAACTATGAAGAAAATTTGTGAAAATTCACTGCATTTTTAAAATCAAAGTCATATATTACATAATTTAAATATTCAAATATTTCAACTGGACTTGTTACAAAGCAAAACAGAACAGTCTCCTACCATTGGCCCATTTCCCCCTACTTAGATGGAAACCGTTCTATTTTGATAATTTTTTTGGCATTTATCTCTATAATTCTAATATGTGTTTAAATATTCTTTTTCATTTTTTGTTCTTATTGACTTTGTTAAAAGAAAATTCAGAGAGCTTTACTTGTGAATCTCAGGATTCACACCTGAAATGGGGTTAATGATCCCCATCTTGCCCACACATTGTGTGCTCACATGGGTTAATTGACGTGGAAAATGACTTCATATATTATGTCTTACCTAATGGGAAAGCCTATTATTACTTGATTATATATTTTAAACAATATATTCTAGAATATTGGAAACGAGACTTATCTGTAGGTCCTAGCAGAATACTTAGCAAATGATATCATTTCAATAAATATTGGTTGAGTGACGAAATGAATATACTTATGTACCTTGTCCAAAACAAAGCAGCCACGTAAAATATAGAGACTTTCATTGTGTGTGTGTATCTGAGTGTGCTCTTTAAGATAATTCTCATTGCTCTGACAAATACACCTAAAACTATGATGGATATGTTCAGTACCTTTTTTTTTTTGAGGACGGTTGGTCCTGCTCTAACATCTGTTACCAATCTTCCTCTTTTTTCTCCCCAAAGCCCCAGGACATAGTCATGTATCATTGTTGTAGAGTTGTAGCTCTTCTATGTGGGATGCCGCCTCAGCATGGCTTGATGAGTGGTGAGTAGGTCCGTGCCCAGGATCTGAACTGGCGAACCGCGGGGCCGCCAAAGTGGAGCACGAGAACTTAACCGCCATGCCACCAGCCGGCCCCATGTTAGTACTTAGATTGTGGTGATGGTACCATGGGTGAATGCATATGTCCGAACTCATCAAAATGTATACATTAAATATGTGCAATTTTTTGCATATAAATCATACCTCAGTAAACTTAAAAAAAAAAAGAAAAATCACTCTGAAAAAATAAACCTAAAAATATAAAATGACTCAAACACAATAGAAGTTTATTTTTCACTGCTAGAACTCCTCAAATGGCTGTTCAGAACCACTGGATGGATCTCTGCTGAACAGTGATTAGTTCAAAATGTCAGCTTCAACACATGGCTTCCAAAATGGACATGGTAACCTGTGACAAGATGGCAAAAAAGGAGAGAACCAGTAGAGAAGGCAGATCAGCGTCTTAAGACACTTCTAACACACATCATTAGTGCTTCCTTGGTGCAAGGGGACTAGGAAACAAGCCTCCTTTTGAGTGAAAAGGAACACGAGGTATATTCAGTTATCTGTCCCTCTGTTCAAGACGGATGTCTAATTGTTCCCACTTGGCTCATGTGACCAGCAGAATAGAATGTGTCCAATGTCAAAAAAGTAATTCCAATGTAAATAAATAGGGGATTGTTAGGAAAGAGAAACTGGTGCTGGGAAGCCACAAGGAGAAATAAATAAACGAGAAATGCCCGGCACATTCTGTACTATTCTTTTTTATTTTCAACTCAAAGCATCTAGTCTTCTGAGAGTCTTGTGTATTTGCATTACAAGACTCCAATCACCCATCATTGTAGCAGAAGCCAAAGGAATTTTGACCTCTCTTTGCTAGTTGATTTTTAATATTGGTGTTACTTGAGGTAGTGTAAACATATCGCTACATCTCATTCTTAGTTCAAAGCTGAGAAACAGTTAACTTGCCATTACTATTGATTTGCCATAAATTGCTCCTCATTGTGGGCTCAAGGAGCTGCCACACACATTAAGTCAATTGTTAGCAGGAGCTAAGATTAAGTTTCATTCACTTAAGTCCTCATAGAAATGAAATTCAGTTACAGAAAACTCTCTCTATAAACACACACACACACACTTTAGGGCAATAAATTTATATGCATATAGAGAAGCTGAAGGGAAAGAATGATATACCATGAGCATAAAAATTAACGTATAAAACGAGAAGGGAGTTAATTTTGATTTTCTTGTTCCTACAACGTCTTTTTAAAAAATGGTTCAACGTAAAAGCGAGATGGCCAGCCATCTTCTTTCAGTCTCCATTAAGGCAGTGGCTGCTTGAACAGGAACACAGTCAGCCACAAGATGAAATAATCAATGACCAAAGCAGGATCGTAACTGAACGATCTGTCAATGGAAGCCAAATGCATCTGCAAAGTCACTCGAGGTCTTACCTCTAACTGAAATGCCTGTGTTGAATGCAGAAGACAATGAGAGCAACATGGTGCCTTTTCCTTTTCCAGCTGAAAGACCTGATTCGTGCATGCGGGACCAGCTGTTAGCGATGTCCTTAACTGCACTCTTAACACATTATAAGCGTGTTACTCCTGCACCTCTGGGGACACCAGAACTGCTCAGCGGGAGCACTGGTTGTCTGGGCTGCTGAGTGCCGTGGACGATGACGGGGGCACTCAGCCCCGCTCCGCTGCTGGTTTCTCAGGTGGAGCAATTGAATGGGTGGTCTTTGTGAGAATGAGGGAATGTGTGGGAAGGGGAGAAAGGGAGGGCCCACCACTCCTGAGGGATGTGAGGGACAAGTGTTTAGCTGTAATGACTAGAAGAGGCAAAAGGCACTTTTAGCAACTGCCCTTGTGTGAGTGTCAAGTTAGTTTGGGAAAGGCATGTTAAAACTGGGATCATGAAATATTATCATCCACATTGTACATGTTAGTTTTGCCTTGTGTCATTTGAAAAGAAAGGCCTGTTATTACATCTCTCTATCCATCATCTAACCTATCTATCTATCTGTCTGTCTACCTTCCTATCTCCCTACCTATCTATATCTATCTATCATCTGGGGATTTCAGGCATTATTACTGAACAAAGGAACCAGAATTTGGGGCAAGAGTTATTTGGATGGTTCTCTCCCATGGCAGAGGGTCTTCTGCATGGGGGTAAGGCTGCTCTCGAGAGTTATGGGATGCAGCTATCAGGATGAATGAAGCAACTGGTGTCTCTATTCCACCATGCAAAGCCTCCTGGCAATTCCAGTTCAGGCTGATTGTATCCAGGACAGACCTTTGGCTTCTGCGCATGGGGCAGAGTGAAGGCTCTTTAGGCCAAGTCTAAAAACTTATTTTGTTTCAACCAAAATAGTGTTCAGTACTTGCATCTGCTGTTGCTTGCTGCCTAAGAAATGGTGGTGCCGTGGTGGACCACGCTGTCCTTGCAGAAAATGGCTCACTCAGAGAAGATGCCAGGAGAGAGTAGGCGCCTGGTATTCCTGGGCCTGGCAGCCTCGTCCCTTGTCTTTGTCTTCTCTGCAACTCATGGAGACGGCAAAGGCCAAAGAGACCCTTGAGAGGAGCTTTGCTTTCTGTGCTGATTTGCATTCCTGGGAATGATGTCAGTGCGCACAGCTGACATTCACAAAGGATGAGACTTTGAAATATGCATTGCTCTTGTTAGCTGAATCCACCTAATGCCCAGATACGCTTTTTGTTGATTTTCCCTTGATCTAATAAGTGTTTCTCAACCCTAGCTGCACGGTAGAATGAAGAATCTTTTAAAAATAATCATGCGTGAGACTTATTGCCAAAGATTCTGATTCAATTGCTGTGAGATGAGACCCAGTTGATGGTATTACGGTCATGCGTCACTTAACGATGGTGATACATTATGAGAAATGCATTGTTCGGCGATTTTGTCATTGTGCAAACAACGTAGAGTGTAAGTACACAAACCTAGATGGTATAGCCTACTACACACCTAGGCTAGGTTACTAATGGTACTAATCTTATGGGACCACTGTCATACATGTGATCTGTCGTTGACTGAAACGTGGTTAAAAAGCTTCTTGGGTGACTGTCATGGGCAGCCAGAGCTGAGACACTGGCTAGCTTTTGAAATCTTTGCAAGGAAGGTTTATCATTCGGATTGGAATGTATGTCAGGGCAGCATCACGTTCTGACAGGCTATGGAGGATTTCTCCCATAGAGAAATTGTTAGAGTGTGACAATGACAGGAAACCTAAGATACTCTCTGCTGTGGCCATTTGTTATGAGCATCAGCGTAAACATGTCGCCTGTGTTATGACTAGTGATGGGAGAGCCTTCAGAGTTAGGATCTGGGGGATGTATTTCTAATGATAAAATAAATGTTCTAACGTCCAAGTCATATCATGGCTCAGGAGAGGAAATTATAGCTCTGGGTTAAGTTTAACCATGGGCAAGATAAGCCTGAAAGCTGGGGAGGGGTGTCAATTTTCCAGTTTGCTAGACTGGAGTTGTTGTGTGAGATGATGGAAAAATAATCAATTCTTGTTCATTAGGATTCTCCCTGTCTTAGGGCTCCTTTTATCTGTTGTGGTCAAGAGGTACAGAAAAAGGAAGCTCACAAAAAAGAGTTGTCATGATTTTTAAGAAAAATTGTGGTGATTTAAAAATATATTCTAGACATGCTCTAAAGTGTCTTTTTAACAGCAGCTTTATTGAGATATAATTCACATAACAGAAAATTCTTTCCTTTAAAGTGTACAATTGAATGTTTTTTGTATATTCACATAATTGTACAACCACTATCTAATTCCAGAATATTTTCATTATCCCATTAGTGGTCACGTCCCATTCCCCCCAACACCTGGCCCTTGGCAACTACTAATTTATCTTTATGGATTTTGCCATTATGGATATTTCATGTAAATGAAATAATGTGATATAATGATACAATGATTCATATGGTACAATGACAAATGGAATCATATGATAACCTTTTGAGTCTGGCTTCTCTCAGCATAATGTTTTCAAGATTCATCCTGTTCTAGCATGTAACAGTACTCCACTCCTTTTCATGGCAGAATAACATTCCATTGCATGGATATACCATATCTGTGTTTATCAGTACATCAATTGAGGGACATCTTGTTTCAATTCTTGGCTATTATGAATAATGATAATATGGACATTTATGTACACAGTTTTGTGTGGACATATGTTTTCAGTTCTGTTGGGTATATATTTAGGAGTGGAATTTCTGAGTCGTATGACAACTTTATACTTAACTTTTTGAAGAATTGCCAAAATGTTTTCCAAAGCATCTTCATAATTTTACATTCCCACCAGCGATGTGTGAGGGTTCCATTTTTTCCAATCCTTACCTACACATGTTATTGTCCAACTTTTGGATGGTAGCCATCCTAGTGGGTTTGAAGTGATATCTCATAGTGGTTTTGATTTGCATTTCCCTAATGACTAATTATATTGGTACATTTTCATGTGGTTATTGGCCATTTCATTATCTTTTTTATAGAACTGTCTATTCAAATTCTGTGCACAATTTTAAATTGGGTTATTTGCCTTTTGGTTGCTGCATTGTAAGTGTTCTGTATATATTCTGGATACAAGTCCCTTGTCAGAGATATGATTTTCAAATGTTTTCTCCCACTCCGTGGGTTGTCTTTTTACTTTCTTGATGACCTACTTTGACGCACAAAATTTTTAACTCCAATGAAGTTTAATATCCATTTTTTGTTTTGTCACTTATGCTTTTGGTGTCATATCTAAGAAACCATTGCCTCATCCAAGGTCATGACGTTTTACTTCTATATTTTCTTCTAAGAGCTTTATAGTTTTAGAACTTACCTTTAAGTCTATGATTCTTTTTGAGTAAATTTTTGTGTATGATATAAAGAAGAGGTCCAACTTTATATGCAGGATGGGGTACCAGTCCTTCCATATCCTACAATGTTTAAAGAGAAATGTGAGTTTTTAAATATGAAATCCCATGTATTTGAAATCTTGGTATCTAGTCCATTTGTAGGGATCAAAAAATCAAAAACACCTGTGGGTCTGATTTGGCCTACAGACCACTTACAAACTTTGACAAATGTGTGTGTGTGTGTAGAATTGGGGCTCAGCTTTTGACACATTCAGTTTGAGATCTCCATTAGACATCTGATACTGATCAAAGGGCATCCTTACATATGAACTCAGTGCTGATGGGTTCATGACCTGGGAGGAGAAATGGGAACTTTCCATGATGGGGAGGAGAGTTTCAAGTACAATAAGAGAGTTGTTCACACATAGTGACTGACCTCCAGTTTGGCACTGTAGGATCTTCTGATGGCCGATAATCTTGCACTTGGATTCTTCTGAGGTGTCCAAGGTCTTAAGTACCAGCCTCCCCAAATTCTTGATTTAGACAATTCCTTGTCCCTCCCTCCATCCTTCCCTTCCTCTTTCCTTCTTTGCCGCCTGTCTTCCTTCTTCTGTGCATTCTACCTGTTCATTCCACAAACCTTTCCTGAGTGCACGCCAAATACCAGAGACCTTGACAGGTGAACAGCACCGACCCAGTCCTCCTCTCATGGTTCTTCTGGTCCAATGGGAGGGTAAGAAAGACATTAAATAAATGGTCACAAAATAAATGCATAATTATACATTCTGATAAGCTATGATAGACCATACAAGGTGCTGGAAGAAAAATGATAGAGTGAGTTACTTTTGACTGAAACCAGGCAATCCTTGATTGACCAAATCTACATTGAGTTGAAACACGAAGAATTAGAATTTAACAATCAGATTAAGAATAGATAAAGAGTATTCCAAGCAGAGGGAACGGCATGTGTGGGGGCCCAGGGATGGGGTAAAGATTGGCAAGTCTGTAAGAAAACCACAGAAATTTCCTTCAGCTTTTGTCCCAGTTGTTTCAGACTGTGAGTATACCTTCAGGGAAGAAAAGTGGAATTCAATTTAAGAAAAAGTCATTTCTAAAATCTAGGTGATTGATCTCTTCTTGTTGAAACTTTTAATTTTGAGTCATTTTTCAAACTTACATAAAATTTGCAAAAACAGTACAAAAAACTCCTGTAGAACATCTCCCAAATTTTATCAATTAGCCCTTTGACAAGTTTGTTTTCTCATTCTCTCTCTCTTTCTCGCCATATATGTATGTATGTGTGTATATGTATATGTACATGTGTGTATACATATACGTATGTAAGTGTATGTATATATATATTGATTAGTTCTTTAAGCATAAGTTTTAGACAACATTCTATTTTACTCTGTAAACACTCTGGTGTGAATTTTCTAAGTCAAAGGATACGCTCTTCCTACAGTGATCAAAACCAGGAGGCTTAATAGTGATAGAATCCTACCATCAAATTATGGAGTGCTTTTGACTCTGATACGATGGTATTAGCATGGTGATGCATTTGGCATCTACCTCCCCTCACTCCTCTTCTCTCCCTGCTCAGTGGGGAGCCTGATGGCTGGGAAGGGACAGTTGATTCTCTGTGTCTCAGATTCTGCCTGCATGTCCACCTGCATACTGCATCCTGTGTATCTGTCACGGGCTATTACCAGGTAGGATGAGTTCCTTTCCCATGAGCTGTCTCCTTTTCCTTCTATACGACAAAGAAGGGACTCCCAATTCCAATAGATGGAGAGCAGTTAAATAAGTCCTTTGGGGCCAAGGAATATGATGATAAACCTGAAAGCTACTAAGTTGCTCCTGACCAATTGGGATTTTTTTTTTTTTTTTTTTGCTTACTTAACCAATGGGACATGCCCACTTAAGTTCCTCTCTTTCTCTCTCTCTTTCCTTCTCTCTGTGTCTTCTATCCTCTTTTCATCTTTTATTTTGGGAATGAAAGGATTATTAAAATATTGTGTTTGCTCATTTTTCTCTCTATACACCCCACAAGAATTAAGCTCCATCCACTTTGCTCATTTCTGAATTCCCACTGTCTATCAGCTAATATATGCTCAATAAATAATAGTTGAATGACTATATAAATGAATAAACACATGGCTTTCAGTGTGGAGGGTTCCTTCTGCTCTTTGCCTGGCAGAGGAGCCAGGGGATGAAATGAATAAGGGCAAGGCTGTGGGCTCACGTCCAGGCCCTCTCCTGGCTGGTAAAGCCCGTGCGTGGGGATGGCAGGCGATGGAGGCTGTTCCTGGACGTCGCGTCATCACCCAGGGCCCTGCCCACTGCTCCTCCCTGCCCCTGGGTGCAGTGCTCGTGGTTCATTAAGCAGCTCCTCTGATGCAATGCTCCCTTCCCAGATGCATGCCATTTAAAAAGCTGCTTTCCTGCTTCATGTGAAGAGAGATTTGCATTTATTCCTCCTTACGTTGGATTTTGTATCCCGGGTTGGGGTGAGGAAGAGAAGGTCCCACACAGTGAGTTCCTTCCATCTGCTTATAACCCACCTCTGGGCCGAGGAGCGGCACCCGTGTCACCTGTGGGGGCAGATGCCCCCCAGCCCTGGCATCTGGAGAGAAGACGAACGCCACAGCGAAGGCCCGAGAGCATCTTTCATCTCCCCCGTGCTTGCTCCTTCATCAGCGTCAAGGTCTCGCTGCCAAGATTGATGAATTGCTGGGAAACGTTGTGGCTCCTTGGCTCCCGGTGCCTGTGCGCTGGCAGCTGCCACCTCGTCCCACCTGCGACCCATGCACATCTTCCCGAAACCGCCAAAAACAACTTTCTCCCCAAATTTTGCTTTCTTCTCAAAGTCAATCAGCAATGCCAACCACGTCTGTGTGCTCAGTTAGGATCTGAGACCTCATTACGTAAAGTGTCTGAAAACAAGACCCACTGTCTTGGAGGGGGAATGTCCCTTTGCATCCAGTAAATAACCCCAGTGACTGTGCACAGAGAGGCAAAGGGAGGGGGCACCCGAGGAAGATGGGTGGGGGAGTGGGGTTGGGTCATGCAGGGCCTCGGTGACCTCTCTTGAGATTCTTTATTTAAAAATTTTATATATAAAAATATATATTTTTGTTGTGTTTTAGTGAATTCTTTATTTAGATAACAAGTTGGTTATGTTCCCCGTATTGTACGAACACCACAACATCATTCTGGAAAGGTATTATCAGTGCAGGGTTGGGTCAGAGGGGACAGTTTGAACAACAACCCACTTTACATTCTTCATTCCCTATCTTATTCTCCCATTGCATTTAGAATAAAATTTTTATACTGTCATGTGTCAACGTGGAGATACATTCTGAGAAATGCATCATTAGGTGATTTCATAGCTGTGCAAACATCATAGAGTGTACTGAAGGGGAACAAAATTTGCCACCCCAAAATGTGTCTCTTTAACATGAGGATTATTTTAGGCTGGATTTTTTAAAGAAATAAACGACTCACAAGTTTTTCTTATTACCTCCCCCTTAACTGCCTAAAAGAATTCAGATGAAAACTCTGTCTGAGGAGGCGAGCTGTTGCCTTAGCACAACATGAACCAGGAGGTGGACAGGGAGGAACCTAGAGAAGCCTGTTTGTTGGGCTCCCCCTGTGTTCTTCTGTTTCTGTGTGGCCAAACACTTGTTTTCCAAACGTTTGCTCCTTTTCACCTACCTGTGAATTGCTTTCCTTCCCTTTGAAGTCCCTGACTCTCCCCACCCCCAACATCTTCTTTTGTCTTTAGCTGAGGATGGTGTTTAAGGTGAGGGCTTTGGGCATTTTGATGAGTTACTCAGTTCTCCTGTGTTTCTCCCATGTGTACATGTTATTAAACTTTCGTTTGTTTTTCTCCTGTTAATCTGTCTCCTGTTAATTTAATTCTTAGACCAGCCAGAAGAAGCTAGAATTTAATTCTTAGACCAGCCAGAAGAACCTAGAGGGTGGAGGAAAATTTCTCCCTCCCCTGCAGTACTTACACACACCTCTATGGTAGAGCCTATGACACACCTAGGCTGTATGGGACTAATCTCATGGGACCACCATTGTATATGTGGTCCATCCTTGACCAAAACGTCGTTATGTGGCACATGACTGTATAAAGAATTATATAAAGAATGGATCCAAAGGTACAAACTTCCAGTTATAAAAAAATAAATTCTGGGAAAGTGATATACAGTATGGTGCCTGTAGATAACAATATTGTATTGTATATTTGGAAGTTGCTAAGAGTTGATCTTAAACGTTCTCGTCACAAGAAAAAAAATTGTAGTGATGTGAGGTGATGGGTGTTAACCAAACTTATTGTGGTGATCATTTCACAATATATACATATATGAGACCATTGTGTTGTTATACACACACGTGTGTTATATATACACACGTGTGTGTATAACGACAAATACTAATACAATGTTATATGTTAATTAAAAAATAAACGCAATGGGGTGTTGTTGAAGACTTTCAAGTGGGAGGGTGGCATGGCCTGATGTACTATTTAAGACAGTTGCTCTGGCAGAGACATGAGAGGGGTCAGGAATCCCCAGGTCAGGGGCTCTTCTAACTGTCCACCTAAGAGGAGATGGTGTGTGGACCAGGTTGATGCCAATGGATGAGGTCAGATGTGGACAGACCTGCAGATTGTGAGTGTGTAGGCTGTTTTAGTGGCTGTGGGGTCTGTCCCCACTGCTGTTCCTGGGTCTGGGTGATAGAGGTGGTGGGACTCTCTAGGTAAATCTCCTTGGGGACCCCTCGGTAACCACTTGGCTTCTAGTTAAGTTAACCCCAAATATTCCCAGCTTAGCAGCACAGCTGGGCATGGCTGGGAAAAATGGTAACTGCAGTGTGAGCAGACTGAACAAAACCTACCCATTAGCAAGTGATGATATCTGGGGAATAATAATAGTAACAAGCTGCCTTGGGGATACCTAAAGGAGACAACAGTTCCTAAAGGATGCCACCCCCAAAATTGTCTTTCTTAAAAGCAAAGGTAACTCTTAAAAATATCTGATAACAGTAATAGTCAACGTTTATAATTGCCTCCTATGTGCCAGGCTCAGTGCTTTTGTGTTCAGGGTGGAAACAAATGGTTATTGGCTAAGGCAATCCATTATCTAACTCTGTTCTCCTTGATCATCTTTTAGTTGTGGTGGCCAAATTCTAGCCGATGAGGTAGAAGTAGAACTCTTCTGTGGGGTTTTGTAAAAGCATTTGATTTGCTGATAATGACCCTTCTCTTCTGTCTTCCTTTCTTTTTGCTACAAACACAGTTGTGATGGCTAGATCTGCAGCGGTCATCTTGTGACTGTGAGTCAAAAGGCCAAAATATCAAAACTCTTGGTCCATGTGTCATTGAGTCCCCGAGTCAATGTTAAACTCATCTGTCCCTAGACACCTTGCTACATAAGGAAAATAAACCTGTTTCTTACTTAAGCTACTGTGGTCAGGTTTTACCACCTATAGCCAAAAGTATTCCTCACTGATACACAATGTCATATCATTTAATCTCTAAATAGCTCCCCCTGTTACAGAGGAGAAAATATATGATATTTATGGTGGTTCAGCTAGTAAGTAGTAGAGCCACGATCCATGCCCAGGTAAGACTAACCATTTCCATTTTGTCTTGTGCTTCTCTGAAAAATGTTAGTCTCAGAGAATAAGTCTGTAATATAGCACACTGTGGATTGTTTAGAAAACTACTCTAAAACAAAATAGAAATTACCCTCTCAGAGATAACAGCTATAATTTTTTTGGAGGGGACATCATTTTCTTTTATATTTTTCTTGTTATTTAAAATCACCCGCATGCTCTCAACCCTCTTGCCCTGTCTTACTTTCTATTTTTAAAGGAAAAAACTTGTCACTTTCTAGGATCCCTAATCATTTGCTTACTTATTGTTTATCATCTTTCCCCCCAACATATAAACGTTGCAAGAGAGGAATCTTGGTCTGTTTTGAACCAGCACATTCACATGAATGCATTTGGTGAATAGCAGCCCTGCTTGTTCCCACAGCTACACAAAGTGTTTCGCAAAATCCGTTCCATTTATTTTCTTGAAATAACATGAAATGGAGTTAATACATGCACAGATCTTAGAACAGCGCTGTGCCCAGCTCATGGTTAGTGCTTAATAAGTGCTAACTATTATTTCTATATTATTATAAAATTGGTCCTCTCTCTTCCAAAGAGAGAAACAAAAATCCAGTCCGGAGGTCAGGTGGGAAACACGCGCCATGCCACCCCTTCCCCGTCGTTGCTCTGTCTTCTCCTGTCTTCCCGGCGTCCAGCCCGACAGCCTCCTCCAGTCACCGAACCAAACCCACAAAGCGCGCCCATTAACAGGAGCCCTGGATGTCAGATGTGTGAACCTGCAGAGCACGGTGGCCTCCACCCACCCCCGCTGAAGCCAGCTTGCAAGGAGAATAGCATTCCAGTGTGGTTCTTTGTAGGATTATGTGAATCCATTTTCCTGCAGCGATTAAAACGACCTGTGTAAACATAATTTTTATGGCTGAATGGTACTCCGGCATGCGGAGTATGATACTCCATGCGGAAATGATACTCCAGCATCATTTACTTCACTCCGTCTCTGTTGTTGGGTATTTAGGAGGTTTCCTGTTTTTTATGCTTGTGAGCAGGGTGATGATATTCATCTTGGGACATAAAAGAGAAAGAGCTCCTTGAGGGGAAGCTTGAAGGTGGCATAAAAAGACTAAACTCGGCTCTAACCATCTGCAGGAGGACGATTTGCTGAGATGGAAGGCACCTTTGTCGGGGAGGAGCTGCTTCAAGGCCCTGAGCCTGGAGTCCTGACCCCCACATCCTGGTGTGACGTGCTCAGCTCCATGGGAAAGACGCCCCGGGCTGAGAGCACCCCATTCAGTGTGTCCACAGAGGTTTTTCAGTAAGCAGGAGACACCACCCAGCCTTCATTCATTTATTCATTTTATGAGTATTTATTGAGCACCTACTGTGTGACAAGAATTTTTTGAGCAGTGGTTCTCAAACTGTGGTTCCTAACCAGCATCACCAGCATCACCTGGGGACTTGCTAGAAGTGCAGATTCTTGGGTTCCATCCCAGACCTACTGCATCGGAAACTCTAGGTGGGGGGACCCACTATCTCTGTTTTAACAAAGCTTCCAGGAGATTCTGATACACGCCAACATTTGAGGATCATGATAGTAAAATGGCCCAGGATTCGAGCAGTGGATAAAATCCTGCTTTCTTTGAACTTACATTCTAGTGAGAAGAGATGGACAACAAATGTGTATTTAAGTACCACATGGTATATCAGGTGGTAAGTTTGGAGGAGGAAAATAAAACAGGGCTATTTGAGCAGATACCTGAAGGAGCCCACCATCTGGATACTCCAGGGAAGAATGTTCTAGACAGAGGGCACAGCAAGCATAAAGACGTGCATAGATGGCATGTGTTGATTGCAAACTTCTCTGTCTCCACACCAGGCAATGGACTAGAGAGCTGGTCTACCACCTCTCTGCTGCTGAGGGTTTGCTGTTTGTGATGATTAATTTGTGTGTTAACTTGACTGGGCTACGGGGAGCCCAGATAGCTGGTAAAACACTACTTCTGGGTGTGTCTGTGAGGGTGTTTCTAGAAGAGATTAGCGCTTGAATCAGTAGACTGAGTGAAACCCTTCCTGTCACCAGTGTGGGTGGGCATCGTCCAGTCCTCTGAGGGACTGGACAGACTATAACGGTAGAGAAAGGGTGCGTTTGCTCTCTGCCTGAGCTGGGACATCCGTCAGATGTCGGCGCTCCTGGTTCTTGGGGCTTTATATTCAGACTGAATTACACCATCGGCTCTCCTGGGTCTCCAGCTTGCAGAGGGCAGATCGTGGGACTCCTCAGCCTCCACAATCGCATAAGCCCATCCCTCCTAACATATCTCTTTCTATATATCCTTTCAGTTCTGTCTGGGGACGCTGACTAACTCACTGCTGGTAGAAGAGCCTGCAGTGGAGGGTGTGGACCCAGAGATCAGGGAGCCATGGGTGGTATGGAAATGGAAGGAGTCCCCAGAGAGAGCACAGGAGAGCAGTGTGTGAGTGTGCATGTCTGTGTGCACATGTGTGCACGTGTGTGTGCACACTGAATGTTATTCTGACTTTCTCGGGAAGCTTTGCATTAGCTCTCAGATCTGAAAACATCCGGGGCACTTTAAAAAGCACAATGAGTAGAGAGCTTCGTCCTCCTTCCTCCCCTACTCAGTGACCTCATAGAGGATGGGGGCGAGGAAGGGTGAGACACTGAAAAGCTTTGTTTTGCAGGATTCAAATAATTGATGTGTTTGAAAAAGCGGTCCAATTTATATCATCATCCAAGAGCCTGAGATAACCACTGTCTTCTGCCTGAAGTTGTCAGGAAACACAAGGACACATTTGTGATCATTCCAAAAGTCGCCTCCTTCAGAGTTGCTTTCTTTAATTCCTAGAAGATGCTCATTAACATGATAATCTGCCATCTGCATTTGGTCAATCTGTTCACAGTGACTGAACTTATTATCCCAGACATTTTCTCTATTGCTGAGCTGTTGTCTTGGGAATGAAAGAGGGGAGGCTGGAGAGGATGAGACACTGAGCGGATATGTTTTGATGTGTGAAGGAATCAGAAGAAAAGTCCAAATGATCTCCACTCATTTCTTTGAAGATGTTAATATGTTGGTTTCCTAGCAAAGTCTTGGTTTGGTTAATATGAAAATGTGTATGTCCCTAGGTAGCATTTCAGGGAAGAAGCCAGACCTCCAGGTCCTGGAGTGGGGTCATCCTGTGACTTTGCCTGTGAGCGTGGTGAATTCGAGCCTATGACCGACTCTCAGTGTGTCTGCATTTGGGGTGGGGAGAACCTACCGCTCATGTGTCCACATTAGACCAGAACACAGTAGCAAGTCAGAGACCCATCCTGCAAGCTTACAGCTGAAATTAGATGGCAAAGGATTGATATTTCAGTTTTCTGTGCAGAGGGACTCTGTGTGTGATCACATCTTTATATTTGGAAAAGGGGGGAAAATCTCCTTCATTTAGATGTTGAATTTGGTTACTCACATGGGCCTTGGGCAACATTTGAAAAGCACTAGGTGTCTTCCGTGAAACAGCATCTGGGAAACACTTTGCAGCAGCTGTTAGTGTTAATAATTCACTGTTAATTGATGGCGGGGGTGCTTCTGACGCTGGCACACCAAGGTAAATAACAGGATGATGGTGTAATGGAAAGTGATAATACGAAAATTATTTATTCCTATCCCCCCTCTGTAGGGTATAGCAAAGAGGAGCCCCAGACTTCTTTTAATTCATCTATGAATCAATCTCGGACAGATGTTTAAAGAAATCACGTGCCCTGTGGTCTTCAAATTCTGAGTAAAGATGCTACAGTTTTAATTTAATGATGATTCATCTCCTTCTAAATTCTGGTTCCAATCAGCAATTTTGAGATGACATCTGTTTGGCAAAAACAACCCAGCCTGAGTCATGGATCAGTTACTCGAGTGTCCAGAGCCTATTACGGGGTGGGAGAGAAGGAAGGTGGGAAAGCAGAGACTTATCCAGGTCTGAAACTCTTAAAAGGCCTCATATATAACCATTTAACTTTATCTCAAAAGACTATCACTTTATTTGGGAGTATACATTTAAAAACCATTAATTTGTAAGCATTTAAAATATTACATGATTTTTGTTAGCTTCCATAAATTTTAGTAGACATAGGGACTCCCCATAAGGTGCTGGGCTGGGTGTGACCCAGCCTCTGAGAGATGAGGCTGACCCCTTCTTCTGGGACTCTAACCTCCTCCAGCCTTTCCCACCCCCTCCCCACATTGGAGCCTATTAACCAAAAAGAGACTTTCGTTGACCTTATCCTTCCCAGAACTGAACTATCGAACTCAATGGTATTGGGCTCCTTACACAAGTAAGTAATTGTTTAACATCTTCTCTAGCCTTAGAGTGTGAGCTTGTTCAGCTTGGGCACCACAGGTCATCTTCTTCTTATTGTGTCTCAACACGTCTTTGTAAGACTGGGTCTAATGAACAGTAATATTTGAAAGTGGATTCATAAGATCTAAGCACAATTATGTTGGAAAATTTGGCATGAGGTATCCTTGGAATCAATGAAAATGTAAATGCAAACAGAAAAAATGACCACGCACAGGATGGGATGTTGATAAGTCAATCTATAATTTTCATTTGTGGTCAGCAGAAAACTTAAAAATAAGTGAGTTTGAACAATAGCCTTTCCAATTACTTACAAAGATTTCTGAAACAAAATCTCAGCTTTGTGACTGGATAAAAAAATGGGGTCTCCAGTACCCGAAGGATGTTTTTAAGAAATACTCTCCGTTCTTCCAGACAAAGACAAGATCCCTTCATTTTCTCTTCCTGCAGAAAGCCTTCCCCGACTGCTGCAGACCTTTCTGGTTCCTTCTTCCTCGTGGCTCCATTGACAGAATATTCAGATGGAGAAAGCCTTGGATCATCTCAGGGTGTGAGCTCCAAGCCACTAGGGGCCCAGAAGATGATATGAGATCTAAGTGGGGTTAGCCTTCCAATCTAAGTGCCCCACACAGTCATTTTCTGTCACAGCACTCTATAATCTTCATAGCACTTGTCTCTACCTGAAATTACCGTTTATTTCTTTGCTAACTATTTATTATCCTTTCCCTCCTATTTCGTATAAGTTCCAAGAGAGAAGGAATCATATATGTCTTGTCAGAGTAGTAACCCTGATGACAGGAACTGTTCCTGGCTCCTACTAGGTCCTCAATAAATGTCCATTAACTGAATGAATGAGGCTATACTTACTATACAAATAAATATTCATCATTTCTACTGAATGGTTAATGTTGCTTTATGCAAATACCTGTTCCAATTACATTTTTCTTCAAATGATGCAGCAATAAATATTTTTATGAATATAGTTTTGGTTGCTCGTGAAAAATATAAATTAGGTATATTCCTGAAAGTGGATTAGTATGAACTTTAAAGTTTTTATAGATATTGTCAAAAGACCTTCAAAAGGTTAAGCCACTTTATATCCCCAACAGAAGGGCATAAGAGGGCCTGTTTCCCAGGCCCTAAACAAAATTGGGTAGTATCGATGTTCCGAGCTTTAGAATGGAGTTTGGAAGTGTGGAAGGATCTTCTTCTAGAGAACTCCCTTGGGTACAGATCTCAAGGGTATAATGGCAGTGAACTGAGGAGGATCCCAGTGGTCAAAATGTGAGTGTGTGTGTGTGTGTGTGTGAGTGTCTGTAAGCATGTGTGTGGGGGGGGGGCTTGAAAATGCCAAGTGTACTGCTTGAAACACTTAGAAGCTCTAGGAAGATTCATATTGACTGTAAATGAACGTCCCCAGGTGAGGTTCAAGCAGGATGTAAAGTTCTGAACTCCCTTAGGACTCAGGGTTTGTTGCCAGACTCCCATTGGCCTGTGGACAAGTAAGAGAATCCAAGGGCCTCACCCCACTGGACATGGTCTGTGACAGCCCGGGGATGAAGGAAAGTCCTTCCAAATTTAGGGGCAGCCTGGAAAACATTTTTAAAGCATAATGTCTGGTTATTCAAAACTGAAATCAAAGCCTTTGGCCAAGTTCAGCAGGAACAGACTTGCCATGGAATTTGACATTTGGTGCAAATTTGAATTTTGATAATAAAAATAGTGAGATACAAATATATTCATACAATCTCACTTTATGTGCCCGCTTTAGAATAGCAGTTCTATAATAAAGGTAATAATTCACTACAATGGTGGAGCTTTAAAACATGCAGATCCAATCGTTGCAGTAGTGAGCCACTCTGACTAACAAACAGACACACCTGCCCCTCTTTATGAGGACTAAATTAGAATTATGCAAATTTTGAATTATTTCCCATTTCCAGGAATGTGTCCTCAGAAAATAGGCCTGCTCTGTGTTAGAAGCGTGCCACAAACACAAAAGCCTTGGAACTCCCTGCCTCAGATAAGCGCTGAATGGTCTTAAAGTAGCGTTGGCTCATTGCAGAAAAGATGAAGTGGTTAGAAGTAGATGAACTGTTTATAAATTCTCCTAATACAATAGGTTTTTGCGAGTACTTAATAGGTAAGTACTTTATGTGATGGGATCTATATTAAATGCTTTATAGGTATTTATCTGAATTAATCCTCACAATAGTCCTAGATGTGGGAATGATGACTTTCCCCATTTTACCGATGAAGATACTGAGGCTTAGAGAGGTTAATTTTTCCACATTTACCAATTCCTTTTCCCTGAAAGAAAAAAAACCCTTAAGTCTGTGAAGGGAAGCAAGTGCCATTACCCCCAAGGGCACAGGTGAAGACCCCTTGTGTCTGGGAAAGTGTCAAAGAAAGTTCCTCTCTCCCTGGGTGAGGGAAGAAACCCATCTGGAGGAAAGAACATTAGACATCTCTAACACGAGTATATTAGTCAGCTCGGGGACCATACCAAAGTACCATTGACTGGGTGGCATGAACAACAGAAATTTATTATCTCACAGTTTTCAAGTCCGAAAAGTCCAAGATGAGGGTCCAGTAGGGTCTGGTTTTTGGTGAGGACTCTCTTCCTGGCTTGCAGATGCTGTCTTCCCTCTGTGTCCTCACATGGTAGAGAGAGAGAGGGAGTTCTGATCTCTTTCTCTTCTTACAAAGACATTAATCCCATCACGGGAGCCCCATCCTCATGACCTCATCTAAACCTACTCACCTCCCAAAGACCCTACCCCCCAGTACCATCACAGTAGGGGTCAGGACTTCAACATGTGAATTTTTTGGGGACACAAACATGCAGTCCATAACACTGAGAAAGCAAAAGAATGACTGAGAAAATCCCACTTTGAGACTTGAGGTCAAAGGGCATGTCTAAATCTGAGGCTGGAACCAGAACAACAGGGAATCTGCCCCCACAGCACCACTGCCCCTGACCACCAGGAGTGACGAGCAGTAGCAGTTACTCTCCCCTGTTATTGGAGGGGGAGGTGAGAGCATGGAGAGAGACACTCCGAGATGCATGTGCACAGGATGGAGAAGGAAAGTTGAGAAAAATCCTTGATACACCAACTTCCACCTTGAGCACAAGCTAACACCACAGGAATTCGAAGCCAGTGGTAAACACAGCAGCAGGGAAATCCAAATTCACCTCAACCTCTAATCAGATGGACTCAACCCCAGCACCAACAGCCCAGCAGCAGAAGAAATGTGCCCATTTGTGAGCATCGATACTATTTACCTCTGTCTCTGCTGTCCCACAAATGATGTCTAGCTTTCAACCAAAAATGATGAGATGTAGAAAAAAGTATGCAAATGAACAAAACCAACCCACTGTGAAGAGATAAACCCATCAACAAAACCAGACTCAGAGTTAATGTGGGTGTTGGAATTATCAAAAAAAGAATTTAAATAACTATGATTAATGTGCTAATGTTTCTAACAGTGAAGACGGGCAACCTGCATGAACATATGGAGAATTTCAGCAAGATATGAAAACTTTAAGAGTCAAATATACATTCTAGACATTTTTAGAAAGGGTGACAGATGAAGAATGCCTGCAACAGTTTCATCATTAGAGTGAGACAGCCAAGGAAAGAATCAGTGAATGTGAAGCAAGGAATTAGGTCAATAGAAATTACTCAAACTGAAACACAAATGGGGGGAGAGAGACAGAAGGGAACATCTAATAGGTGTGTAACAAAATCATATTTAAAAATAGCTCAAAACCAAAATAAAGAAAACATCTTGAGAATAACCAGATAAAAAGACAGATTACATGTGGAGGAAAAAAAGTCGACCTTACAGCAAGCTTCTCATCAGAAACTATGCAAATCAGAAAACATGGCTTGACATCTTTCAAATTTTGTGGGGGGCAGAGAGGGGAGAAGCTGTCAGTCTCAGAATTCTATGTGCAGAATACAATATATTTTAAGACATTAAAAGTAATGACTTTTTCAGGAAAAAAAGCACAGAATTAATTATCAGCATACCTTCACTACAAGAAATGTTAAAGGAAGTTCTTGAGACAGAAGGAATAAGATGCCAGACAGACACAAAGAAATGGAGACCCATGATAATGGAGACCCATGATATGGTTAAAATAAAAGCTAATATAAAATATTTTTTCCTTAATTTTAACCCTTCTAAACAATAATTTTCTGTCTACAGCAAAAGTACTAGCAGTGCATTGTGGGCTTATAGCTTATGTAAAGATAAATTATGTGACAATACCACAAAAGATGAGACAGAGGAATTGGAAGTGGACTGTTGTAAGGCTCTTTTACTACAATGAAGCAATATAATATTTTTTAAAGGTGGCCTGCAGTGAATTAAATATATATATATATAGTAAACCACAAATATAAATTTTAAAAGTGATATGAATAATGAGCCAATAGTGAAGATTAAAAAAAGAAAAGAAAAAACCCAAGGTCAGGCAGAAAATGAGGAATGAAGGAACAAATAAGAGATGCAATAAATAGAATACAAATAGCAAAATGGCAGATTTTAAGCAAACCATATCAATAATTACATTAAATGTGAATGGTCTAAATACTTGAATTAAGAGACAGATTTTCAGATTGGATTAAAAAGCAATAATACACTATCTATAAGAAATCCACCTTAAACATACAGAGCAGGTATATTAAAAGGAAAATGATTAAAAATATACAACAAAAACAGTAGTGGAATGAAAGCTATACTAGCTATACTAATATTAGACAATAGAATTCAGAAGAAGGAATATTTCCAGGAGTAGAGTAACATTACATAATGAGAAAGGGGTCGATTTTCCAAGATGTAACAATCTTAAATGAGTCTGCTCGGAAAAACTCACCTTTAAAATGCATAAAGCATCAGTAATAGAACTGAAAATAGAAATGAAAAAGAAATGCAAAAGTGTACAGCTATAGTCACAGACTTGTCGACACAGATAATCAATAACCAATCTAAAGATAAGAAAGATAGAGTGATATTTAATGAGCTAATGCTGATGATAAGCCCAGAAGTATTACCTCCCCCAGGTAAGAAAGCATTCCGGAGAAGTGTGGTTCATAGCATGGTCATATACCATTTCAGAACAAAGAACATATATTAAGTATGACAGGAATACATTTTTTTCCCCCAAAGCGACAAGGCGATGTTTTGCTGCAGTTTAACACATACACAGCAGGTCAACTCGACCTTGGTTCTCTGGGAAGAAAAGCTTATCTTCAAGGAGTACTGGTACTGGCATCAGAGAAAGGGAGCTATTCATCCCTATCTTTAAAAAGTGCATTCTTTGCTTTGGGACAATGTTTGAAGCAGATGTACAATGTGTGTTCTGTGGACCATAAGTCAGGCTGCTCTGGGAAAAACAAGTCTTAGGCCGAATCAGATTTAAACCAGAACGGCTTCCCCATATATCTCAATATGTGAAAACTTATTATTCTTATCAGACTTAACATTCCTCTTTCAGTAACTGATAGAAAAAGTGAAAATTGGTAAGGATTTAGAAGACCTAATTGGTATTTATTTAATGTTCTACTCAACAACAGCAGAATAGTCACTCTTTTCAAGTGAAAGTAGAACATTCAGTAAGATAGACCATATTCTGGGAAATAATGCAAATCTCAATATTCCTCCTGAACATAGAGGTAAAAGGCCTCCATAAAAGAGAAGCCAATAGAATCTAGAGATACATACAAATGGTAACACGAGCAAGTTGGCTGTACCCTGGAATGCAGGTTGCTTCGATGCTCAAAAATCAGTCATTGTGATTCATCATGCCAAAGAAGAAAAAAGATTGTCTTATCTAAATAGGACCGAAAAACAATCTATTCATGATAAAAACTTATCCACAACCTAGGAATAGAAAAGAAATCCCATAGTCTTATAAAAGGCATATAAAATAACCTACGGCAAACATTGTCCTTAAAGACGGAAGCTCTTCCCCAAAATCCGGAGCAAGGCAAGAATATCCTCTCTAACCACCTCTCTTCAGTGTCACAGGGAAGACTTAAGGCAACGGGACAATGAAGAGAAATAGATGGCACACCTATCGGAAGGGAAGGAAAAATATTTTCTCTGTCCACAAACAGCATAAATGATTACACAGAAAATACCAAAAAGCCTACAAGAACCTACTGAATTTATATGTGAGTTTAACATGGTCACAGTATAACAATATCAATACACAAGAAGTAAGTGCATTTCTTTATTCTAGCAATGGCCATTGGGAGCCAAAATTAAAGAAAGAGTTCCTTTTACAATAGCACAGAATTAGGAAATTCTTAAGTATAAATCTAGAAGATATTGGTAGATTCTGCATGTTGAAAACTACCAAATGCTGATTTAAAAAAAATGAAACTCTAAAAAAATTGAGGTAAATGCCATGTTCACAGATGGCTCAGATGTCCGTTCTCCCCCATAGAATCTAGATTCCATGGAATCACAACCAATATACCAGCAGAATTTTTCTGAGATATTGACAAAATGGATCTAAAATTTATATTAAAAGGCAAATGATTAGAATAGCCAAAAAAATTTTTAAAGAACAAAGTCGGAGCACTCACACTATCTGATTTTAAAATTTATGATGAAGCTGTAATAATCAAGACAAAGTGGTATTTGCAAGAGAATTTGCATGTCAATCAATGGAACAAAATTGAGGGCAGAAATGACTCACACACATATGGAACATTGGTTTTTGTCAAAGTTGCAAGGGCAATTCAAAATATAAAAGATAGTCTTTTCAACAGATGGTTTTGGGACAATTGTACATGGATGTCCCTCAACCCTTACCTTACACCATATAAAAACTTAAAATGGATCACAGGTCTAAATGTAAAGCCAAGAACTATTTCTAAGGAAGTGGGTGACGATGCTGGGCAGAAAGAATAATTAACTCATTTATTCTTCACAGTCATCCTGTGAGATGGACAGTGTTGTCATCTCCATTTATGGATCAGGAAGTGGGGTACAGAGAGGCCAAGTAACTTACCCAAGGTTGCACAGCCAGTAAGTGGCAGAGCCACTTGGAGCAGGACCTAGTTTGGGCCTTTAATCACTGCACTAAATTGTCTCTTGTGTGTGGTACTGTAGTTAAGCAAAAGAGCCCACAGAAAATTCCTGACAGCCCGTCCTGAGGGTCAGAGGGCTGGGCCAGGAAGTCTTCCAGGACATCCTGACAACTAAGCTGAAACACAGTTGGACCTGAAAGTCATGATACTTCTTCAGCAGAGCTCCTGTGAGAATTCCGATGGGCCAGGGTCGGGAACTTCCTTTGAGGGATGAGGGTGCGTAGATGCTTGGGTCCTCTGACCGCAGAGCAGGTTTAGGTTCTCCCTTCCTGCAGCCTGTCCCCAGCGACTTCCCTCTATTCTGAGCATTTCTGCCTCTTCCTGGGAGTGACTGACGGGCTGTCTCCTGGGCCCCTTTCTTTCTCTTTCAAGCAGTGTGTTTGGGTATCAATGATCAATGCAGAAGGGCTGGTGCTCGCGGGCCAGCAGTAATGGGAAGCGTTTTCAAAAGGACGCCTGCACCTCTGTTTCCCTCAGCTGTGACTGCCTTCAAAGATGGGGTCAGTCACAAGAAGACTCTTGAAATTAAAGAATGGTGAAGTCAGAAAAGACAAAAAGATAGGACTTTAAGTGTCCATTTTTTTTCTTGCTATTACTAGGATGCTGAATACCCCTGCCACCCATCCACTAACAGGCCTGACAGCAAAGAGAGGCAGACTCTGCCCACCTTGTGATGAGGGTCAGGAAGACAAAGGCATGCGTCAAGTCGGGAGATAGGAGGGAGGATGTTTTACAGACAGGATCCTGGAAGAAAGCAAAGAAGGTAAAGGAAGTTATGCAGCAGCTTCTGGGCTATTTATATATCGAGTGTGGGACTGCAGGGGCTGCAGATGCAAAGATGACTCCCACAGCCCCACCCCCTACGTGACTCACTGCCCATCATGGGTGAGCAAGGACTTGGGGGGTCCCTGGGGAGGGCGTCCACTGGCCCATCTGGGAGAGCCATGAGCGAGTAAGCATTTGATTTGAAGAATGGCAGAGAATTCACCAGACTGGGTGAACCCAGGTTGAGCTCACGCTGGGTCCTACGTTAGTGAAGAGAACAGTTAGACTGGTGGGGTCCAGGGCTCAAACGGTGCCCTTTGGCATTGGTCCCTTTATCTCTCTGTTCTTCTGTATTGGCCTCTTTCTCAGACAGGCCTTCCCTACGTGAGGACAAGGAAGGCCACCAGCTATAACAACCTCCATCCCGGAAGCTAAGAAACCAGTAATCACAGTGAAAGTTCCAGGTAGGTCTCATTGCTTGTGCCCTTGACCCTGAAATGATCATACACCAATGCACTGTGGTGCTTTGATTGGTCAGGTCAGGAACTACTGCCTTCCCTGTAGTCTTGGGGTAGGTCAGCCTCAGTGGAACCAGATGGCTGGAGAGTAGCAGAGGGCTATTTTCCCTAAATAAACCATGTGCTACCAAGAAAAGTGGAATTGGCTGAAGCAGGAGAATCAAATGTTCATCCTAAGCAGTTGTTGGAAGATGAAATGGAAAGCAATTTGGGGCTACCTTGTGATCCAAATTGAAAGCAGGCAGATGCAGGCTCCAGAGGAAAGAAACAGGAGGTCCAAGGGCCAGATAAGTAGTTTTCTTTGTATTGTTTCACTCTATTATGAAAATAAATAAAATGTTGAAGCAGTTTAAGAAATAATTTCCTCTCTTTGGAGCAAAACTCTAGCTTGGCTCAGAAATATTGCTTTCATTGTCTGCCCACTGTTTGCAACACTGCAAGAACAGTTTACAAGAGTGTTAATAAAATGAGATGGAAAGTTTTTATTTGTTCCAAAGTTTACAGACAGGAGAAGACTCTGGGTGTGTGTGTGTGTGGGTGGAGGGGACACTTGAACACACAGTTTAAAAGAAAAAGAGAGAGAGAAAAAAAGCAAACCCTCTTCTTCACCCACCTACTCAGACTTACCATCCTTGGAGGAACATAGGAAGGAATGCGCTGATGGGATGGTTTGCCTGTCTGAATACTAGTGATGAAACCATCCCCAGCCCGGGGTGGGAGGGTCACTCCTTAGTAATTCAGTCTCGGTGTTGGCATTTAGTGTCAAGTTCCAGGAACTGGTTATTTAACGAAGGAAAAGACAGCAAAGTAAGCTAGTGGCTCATTGGTTTGTAATACATCCATCCGTGGGTCCTCTCGACACACGTCACCCTTCCTGCCCCGGGTGGGCAGAGACCACAGAATCATGGTCTCTTGTTCAGCTGCATCTCAGGTGCGAGAAAGCAGGAAGATGTTGCGTGTCCTCTGTTTGCTGGCCGATGCTGTGTCTCACAGGAGACTGGAATCATCCTCTCCTTTGTGTCTTCGTATGAAAAGAGGATGCTAAAAAATGTCACTTATTCACTAGTCAACACCATGATTGCTTAATTCTGATGAATACAAATCAGAAGGGGAAATTTTTGCATATGTGATTTATCAGAAATTCAACTGCTTTATTCCACCAGGTGTTCATATATTTTGCCAAGTTTCTTCCTTAGGCCAAGTGTTTAGAGAATTTCAACAACCCAGTTATCTCCCCAGAATTAAGAATTCCGCCTATTATGACTGAAGATTCATTTAAATAAGAGCAACTTTTTCTGTCATAACTTTTCCTTTACTGTATGTCCACCATTTCTGAATAGTGTCATTTTTATGAGGGTAAAATGGCTCTTAATTGCTAGCATTTCAGATTCAGTCCAAAGTCCACCGACCTCAACTAGCAGCGATTTCATGAAAATTGTATTTTTCATTCAATTTGATAACATAATAAAAAGTATTTGGTAAAAACTGGCCTAAAGAGGAGCTACTGACAGGCTAAACTAAGGAAGATGCTTCAGATGTCACTGGGATGAGAGCCCAATGCACCACTCATTTCTGCATTGGGAATTGGAATGGTCATTTGCTGTGTCAACTGTCCCTCCCTGCTTTGCAGCCACTGGGACCTTGATGGAGATGGAGGAGCTGAGGGATTTACACACTGGGGAAGTCAGTTACCAGGTGAATTCTAAAGCAGGGGCAGCCAGCTCAGACGCTGAGCTTCAGGGGTCTCCTGAGAACTTTCCAGGCTCCAAACCGAGGTTGAAGAAAATGAATTACCTTACAGACCCACCCCCACCAAAAATGGTAATTGGGGTCTGCATACCACAGTCTGTAAGGAGACAAGCTCCAGAAGTTTATCACTCATGATTGGCATGCCGTCAGGGGGCTGTCCATGCATGTCTTTACATTCTGTGCATTCTCCAGAGTTTTCCAAATACTAAGTATGGCTACAGCTGAGGAAGACTCTATGAAGGAGGCTGGTGGAAGAAATAGTGATGGTGATGTGTTGGAAGGAGCACAGTTTTCCTGTGAGAGTGGGTGTCCAGCCACAAGAAGGCTGATGTGCAGCTGCTGTGTCCCTGTCTTCCTCAGTCAGACCCTTTTCATGACAGCTGGGCTGCTGTGCTGGCCTCACAGAATTATCCCTCTTCTTTCCCCTGCAGCTCACAGCAGCCGTGCCCTGTCGGTCTGTGAGCAGCACCTGCACTTGATGCCCATCTGAGATGCTCGTTATCTTCCATGAAGGTCATTCAGGGTCACTGTCAGTGGAACAAGAAGACAGGAAGAGTGTCAGTCACGGGCAAGTCTTCTGGGGAATAAGGTCTGCTCCTCCCATTCCATCTTCTGTATCTCTGCAGTGTTGACAGCAAACAATGTCCTGTCTGAACATTTGATATCCTTTAAAAATATACAACTTGTGAGCACTGGGCTCATTTTCAGTATTCTATCATAATTTAAAATAGTCTACCTTTTGATTGACAAAATTTGCAGAGGGAGATAGAGGGGAGGGAAGGATGAGGGGAGAGAGAGAGATCTCTAATACCTGTTTAAAATTCACTAGTATTCTTTAACGTAGGACCCACAGGAGACCAGCAGCTGAGGTACAAAGCGGTTCCCAGTTTTGTCTTCAGGAGACCTCCACGTTATTCCTGTTTCCTGAGAAACACCATGAACTGTGTCTGTAATTTCACCCCAGCCCCCAGTCTGCCAGGGGCTACTATTAAATTTGCAGCCACTGAGCCCGATCCAAAAGGTAATGTCTGATAGTCCATAAATACTTGACATCTTTTACTCCAGAGCCAGCCCCACAGTAATTTTCACAGCTCTGCTTAGGCAGCAAAGCTAAGCAAACACACACCAACATTCTTTCTGCTAAGCTCAAAGTATTGACATATCTTAGCATACTTCAGTCTGCGTAAAACCACAATGTCATTTTTCTCTTTAGAGCATTAGAAAAAAAGGTGAATTTGAGCTATTTTGTTGGGGGGGTGGATATTTTGACTTTCTTTGAACATTTATTTCATCCCAAGGAGCATTGACATGCTTCCGTGAAAGTGCTTATGTTGATCTCTGGGAAGAGAGCGGGAAGACATGGCACGTCCTTAATTTGACTGTTTTAGACCCAGTTAAGGTCCCCTGTGCTCATCCCACAAGAGCTCAGTCGGGTCACACTCTGGCCGCTGCATGTGGTGCAGTGATCACGCAGGAGAGCGCATGCAGCACCCTTCAGAAAATGCGAACCCACAGGCAGGGGTGAGCACCCCCAAATGCATGAACGCTGGGCCTCTCTGGGGAGGGTTATTTGAGTTTGGATAGAGATTTTTACAAAGTGGGAAAGTTGTAAAGATTGAAACCCAAACCCTATGCATCTGTAGATTTCTTGTTCTTTTCCTTCATGTTTTGTTTTCTTCAAGGAATTTTATTTTCTGTAGCAAAGCAGAGGACATGAGAATGGATGTTTGGGAGATGCAGAAATAGGATAGAAGCTCAAAATAAAGTGATGAGGAAAGAATCGATCGCTCAGGCGGGATGACCAGGATTTCCAGTGAGAGGAGGCAATGAAGAATGGATGGGCAGGTTTTCTTCCTCTAATCCTCGCAGGATGGATGGTACCCAGGCTGCTCTGCAGTCAGCAAAGAATAATAGCTGTGATACACAGAATATTCCCGAGAACAATGACTACTGCTGTTTAAAGTCAGGAAAGGAAAACTTTCAGTAACAAACACTCTTTGTTAGCTGAAGTCAACAGTGGGTTGAAATGCACCCACTTTGGAGGTAGAAGGTTTGGCAGTTGTCTAGGAAAGCTGAACCTAGACTTACACACGACCCAGCAATTTTGCCCCTAGGTATACACCCGAGAGAAATGAAGGCATCTGTCCAACAGAAGACACGTATATGCATTTTCATAGCAGGTTTATTAACAATAACCCAAACTGGAAACAACACAATGCACATTCATATGATGGAATACTACACAGCAACTAAAAGAATAAACTAAATTTTCATTTCTGGACAAGATAGAGTAACAGGGACTGAATTTATCCTCCCACCTGAAACAACAACAAAAAGAAAGTAAACAAAATAAATGAAGCAGCATTTTTCCAAGACATCAGACAGAAGACGGCGCTCCCTGAAGGACGGAGACAAATGAGGCGAAATCTCTGCGCGCTGGCTCGGTGCCCGGAGGGAGCTTTCAGGCCACGGTGTGGGTAGGGGTATCCGTGTGGAGCCTGCGAACAGCCTAGACTTGAGAAGATGGAGCTGATGCCAGGGGACACGCTGGCTGGAGCTCACAGAGTGCCAAAGAGAGCACAGCTGCCGAGAGGGAAGCACGGGGACCCGCAGAGGGTTCCCAGGAGCTTCCACAGTGGGCTCATCAGCGCATGCGTGTGGGCGATGCCCGGAGGCCCAAAAAGAACCATTGCTCACACCGGGCTGGGAATAGCACCTTCCGAGACCCTGGGGTGGGAGTCTTCAGGTGCCCCCATGGCATGTAAGCAAACATGAGTAGCACTGTTGAGGTGGTGTTCACACAGTGCCATCACCCGGGGAGCTTTACAAGCCTGGATGTCCAGGCCCCACCCCAGACCGGTTCATCAGACTCTCTGGGGAGAGGCCCACTGACTTCCCAGGGGATTCCAATGCCAGCCGGTGTGGGACCCGCCACTGTATGGGTCCTTTCTTGCACAGGTGGTGACAGGATGGGTGAACCAACCTGGGTCCACATACTTCGCTTATTGTTGTTTGCTGTGCTCACAATCGGTGGGATGGACAAGAGATATGTGATGTGCCTGAGGTCCCCCTTCTGACCACTTCTGCCGCAGACGGTTGTGCTGTGCTCACCACTGCCATTCGTCTCTGAGATGTCCTTTTCCTCTTGTCCTTTCTGCTTGTGCCTCTGTTTGGAGTTTAACACGGCCAGGTTTAATTTAATTTACACCAGGTCAGTTTGCCTATGCTAAAGTCAGAGGTCCTGGGAAAAACAGTAGGTCAGCAACTTGGTCCGCAGCACTGGAGGGAGGTGGAGATAAACCAGCTTGGGTCCTCAGCCTCTAGGAACAAGAAGGAGAGATGAAGACAGCTGTTTTGCTATCCCCACAGTGTGGGTGTTTACACAGCTGAATGGACGTGACTTGGTGGCTTGTAAAAAAGTGTGTTTCATAAAATACCTCCCAGATGCTGGCAGGTTTTTAGAAACCATCAATGTTTCCCTGAGAGCAGAGGGATGGAGAATTGAGGATGCTGCTGCAAGCCCCAGAAAAGCTAAGGAAAGGGCAGAAAGATGGACGTGTTGAAGGATGAACACAAATCATGTTATCTTATGCGGAGTGTCACAGCTGGAATCACAGGGCATCCCCACACTGGACGAGCTTCTGGCACTGACGGAATGAGCCGCACAGGACTTCAGGACTTGTTTTATGCTCGAGGAAGATTCACCCTGAGCAAACATGTGTGCCAATCTTCCTCTGCTTTATATGTGGGAGAGGACTGAATCACTTACAAAACCAGCATGGTTTATTCCCAGGGACAGAGAGCTGAGGAGTGAGGACCCTTACTTCTCAATGGAGACTCTGATTAATTATAATAATCCAACAACAATAATAATCTACTGGTAATAGCAGTGTAACCTGATATATGTCAATATATATATCAATAAATCAATAACCTGATACAAGGTCCTCTGGATGTCAGCCGAGGCTCTCCCTCTGGGCTGTCTTTGTTTCCCCAGATCATTCCAGTTGCAGAGTCCCGCCATCTCAGCCTCCACAGGAAATTGACTCATAACAGAAACGTATTTGAGATTTGGTAATTGAGTTTTATTGAATTGTGCAGAACTCCCCTGATTTCCCTACTTGTCAGATCTCTTTGGACCCCTCTTCACTTTCTTTCCCATCTCCATCTCTGCCTTTCAGCCCCTATCCGCTCCTCCCCCACCTCAGGTGCTCCAAATTCCCTAGTTATGTGAAGAATATCCTACCTCCAGGAAGAAACATTGGCATTAGATACAGGTCCTACATAAAGATGGTTTGTTAATGTAATCCCTTCACACAAGACAATGTTCCTTTTAAGAAAAATGTTTGCATAGAATGTCTTCAATCCCATTGTAATAATGAGAAAAATGGCAGTAATACTAGTAGCTAATGTTTATTGAGTGCTTTTCCTGTTCCAGGCATTGTTCTAAGAATTTGGGATTAATAATTCCTATAATCCTCACCATAACCCTCAGAATGAGGTGCTGTTTTTAATAGACATTATTGTTTACAACAGTTTTAGATTTACAGAGAAATTGTAAAGTTAGCCCAGAAAGTTCTCATACACCCCACACCCAGTTTCCCCTATTTTTAACATCTTGCACAGTATGGTATATTTGTTATGATTAAGAAACCAATGATGATGCATTATTAGTAGTAAAAGTCTAGAGTTTATTCAGATTTCCTAAGTTTTTACCTAGTTTCCTTTTTCTATTCCATAACTCCATCTAGGACATCACATTACACATACTCGTCAGGTCTCCTTGGACCCTTCTTGGCTGTGGCAATTTCTTAGATTGTCCTATTTTTGATGACTTGGATGGTTTTGAGGGGTACTCGTCAGTACTTTGTAGGATGCTCCACTACTGGAATTTGTCTGATGTTTATCTCATGAGTACGTGGGGGTGATAGTTTTCGGGAGGGAGACCACAGAGGTAAGGAGCCATCTGCATCCCATCGTATCAAGAATACATACCACCAATGTGACATCACGGTCGATACTGCCCTCGATCACCTGGCCTCAGTCCCACTTGTTGGGTGTCTCCTCTACAAATCTACTCTTGTTCCTCCTTTTCCATTGTGTCCTCTTTGGAAGGAAGTCACCAAGCACAGCCCACACCTGAGGAGTTGTGCTCACCCTCCTCTAGGGCAAGGTATCTACATAAATTATTTGGAATTCTGGTTGCATGGAAAATTTGTCTCTTCTCCTCCATTTATTAATTTACTCAATCATTTATTTCTATCACTATGGACTCATGGACAGTTATTTTATACTTGGGGTTATAATTCAAGACTACTTTATTTATTTGCTTACATTGTTCCAACTTTGGCCATTGGGAGCTCTTTCATTTGGCTCTTGTGTTCCTTTGACATATCACCATCAATGTGGGGTTTTTTTTTTTTAGCACTTCCTCACTTTCTGGCACTATAAGATGCTCCAGACTTACCTTGTATATTTCATGCCTCTGTCCTAGAATCAGCCTTTATCCAAGGAACCCTGATCCTTTTCTTGGAGAACGATATTAGAAGCCAAGATCTCCATGCTGGGTGTGCTCATTGTTACCGGGTGCCATTTCCTTTAAACCCTTTCAGCTGATGGAGCAGGGAAATATATATGGGTACGCCAACCCATGTATACACAACACATATCTATAAATATTTCCATCTGTAGCCATCTGTATCTATATTAAGGTAAACATGAATTCATACTGATGTGTCCAATTCTGATTCATTACCACATGGATTATTCTAGCCTCCTCTTGCTTTTCTGTAAATTCCCACTCCAGCAGTCAGAAGTCTGGTTCCCACCATCTGCCATCTGTTTACTGAACTGTTCAATTCTTCATGGGTGCTATTTTTAAAAACTTTTGAAATAATTTTACACCCACATAAAAATGGCAAAAATCATGCTGAGTTCCTGTGTCCCCTCCACCCAGTGTCCCCTGATGAGAACATCTTACAGAACCACACTGCAATGACTAAAACCAGGAAATTAACATTGGTACAATACTGTTAGCTGACTTATAGACCTTATTTGGGTTTCACCAGCTTTTACATGCATATTTTATTTTGTAAATGGTTCTATGAAATTTTATCACATGTACAGATTCATATGACTACTGCCACAATCAAGAAACAGAAATGTCCCATCACCCGAGGAAACTCCCTTGAGTTTCCCCCTCACAGTCTCATCTTCTCCCCAACTCTGAGTCCTGTTCTCCTTCACTACAATTCTGTCATTCGAATCAGACAGAATGTAACCTTTTCAGATTAGCTTTTTACAAACTCAGCATAATGCTGTTATGATCCATCCAAGTTGTTTCGTGTATCAATAGGTCATTCCTTTTTACTGCTGAGTAGTATTCCATGCTAAAGATGTACCTCGGTTTGTCCTTTCACTCTTTGAGGGACATTTGGATTGTTTCTGGTTTGTGGCTATTACAATTAAAACTGCTATGAATGTTCGTGCACGGGTTTCTGGGTGAGCACAAGTTTTCTTTTCTCTAGGAATACCCAGGAGTGGGATTGTTGGGTTACGGATGTGGTAACTGAGACACACAGCAGTTACAAAACATGTCTGATTTCACTGTTTGTAAGAGGAAGACCCAAGATTTGGGCATGAGATTTGGGCAGATCTTGTGTTTCTAACCACTACACTCTGCTGCTCTTTAATAACTGTAATCATTATAACATGAATACCTATGTGACCTGAGCATCTGTCACATATGGGCCCCACTTGCAGCCCTGCACTTTAATCATCTCTAATGCTCACAACACCCCTGCCTGACGGAGGTCCTGCCATGACCCTTTGTTCATAGATCAGTACCTGAGGCTTCAGGAAGTTAGGTTGCCCTGGATCAGACTGATGTTGTGATGAGGGACCAGACCCAGGGCCAAGGCAACCACCCTCTCCGAAGGGAAGGGGATCGGCTTTGTCCTTGGTCATGCAGTGTTACCACATGCATAAAGACAGCTAATCCTGGCTCTATGATGAGACGTGGGGCCATGAAGCTTCTAGAACAGTGCATCCCATTGGACTCAGGCAAGGCCAACTCATTCTTCTTGGTGACATATGGGAGCACAATGGCTCTGTGCCAGTTTTGTTTTTGCTTCTCAGGATTTTAGAGACAGTTTGTTACCATGCTGAAAATTCCACTTTATATAATTCCATGAGAACTTTGGGCCTTGAAGTGTCTGACAAACATCTAGGGTGGGGGAGCTACTTCTTTTGACCAGATGATGGATGTATCTGCTCTAAGCTTTAAGCTTCTTTGGTCCAGGCATCAGAGATCATCTCTGGCTATCTGAAACAATAAGAAAAGTAACTGGAAGAACATCACGGGCTGCAAGAATCTACAAGAATACTGGAGCACATGACTCAGAAGAGGAAATTCTAGGGACCCAAGTACAAGAAAACACCCTGGACTTTCTTGAGATAGTTTTTGCCAAAGGAAGTTCAAATCCTTTCCAACACCCCTGCATTTATCAGACCTGCTCTGAGTTTCTGTTCCCAGTTGCTTATAAGTGAATGTGTGTTCAGACTCTCCAGTGGCTATTTACAGTTTCACCCTAGTTTCCTTTTATAGTTTGAAAGCTCCTGGTTTTCCCAGACTGAAGAATTCTTTGTTTTATTCCAAGTCATGAGCAGGTGGGAATTGGTTTTCTAGGCAGGGGGCCCTCTGTCCACATTTAAAATCTTGCTACTTAGGCACCCTCCTTAGGTGTTGGCATTTAATTACAATATTGCCTTCCCACAGAGGGAGAATGTTCATTCCCTGGGAAGAGGAAGGGGAAAGTACCGGCCATGCAGAACCAACACCAACATGGGCTCCTTTCTCAGTGCTAACCTTAGCTAAGGCCCTGCTCTTCACATTAGGAGCATGAATGTTCTGTTGCATTTCCCAGGCTCCAATCCATTTTCCTCCTCAAAGGAGGCAGTGTGGATGCAGCCATCGTTCACACAGAGAACAGGGTGAGCCGCTGTTCTGGATTCCAGTGCAAGCCCTCGGGTGATGTGTGGTGTTGCATGAGAGCGGGAAGGAAGAGCCTGTCTCAGGCCCCATCAAATGGGAAATGTTTACCTGTTGTGAATAGGGCTTCTATGAACATGGGGGGGGGGCATATATCTTTTTGAGTTAGTGTTTTCACATTCTTTGGGTAAATGCCCAGAAGTGGAATAGCTGTGTGGGGACCAGAATTGGCCACCTCAACATGTGTCTCTCTACCTTGATCATTTTCACTGGAGGCTTTGACCTTCCCCGCCCCCACTAACTGTCTGAAGGGATTTGGGATGGAAAGCCTGTCCCCAGGACAGGCCATCACCATGGATAACTCTGGGTATGAATAGACTGGGAGGGTCTTTGCTGGGCCCATTCTTAGCAAAGTTCTGTTTACCAGAGATTTACATTTGTAAGGGAAATCTCCATTTGTAAAGGTATCTCCCTCTCTGTGCCAGAAGAAGGGGGGATGACTTTATCTGTAGAAACTTATCAGTGCAGAATGCAAGGACTTAAATCTGCATACTCTTGTTTACTGTGCTTTTTCTTGTAATCCCTCATGGCTGACACCCCCAACCCCCAAAAATCTTCCTTCTTCTATGTAAGAGGGAGACCTCCGACATTCTGTGGAGATATACTCAGTTTCCCCAGGTCTCTCACATGTATACATGTTATAAAGCTTTGTTTGATTTTCTCCTGCTATTCAGCCTCATGTTAATTTAATTTGTAGCCCAGCCAGAAAGGACCCAGAGTGGGCAGAGAAGCTCTTTCCCCCCTTCAGCTGGGTCATATGATATTTCTATTTTTAATTTTTTGGGAAATCTCCATACTGTTTTCCATAGTGGCTGCACTAGTTTGCATTCCCCCTAGCAGTGTCTGAGTGTTCCCTTTTCTCTATATCCTCTGCAACACTTGTTATTTCTTCTGTTTTTAAGAAGCAACCCAAGTGCCCGTCAGTGGATGAGTGGATAAAGAAGATGTGGTGTATATATACAATGGAATACTACTCAGCCATAAAAAAGGTAAAATCATGCCATTTGCGACAACATGGATGGACCTTGAGGGTACTATGCTAAGCAAAGTAAGTCGGACAGAGAAAGACAAATACCATATGATTTCACTCATATGTGGGAGATAAACAAACAAACATATAGATACAGAGAACAGATTGATGGTTACCAGAGGAGAAGGGGGCAGAGGTAGGGTGAAAAGGGTAAAGGGGCACATGTGCATGGTGATGTGTGGAAACTAGACTTTTGGTGGTGAACATGATGCAGTCTATACAGAAGCCAAAATACAATGATGTACACCTGAAATTTACACAATGTTATAAACCGATGTGTCTTCAATAAAATAATCAAAGAAAAAAGTTTCCCCTAGGAAACAAAAAGGGAAACGTTTATGGTAAAAGCCCAAGCCCCAGTGACTGGATTTTTCAGGCCATTCCTCTCCACTTAGCGAATGCCCATCCCTGCCTCAGAAGCCTCGAGTCCTCCTCCCTGTAGAAAACCTCCCACTACCCACTGCCTTTCCCTGCATTCAAGTCATGGATCTTGATCTTTTCATGAAGAAAAAAAGCTGATTTTTCCATAAGACCTGCGTTTCTGCCTGCCTCTTGGCTGCAGGCAAATACTGTCCCCAGAGCACTCTGCCCCAGGCGCTTCATGTGGAGTGACTCTTCACCAACAGTCCCCTTTTTCTTGAAGAATGTTTCTGAGCTCTTCCTAAAAGGGAAGTAAAATGTTATGCTGTGGGGGATTTTGTGTCTGCCTATTGAAGTGTTAATGTGCTGAACTTGAAACTGAGAATGAAGAGGTTAAAAAAAATCTTCCCTAGAGCAAAAACTTTGAGATAAGCTTTGCTAACTGCAGCTGTGCATATTCAGCATAATCAGCTGTTGTTTAAAACTAACCAGGTCTTTCTGTCCCTCCTTAGTACAGGAGTGAGCTGGCTTTCCCAGAAAGTTGAGGTCCAGACATCAAGATTCAGCCTTACAAGGACAAATGCAGGCTGAAGGTGAAAACCAACCAGAAAAGTTCAGACAGTCAAGAAGAAATTCAGTCTTTGAGGCCAAATTCAGGCTGGTGGGAAGACACCAACCTGCAAGGCCACATACTCCCTCTCCCCTACGTAAAACCCCAGTACATGCCTCGCATCCTCTACCTAAAACCCCAACACATGTCCCCCATCCTCTACCTAAAACCCCAGCACATGCCTCCATCCCCTACCTAAAACCCCACCACATGCTCCTCCATCCTCTAACTAAAACCCTAGATAAAAACCTCTACCCTTTTCCATTTGAGGAGGTGGATCTGAGTTCTAACTCCCATCTCCTCATCTGGCTGCCCTTGGATAATAAATCCCTTTCCTTGCCACGAGCCTGGTGTTCCAGTTTTTGGCCCTCCTGTGTGGTGGTAAATGAACCTGTGTTTGTGTTTGGTAACAAACTGACCTCCAATGGGGGAAAAATAGATGCTTGTTTTTTCACCATCTGGGCCAAGATTGGATTCTCAAAATATCACTCTAGTGTTTTATATAAAATTGTGTCTTATAGAAAACTCTACATGGTGTCTAGTGAATATCAGATGTCCATTAATATTAACAGAGGTGGGAGGTCTGCCTTCTGTGGGAACCCTGCATACATCTCAGGACCTGTGTCTCTGGGCTCTAGTCTTTCTGAGAATAAACCTCCTGCCTGCACCCTCCCCCCCATCTATCAGAGATGCAGTGAGGAAGAGGTGAAAAGACCTGGGTCAGAATAATAGGTGACATTAATTATGCACTTAATGTGTTCCAAGAAACTTTCTAAGTTCCTATATGCTTGTTTTTTAAATAAAATCTTCACAGGATCCCTTCAAATGGCAACAGCAGAGAAGTCCTTGCTTGTGTGTGGATTCTAGACCCAACAGGTCATTGCTGAGACACCACCACAAGTTAGTTTTGGGTCTGACTTTCTCCTTGGTAAAGCGCTGGTTCTTATGCATGGTAGGTCTTTCTGCCATTCTTCTGCCACACAGGCCACGGGAATCTTGGTGGTGCTATTTACAGTGGACACTATTTCTCTGTGGCTGCTCTCAGGTGTGGAAGAATTGATCCACTTCCCCTCTGACTCTCTGGGCCATGATGGAACCCTTTGATGTTTCCTCTGGCCCATCTTCCTAGATACACCAAGCAGCTGTTCCACTCCGAAATCTTTCCAGCATTGAGGCAGATTCCCCAAACCTGTTGGGGTTTTGTGATTCTTTCTCTGGGGACCCACAATATCCCATTCTCCTCAGAGATCAATAATGTCTACTCCCACTTCCCCAAGTTCCAGAATCCCTAATCAGACTTTTTCCTAGTGGGGTAGGAGAGAGGTACAAGGGTGACTTGGACCCAGTATGTGTTTTTCCAAATTTCTTTAATTTTCTTACTTACATCTCCCATGGGGAGTTTATATTTTTCAGACCCAAAAGTCAGGTGAATCCTCTTTTCTCTTTCCATAATGTCCTACCTTCCCGAGGCAATGCACACAGAATGCGCTGGCTGCTTCCTAAATGTGAAGGGCCACAAGGCGAAGTGTGATACATGGGCTCATATTTCAAGAATATTGTTCCACCACTTGTGCCATACTTCTGAAGATGCATTGTGTTCACAAGTGGAACAGAAGTCTATGCAAGGGAAGCTGGTATGTCAGTCTGAGATCATATTACTTGTTTGTTTCTTTTGTGTTCGGTTTATTTTGCTGTTTTTTCAGTGACTTGCTAGTACACAGATAGTATGAATTTTTGCCTAAATGAGGCACCATTTCCAAGCCTGTTGCTCATTCCCTGGGCTGTCATCTCTACACTCATCCAAGTCATCACTGTGAGAATGCATCATACTCATCTGCCATCAGCCACATCTGACCAATCCCACTTCTGGGAACACCTTTTGTTCCCGGGTCCCTCCTCATTTCCCTTTAATAGTCTCTCTTCATTCTCCCTACTCCTAATGCTAGAGAGTCTCAAGGATCAGTCTTGGACTTCTTCTCCTCCTATATTCCTTCCAGAGGTAATTCCATTGAGTCTTGTGGCTTTAAATTCCATCTATACACCAAAGCCCCTCAAATGTCTATCTCTAGCTTGAGTTTCCCTCTGACTCTAGAGCCATATATCAAGTTTGCACTTAACATCTCCTACTAAATGCATAAAATATTTCTCACCTTGAGCACATCCAAAATTAATTTTCATCCCACCCCAGTGCATATCCTACAGTTTTCATTCTCTTATTAAATGGTGCCATCATTCATGCAGTTGCTCAGGTTAGAATCCTTGGAATGGTCCTTGATGCCTCTCTTTTTCTTATAATCCAGACTATTCCCCTGTTTCTGCTATTACCTTCTCAACAAGAACGTAAGCACCATGCAGGCAGACACTTGGATTGGTTCACTTCTGAATCCCCAGTGTCTGGAAGAGTGCCGCCATGTATCAGGAGCGCAAAACAGACTTGATAAATGAATGAATCCTTTACATAACCTATTGCTCTAAAGGTTTTTCTTCTAAAAATGGAAAGAAATAAGATTAATTTTTTAAAATCCCTGCCTAGAGGATTCAAGCATCTCTGTGTTTTAGGACTAAGAGTGTCTGACATTTTGAGCTTCCATTTTCCTGGTTCTCAGGGTCCAGACGATTTGGAAGGCTGATGCAGAGTAAATTCTGGGGAACAGGGCATTTGAGTGAATAATTTATATGATAATCACACACAGAGAGGACAGAACTCAGCATGTGCTCTAGAGAAAGCTTTCCAGTTAGCATCGAATAGTGATCCTCCCAAGTTTCCTGTTGTCTCAGGGGACAGCAGAGTCTGCTCAAGCAAAAATACACTTTTCCCTAAGCCCTTGCCGTCATAAAACACTGTTTAAGAACACAGGTGCCACCTCCTATTTTTAGCTCTTGGTTTTAGATGAGGGAAGCAACAAGAGATTTATGTGCCTGTCAAACGAGGACAAGATAAAGCATATCCTCCTGGTGCCTCATATATTTTTAGTTGTATGTTTTGTTCATGGTGCCGGTGATATTCCCTTCTTTTGGAATCTGTCTTCTCACTCTGCTTTGATTTGTATTAATTACTAGGAGACAAAGATGTCATCGCTATGGGTGAGACAAAGAAATTTACAAGTGAAGAAAAACATTTTCTATGTGAGAACTTGTCTTTCTCATGCAATCAGTTCTCAGAAGGTAGTCTACTTATGACAGGCATAGAGGTATGCCATGCAGGAACAGTCACTGTGCACACACCCAAGCCTTTTAGCTCCTAGGAAGTAAAAAAATGGCCTGTGCTATTCATTACTGCCCACTCCCAGTGATTCAATATCAGTCAGAGTTGATGGATATCTGGCCCGCAAGTCCCTCAGCACAGCTCAATGTTTGATTTGCACTGTGTCTGAGCTTTCAAGCTCTGTGAAAGATTTCAGCACCCATAGGATAAATCAGACTATGGATTGATGTTTGTGTTGCTATGGCAATGGATATTGCCACCATTTTAATAACTTCATCAAACTTGAGCATTGGGTAACAATGTAGCGTCTCTACATAATTTAACAACAGACCATAACAACTTGGGACTCCATTTGAAACAGTCCAGAAAACAATGAAAAGCAAATAGAAAAAAAATCATCTCGAGCCTGAGATGTGTAAATATTTGAGCTGTGCAAGTGGACATTCCCTGAAAAAGGTTCTATGATTGGAAGCAGTATTTCTGACAAATAGTGCAAACCCATGATTAGTTGTAAAAAAACGCCTTACACCTTTGTGTCCAGACCAGTTTTTCCCCCTCACTTTCAAGTAGGCAAAGGGAAATCCATGCTTGCTAATTATTAGGATACCTGGTGGGAAGACCTTTTTCACAGGCTTCTGTGATGTGTTTATAATCACTGACCGCTGGACAATGGAACATTAGTTTTGGGCAAGGATACTGGTATTTAAAGATATGATTGCTACAGATTGAATCTGTGTCCAAATACTGCCAATGAGTTAAAATTGTTAATGGTGTTAACAATTTTCCTAATCATATGATTAAACTGTTTTTACTCCTATATATTCCTTTTTTAAAAACTCAAACATAGTTTGTGAAGAAAACTACATCAGTATTTCTCTCTAGTGTGTCATTTTCACTGGGACGAACGAGATAATTTACCATTATTCCAGCTATGCCCTAATGCTGTTGGTGTCTCCCTGGGTCAAAGGAAGGTGTGTTTACATAACAAGGAAAGCCTTGGTCAAGGTGGGGTTGAAATAAATTTCAGAGTTAGGAGAGCTGTCAGCCCTGCGCCATTCCTTGAACATGTGCTTCCCCAAGTTGCACGTGACCATCCAGGACCGCGTAACAGGCTACTGGTGAGGTCCTACCTATAAGTGTCCAATTTTGTTTTCAGAGTCAAGTCCAGAAGATGCTGTTGAAATGAGTGAATAGATAAAGGCTTTACGGACACAAGTCATAATTATTTTCTCTCTCAGTTTTACCACACTATTCAATCTTTCGACTCGACCATGCTTTAAGCTCTGCCTGTATTCGTTACCTGAGGACATGGCTGAGTTTAGATCTTGAGTTCTTGGAATAGGAGCTTATTTCTCGACCTCTTGTCTCCCCAGTAACTCAGCCCAATTCTCCACTGCACTTGGCAGGGTCTCAGTCAATATTTTTGAAATCACTTACTGGGATTCCAAGCTTCTGGGGGGTTCAAGGAGTGATTAAATGGGGCATGGTTTCCTTTTAAATTTTACTTTATTTTGTTAACTAGATGTTGAATAGAATGTCTTTGCTTCAAGAGGTGTTGTGAACAGATATGACGGGAGAACAATAAATGTCATCTTGTCGTAAAATCTTGAACAAGTGGGTGCTTCCATACTCAAGATATTTAAATTTCTGGGGGGTAAGTACCAGACCACTAAATCTTTTGTTGTCTCCTCTTCATCAAGAATAAATACAAAATAAGCACATGTTTCTAGACGTCACTGACTAGCCTCTCCCCTCCGTACACAACACCACCCTCAGATAACTGGCTGGCAGCCATGCTGGAGTTAAACAATATTATGAGAATTTCTGGTTGGGTCTTTGAGTAACTGAAACCCCATGGACTGGTTTTAAGTTTAACTGAACCCGAACAGCAGTTTGTGTTAAATCAAGGGCCTCATGACAGCCCTGCACAGTCAGAAATGTTGGGGGCATGGAGGTGTGTATTTGTACTACACTATTTTCTTTCTTTTGCTGAAGAAGATTGGCCCTGAGCTAACATCTGTTGCCAATCTTCCTCTATTTTGTATATGGGTTGCAGCCACAGCATGGCTGATGAGTGGTGTAGGTCTGTGCCTGGGATCTGGGCCAGAGACCTAGGCTGCCAAAGTGGAGTGTGCCAAATTTGACCATTACACCATGGGGCTGGCCCCTGTACCACACTATTTTTAGTTTATCACATATGCCTCTCTTGCCTGGCTGCCTTCAGAGAGTCTGCCACCTCATGCACTGCTAAGTGGGCAGTGGGTCCAGTGATGCTGGCCCTGTGTGAAGATGATTAGATCAAAGTGAGCACTGAGGCCAGAACTGGCCCAATTGGAACCTCTTTCCTGGGAATCAGGATTTGGGACACAGATTTGCTATTCAGTCTCTGCTGGACAGTTGCAAGGAAAAGTGTGGCAAAGTCACGGCTGAGGGGGGCCAGGTTTGAATCATATGTGCAGGGATCAGAGAATGCATACCTATGCGGAGGGAAAAGAAAGGGGCAGAGAGTCAGAGAGAAGAGAAAAACGATCAGGATCCCCCCAGGAGCGAGCATGGAGAGAGGCGCTGTCTTGTTTATCGGGAATAATCACTTTTTGACTGCTTGTCTTTCCACCAAACCCCCTCTTTGCCTCAGCCATCCAAAGCAAACCAAATAAGGCCTGGCCAAGTGAGATGAATTTCTAAGATAAAGAAATTATCTCTGAGACGTCTCTCCCTCCTTGGTGGGCCTGAAATGAACTGATACCCTCCCATGGATTCTCTCTGCATGTACTGATTACTATTTCTTTTCAAAATCCTGCCAATGGATAATATGTAAAGGAAGGTGTATAAATTTAAGGAAGTGAAGTTATTTGGTACTCAGACCAGTATTTATTTTTTGTTTTTTTTTCTCATTTTCTTGGTTAAAATGCAACATACTATTAGGAAAAAATGGTTGACATTACGATTTGAGTATGAAAAAACATACAAAATGTTTGGCTTTGGCAGTCACACTTGGCAGTATCCAATGAAATTACATGATTCTTAAATACAAATTTTTTGGAAACCAATTTGAAGTTGCCTGAAAGATTCCATCAGTTTACTGAGAAAACACCACGATTGGTATTTCCAGCAGTTTTTTTGCTAAATAATGGCTACATTTGTAAACGTGCATATATATCCCATATATGTATGTGTGTATATGTGCAAGTGTATACACACAATTAGTAAGTTTCTTGTTGTTTGGCAGTGTTGAACATAGCAAATATGTTTAATATAGCAAAATTTTGACAATATCTAAGTACAACACAGAATTCATGTTTACTAAGAAGTTATAGTAGGAGAAATAATGAGAAAGTTCACACTTCAGATGGACCAGCTTCTAGAAGAACCACATGCTGAGTTACTTTATAAACTAACTCCCCTGACAGAGCTTCAGCTCAAATGGGCAACCAGGTCCTCTTCTCTAAGGGTCCTTGGTGATCACAACTGTCAAATATTGGGGCTGAGAGACATCAGGAACAAATGTGACAATAAGAAGTGGCAGAAGCAATTTTCTATCATTGGAACAGACTTATCCCAGGAGTGTTTTCAGATCACCCTTGTTTGGGGTCGTGTCCCTGTGCTACAGGAGTCTTTCCACACAATACATTCAAGACACAGGGACTCAGGCAGAGCTGTGGATACTCTCGCTCAGGAAGGTCCTGTCTTGACTTGATGCTCGGCGAGCTCCCACCAATACTGTGGAGGGGAGTGGCACCTGTGCTCTCAGGACCCCTCGTCCTGGAGACTGTCCTGCTCAGACACGGCGTCAGGGAGGGACTTGCTCCTTAGCAGGAAAGGGGGTGGGTCAATGGTCCCAAGCCGATTCCTTCAGATGATTCCTGGAGGGCGGTTACGTGGCGTCTGAGTCTCCCGCGTGCGGCCTGGTTCTTGCACAGTGGGGAGACCGCGCCCCCTCTTCCCGCAGAGTCGGGTCCCTGCTCAGGACGGGGCACTCTGATCCCGGGGAAGGATCTCCAGGAGTCACACTGCGGTTCCCTCCTCGACGTCCGCGGCCCAGCTGGGTGGGTCTCCACCGCCAGCACAGCCGAGATCCACATCGCCGGCCTGGCGGGGTCTCCATCTCTGGGCCCCGCGCGGGTCCACACTGCAGCACCACGCGGGCCGTCCGCGGCTCACTCCTCCGCGTGGCCGCAGGGTGGCCCACGCGTCGTCCGCGTCATTTCACGATCCAGCCACACCTACTCCTGCCGGCGCGAGGTCCGCGGGCCGCCGACTGGATCGGCGCACATCCGTGAGGAGCTGGGCCGTGTCCCCCGCTGTCTTGTACCGAGGCGGCGGCCCGGGGGCTGCGGCCTGGGGCGCGGGGTGCTGGGGCTGCGCGGCCCGCCCGCTGGTGGCGGTCGGCCGTGACAGACAGCCCGGCCTCTTCCGCCGCCCGCGCCCGCAGTGGGGTAGAGCGGAGCCCGCGCGCAGGCGCAGAACAGAGGCCGAACGGGTGATGGGGCGGGGCCGGACGCACCCAGCGCGCAGGCGCAGAACATAGACCGAGGGGGTGATGAGGCGGGCCCGGGGGTCCCAGTGCGCAGGCGCAGAGCGGAGGTCGCGGTTGGAGAGCGGCGGGATGGCGGGGCGCGGGCGCCTGGGGAGAGTCTGACGGATCATTACAATTTTTAAAAAAGTTTGAACGCTTTGCTTACAGATGTTAGCTTTCAAAAACATCGCATTTCTGGGAAGAAAGAATTCCTTTTCAAGGTGAAATGCCACTGTTTTCTGTGTAGCAAGGACGCCGCGGCCGAGCCGGGGGATTAACTCGGCTGAAAGGCCGCAGAGAGAATTGCAGAAAAGGGGGCAGATTAGCTCTTTTCATTCTTTTTTCTGTTGTTTTCAAGTAATTATTACCTGGTCATTGGGGTGGCCGTCTGCGTTAGCTCGCCGGCTTTATCGGGAGGAAGAACCAGCTTCCTGTGTTTACGCCGGAGGTGGCGGTTCGGTTCGGAGTGGAGCACCTGCGGCGCTGGGCTCCCACCTCCCACCGGCACTGGGGGAAAAGGGGGCCAGCTGCCTTGATGCTTACGTTCCAAGGAGTGGTTCCTGCTCTGAAGAAGCGTTTGAAGGAAGTAGCTTCGGTCCCCATTCTACAGATGAGGACACAGAGGTTGTTACTTCCCTGAGTTTCGCTCATGGTAAAGGAGAGATCCGGGGCTTGTCTCAGACTCTGTATTTTGTCTTTTCTACCACACTTCTCCATGAGCCCGGGAAAGATTGACTTGAAGCTTCCTGGCTCAGGGGCCAGAGAGAGGGGGAAGGCTGCAGAGCCCCATTCTATGAGCCTCACTCAGCCGGGAGCAAAATGAGCAGTGCTGTCGTCAGCCCTCCTGGGTGAGGTGTCTCAGTCCCTCTGCCCTGGCAGCAATTCTGCTGATAATAGTTCCAGGAATTCCCGTGGCTGGATCCTGGTGTTGAGGACGGGAGAGTTCAGATAGTTACCACGATGCTTTCACCCACTCTGGTGGTTCAGGTCTTTGTAATATTGTGGTCCTTATTCCTTAGACGATAACATTGAGGCCCAGGGTGCCCACTGGCTTAAATCTCCAGAGGAGGCTTTGAGTGACCTCAGCTCCTTGATAGGAGGGGGGAGAGGGTAAATACTTAGAGCACTGACTTTGTCAATAGCAGGATCTGGTGAGATTCCAGGCTCTGCCATCTATAAACTTGTGACCTTGGGCAATGGCTTAATTTCCTGAAGTCTTCATTTCCTGGTCTTCAAAAAGAGGGTACTAACAATTCCTGCCCCAGGGGCTGTTGTAGAAGTTGTGTGAGATAAATGTGACCATTGGCCAGAGGAACTCCAGAGCCCATGGGTCAGTCACTGTGCTACATCCATCACTGTTCTTCATTGGGGGAGGAGGGGGGGACTAAGTTTCTGAAATCATTGCACATATTCTATTGCATCTATCTCTGCATCCAAATGATTTATTTAACGTTTCTATGCTCATTCTGGAATATTTGATGTATGCAAAGGAATATATGTAAAATATTTTTAGTGGTGAAATATAAGAAAATTTGGTTGGGGCTCATCAGTCTGTTTGGGCTGCTGTAACAAAAATATCATAGACTGGGTGACTTAAACAACAGACATATATTTCCTACATTTCTGGAGGCTGGGAAGTCCAAGATCAAGGTGCCAGCAGATTTGGTGTCTGCTAAGGACACTCTTCGTGGCTTGCAGACTGATGCCTTCTTGCTGTATCTGAACATGGCTGGGAGAGAGTGAGGGGGCAAGCGGTCTAGTGTCTCTTCTTATAAGGGCACTAATCCCATTGTGAGGGCCCCACCCTCACGACCCACCTGAACCTAGTTACCTTCCAAAGGCACCATCTCCGAATACCATCGTGTTAGTGGTGGAGGCTTCCACACATGAATTGGTGGGGAGGAGGCACAAGCACTCAGTCATTAACAGTGAGCTTATGTCCAGAAGGAAAGACAAAATATGTGTGAAAAGTCCCAAAGACCATCACATTTGTACAAAACGACTCCACTAAGGATGGTGCTATTGCTCCCCAGGGAAGGCCCTCCATATTTGACGACTCTTCTGTCTTGGAAGGTGAGCTTGTTATTGATGACTGATAGCTCATGATGGAGGAGCTGCAATGACAGCCTGGAACCAGGGGCCACTTCCAGGGTTTAATCTCAGGGTCTCTGGACCTGCCACCCAAGTAGCTGTGATTTGCCCATACAATCACACCAGCCCTATAGTCAATAGAAGATCCTGAAAATAGCCTCCCAAGTGGTGATGCACAAAGCCACCAGCTGGGAAGGTCAGAAGAGAAGACTTGTGTGGAGCTTGGGCTGGAGAAAGGGGTCAAGGCCCACACACTGAAGAATGATGTTCATGGCTTGGGGACTGTCACTAGAGAGCTTGAAATACTAATTAGGGAGAGCATCTGGCATCTGTGCATTACAGAGACAAACCTTTGAGGTGCATTTGATAAGGAAAAAAGGAAATGCAGTATCAGCTAAACAGAGCCATTGCTCATGAAGGGAATGCAAATACAATATTACCTCCTCCATCATCATCTGATGTCTTACTAATCAGTAATAAAGATTCTGAGAAGTTGAGCCCAAGGATCTGCTCGAAAATTAAATGGAAAGAAAAATAAATGAGGAGCGTGATAATTTTGTCTGTATCTTGGGAATAAGAGAATGTGCACTTTTACACTTCAGATTCTGACACCAACTAAAGTTCTCATACCCATTCCAGTGTATGTGTGTGGGTTTCTACACCACCAAGTGATTCTGCAACACCAGCTGGGTGTCCTACAATTCAGTTCTGTTGTGACACTGCTCTGATGAGAGCATCTAACTGCACAGGTTAAGGACGCAGTCCCAGAACACTGCCCCCCTGCCACCTGCCTCACTTCAGAAACCAGTCACAAGTCCAGGTTGTTACCTGAGCTTCTGATGGGCCAAATATAGATTGGAACATACAGAGGTTCCAACGATCCCTTCCTTGGGTTCAATTAATTTGCTAGAGTGGCTCACAGAATTTAGAGAAATGTTTTACTTGCTAGATTACCAGTTTCTATAAAAGAAGATAGCTCAGGTATATCCCGATGGAATGCATGCATAGGGCAGGATATGGGGAAAGGGCTTGGAGCTTTCGTGCCACCTCCAAGTGTGACACTCTCCCCAGATCTCCACGTGTTCACCCACCTGGAAGCCCTCTGAACCTTGACCTTTTGTGTTTTTATGGAGGCTTCATTGTATAGGCATGACTGATTAAATCATTGGCTATAAGTGGTTGATTCAACCTCCAGCCCCTCTCCCCTCTCCAGAAATCAGGAGGTGGGACTGAAAATTCCAACGCTCTATTCTTGGCTGGTTCCCCTGGCAACAAGTACCCCACCCCCTCATCTTTAGATGCTTCCCAAAAGTCACCTCATTAACATAAACCTGATTGTGGTGGAAAGGGGCTTGTTCCGAATAACAAGACATCCATTTCTCCTTTGTGGCTCTGAAACAACTTCAGGGACTGAGGATGGGAGAACAAATAGTATCATAGGAGATGCCCCTGTTCCTCTTATTCCTCAGGACTGTGAGCCAGGAACCGTGGATGGAGACCAAATATGTGTTTCTTATTATAAGTCACAACATAACAGCACCCAAATCGTGTATAGCCCGTCTTGCCATTTGTGTTGTGTGGAAGCGTTCTAAAACAGATCTGAACAGCAGCTGACATGCAGATGGCTGACATAAAGTGCTAACTGCATTTCTGCAGTGTCCAATGTTACCAACGCAAGCCATTTTACTTACTCAGCTCTTCATTTCATTGATTTTTTATAGTTTTTGTTTCCCAGTTCATTGATTTCCATTTTGTTTCTTGTGCTTTGTATAGATCTAGATTTTCTTCTGGCATCATTCTCAAGAACTTCCTTTATTATTTCACGAAGCACCAGTTTGCTGGTGTTGAATTTTCTCACCGTGTGGTTGTCTGAAAGTGTCTTTTTTTTTTTTTTTTGCCTTTATTTTTGAAAGTTATTTAGCTGGGTATAGAATTATATGTTTATTTATTTGTTTGTTTCTAGGACTTAAAAATCACACTCTTTTAGCTTCTGACCTGTATAGTTTCTGAAAAGGAGTGTGCTATAATTATTTTCCTTGATCCTCTCTCTATATTGTTACTTTTTTTCTTCTGGCTGCCTTTAAGATTTTTCTCTTTATATTTGGTTTCCAGCAGTTTGATTATGATAGGCCTAGGGTTTTGTTTGTTTTTATCTTGCTTTGGTTCCCTGGAATTTTTGGATCTGTAGTTTAATATCTTTCATTATATTTAGCAAATTCTAAACCATTGTCTTTTCAAATATTTCTTCTTTCCTATCTTGTTCTTGTTTCCTTCTGAGACTCCAATTGCACAGATGCTGTACCATAGGATATTGTTCCACAGATCTTAGATGCTCTATTCTGGTTTTCCCTCCTTTTTGTTCTTTGCAGATCAATATGATTAGTCGGCTCACTGATTCTTCCTTAGCTGTGTTCAGTCTACAAATGATCTTGTCAAATGAATTCTTTCTTTATGATATCATTTCTTTTGTGTGTGTGTGAGGAAGACCGGCCCTGAGCTAACATCCATTGCTAATCCTCCTCTTTTTGCTGAGAAGACTGGCCCTGGGCTAACATCGTGCCCATCTTCCTCCACTTTATATGGGACGCCACCACAGCATGGCTGACAGGCAGTGCGTCAGCCAGCACCCGGGATCTGAACCCGCGAACCCCGGGCTGCCAAGCACGAACTAAACTGCTGCACCACCGGGCTGGCACCCTATGATATCATTTTTATTTGTAGCATTTCCATTTGATTCTTTCTTATAGTTTCTGTCTCTTTGATAAAATTCCTGAGCTTTTCATGCTCTTTTTCCATCTTTTCCACTAGATCCTTTAACACTTAATGTTAAGTATTAATATTAAGAGGTGATACAAGAAAATTCAGAAAACTGAAGTGAATATTTAATAATGCCTTAACCATATAGAAGTTATTTATTTATATTTATTATTCAGACCCAAGTGTTCCTTTCTCCCTCTGATTATGTATACTTTTTAGATTGTGCCTGATACTGGCTTAACAAAGGTTGACATAAGGGAAGCCATATTATAGAAAGGAAGCTATACTGTGACTTTGAATGACTTCTGATTAACTAACCCAGCTGGATATGCACCCTCTAGGAGATCTACATGCTCTGTAGATCTTATGGCTCCTGCTTGCGTATATACCTCCCAGCTGCGATAAGATGATAACTTTGTTCTTTTGAGTTTCTTAGGAATGTAACAACCCCTAGACAGAGATTCTATACTGGTATCCATCATTGATGACAGCTGAGAGGTCTGGTGTGGCAACTCCCAGTCTGCAATGCCAGGGGTCAACTTTCCTGACCCTCTCCTCTATAGCCCATAGCCCTATATAACTGCTTCAATATTCTCTACCCCTTTAAGATGGCTCTTTAGGATGCTAGTCCACCATCTTCTGATCAGCTGGCTCATCACTTAATAAAAATACTTTCTCTACCATGGTCTTGCCTCTTGATGTTTTGGCTTTTGTCCTGCAGCAAGCATATTATACTCTTTGACTGGTAACATGCCCAGTTGGACCCAGAGGGAATAGGAAATAGAAATAACCACTAACTGAGACAAACAATAATCATAGCTAATAAATGCTGAGTACTTATATGCTGGGGACTGTTTTAGGTATTTAACATCTTTGATTTGACCCTCATATGGCAAACGATTAGTAAAGTATTCCTATTATTCATACTTTATAGATGATAAAACTATGGCACAAAATGGTTCAATAATTTGTTCAAGGACAAACTGAAAGTTGTTTGCTAATCTGTGATTCAAACCGTGTAGTTTAGCATCAGAAGCCACACTCTTAAACACCATGTTATACTGCCTCTGAATAGTTATTTCCTCAATATCCAAAGCTGTTTAAGTTCTTAGACAATGAATCATCTCCTTCCCTAGTCCCAAAGCGGGGAGGGTTTCAGAAACAGGCCGATAAGGAAGATCACTGGCCTGCTTGTATTGGCTTCGTGACACCCAGCACCATGCTGCTTCCTGTCCCTCTGCCTCTTCACAAGTTGCTTCTTTAACAGTAATACCTCATAATTACTAGCATTTTAAGTGGTCCTGTTATTATGCCTAACCTGCAAATCATTTTATCATCTGTAAAATGTTGATAATAAATAGCACCTGCATCATAAATTTGTGGTGAGGACAGAATGCAACAGTGCAAGTACAGAGCTTAGAACAGCGCTTGACATGTAGGAATGAATGTTAAATATTATTAATTCTTGTCCCCACTTTGCAAATAAGCCAGCTGGGTCATTGAATGGTAAAGACCTTTCCTTTGTTACACAGCTAATGAGTGCTGGCGTCAGGCTCCGATCCCAGGGGAACCTGGCCAGGACGGCCACCCCCAGGGCCACGCCCACCTTCTCATCATCAGAGCTGTCCACACAGACCCCTGCTGGGCCTAATGCTGGCAGGGCCTGCAGAGAGACAGGAGAATAAAGTTTGCCTTTCAATATGGCAATTATTCCTAAAATGTCTTTGTTGACAGCTGGTGAGGCACAAAATAAACACAGGCCTATTTGCAAGTAAGCAGGAATTAGCATAATCAGCAGCTGCAGCATTACCCACAGACATAGAACCATAAAGAACCTCGTTGCTTCTGAAACAAAGTTAGGAAAGGGACCTGCATGGAATAATGAGTTACTTACCACCTGCCAACGTCCAGCGAACCAGAGCAAAAAGGAGCCATTTGCTACTGGCCTACTTTCTCCAGAGTTCATTTTTCTAATTAAAATAGAAACTAATCTTATGATAAAAATATGGCACTAGAGTGATTAAGAATAAGTGCCTTTGTAGATAATAAAAGATTATTGATTTCATCCTCCATTGTCCAAAATGTAACAGATAATTATCAGTTTATTAGAAGTCTCCTCCATTCTGTTGTCCCAGAGTATGATCAAATTATGAGGGGATCTGAGAAAGTAAGTTTTATATTTTGTTCCAGGTGAATGCCAACCAATGTGCCCATGAGACGTTGTTTTCCAAACCTGGAGGAAATTAGTCTTGGCATCCATAATTAGAAATGGAACATCATGCTATGTGGCCATCAGATTTTCTGCACGGCCCAGCATCCTTCTGGTGCTTGAGTGGCTGACAACAAAATTATTTGCGCACTCAAGACAAATGTGTACTCTTTTTTTAGCAGAGCTGAGAACAATTCTTAGGAAAATAGCTTTTTATTGCTCAAAAATCTGTGATAGCAAGGGACACATGGAGGGCAGAGAGAGCCCTAATTAATCAGTCACTCTCTCGCTTCTTTAAAAACACCATTTCCTAATGTATAAACCAGTGTGTACCTTTTGGCTGCAAATTTCTGAGTTTTGAAGCTTATCATTAAGGTTTCACTGTATTCAGACCAACCTTTGTAAAATAGACTTTTATTGTATCACATTCCATTATAGTAAAGGAGCTCCCCTAAAAGACTTTCTCTCTCTGAACTCATTTCTGTGAGGACTGTGCTCTGCACCCCCAACCGTGTTTCCTAGGCCCAACTCGCTGCAATTTGCCTTTCTGCATTTCACAAAGCTCTTGGGGCTGCTGCGATCAGGGCACGACCTTCCCTTGTGCCCACATAATCAGTGCCTCACAGCCTTTCTCCTGGACGCCGCAGAGGCAACCTGCCCCTGTACATTCTTTCCCAGTAGGTCAATTTTTAAAATAAACACAAGTGAGCAGCCCCAATCCCAGGATGTGTAGAGTGGGCCTAGTCTGGCTCTGGAATAAAGTGACACAGTGACAGGTTTTAGTGTTCCTGAGTGGCTTTTTCCCCCCAAATTCTCTGCACTTTTCAGATGCAAGAGAATGAGAATCCAGTTCAAATTGGTTTTGTTTGTAAGACTAGGGCTTCAGGCTTGCCTGGATCTTGAGGCTTAAATAATTTAAACAGGGCTCCATCCCTTTACTGTACCTTTGTTTTTTCTTATTACAAAAGTAACATATCTTCATGTAGAAGATTTAGAAAATATAGGTAAGTGTAAAGAAGGAAATACAATTTACTAGTTAAATTTCAATATTCAGAGGACATCAGAGGTAAAATTTTGGTGCAATTCTTTTTAGTCTTTTGTTCTTTGTAAAAATGCATTTTAGGACTGTGGTGGACAGAATTCTCAGTTGGCCCCTGTGGTTCCCCCCTGTTGGTATGTAATGTCCTGTAATGTCTCCTCTATTCGAGCATGGGCAGGACCTGTGGATATGTTATATTACATGGTGGAGGGAGAGGGATTTTGCTGATGGAATTCAGGTCCCTAATCTGTTAACTCTGAGTTATCCAAAGGGAGAATGTCCATGGTGAGCCTGCCCTACTCATGTGCGTCCTTCATAAGAAGACTTGAAGGCTTCCCTGTGCTCAGAGCCCAGAGCAACAGAGAGCCTTTCTCCCACTGGCCTTGCAGAAGCAAGCCCCCAGGAGACAGGGACAGGACCCAAGAGAAGAGACTCCGCTCTGGCTGACGTGTCGACTGCAGCCTTGTGCGACCCTGAGCTGAGGACCCAGTGAAGCTGCACCTGGACTCCCGAGCCGCTGTGAGATGACATAGGTGTGTTGTTTTAATCCACTCCATTTGTGATCGTTTGTCACATGGGGTAAAAGTCTAACACACGGACATGCAAATAAAAGGATCATTTACGTGATGACTTGTGATATTTTTGTCACATGGTTTAGTGGATGACTCATGTTCCATTGTATGGATGCTCTGTTGGTTATTTAATTCCAACACCATAAATACAAATTCTTACAGGATTCAGACAGTTAAAGTAAATTTATGAACAGACTGGGTGTGATGCCATAAGAAGGGGTGGACATCATGGAGAACTGTAAAATGCATGGCCAGTCTAAACGGGGCAGTTACTACACAGATACAGCCAAAGATTTTTTTTTCTTTTTTTTTTGGTAATTCATGCTGGGCTACAGTATTCCAGACATTCTCTTCTCTTTGAAGAGAAGCCGGCATTCTGGAATTTTATGTGGGAAATCATTTTTATAAATATTGGCAGCCAGTTTAGTTTTTATTTAACACACTGAGAGGGCCAAGCAGAAATTGTCATTTTTCAATATTTACCTCACAGGTTTCCAATTTGCAAGTTATGGTGTAATCAATTCTGTGTTTTTCCACACAGATTGTCCCCAACATTTCATTATTATAAACACTGTATAAGTGGACATATTTGAACTAAATCTTTGGTAGCAGTCTGTGATCAGTTCCGCAGGGTAAACATCAAGGTGTGAGAAAATGCGTTAATATTTATGTATTTTTTGAAGATTCTTAATACATATTGATATTACAGACATGACCCCAAAAATTCTGTAAAACTTTCCCAGCATCAACACAAGTATCTGTCTCTTGATCCTTATTTCAATTTTGAATATGATCTTTCTTCACATACATATTTTAAATGATATCAGTACAGTTGATATCTTGTCATATAATTTGTAAATATTTGGTATTGGTAACGTCAAACATCTTTCATCTGTTTGCGGCTCATTTGTATTTCTTCTTGATTGATCATCTCTTTGTGTTCTTTATTCTTTCTTTTTGATATTTAGAGTTCTTTATAGCTTAGAAAATTAACGAAGAATTTAAATTCTATATGATATTGAAGATGTGCAGAATTTTATTTCGGCATAGATTAATATGTGACCCTATGGATGTAATATGTCTCAGAATGATTTTCTCCTAATTGAAATATTCCAAGATTTGAAACATAAAATCCTTAGACCCCAGTGCACTGTGTGAGAGTTGGGCCGTCTGTCCAAGGTCATGTTCACACTCAGGTACACGCACGGTCTTGCCATTGGAGCAGAGTGATAAACAGATCAAGTTTCAATGGGAAGAGGAAACAAGAGTCGAGACAATAAGAACAAAGGACTAGGAAAAATAGGGTAAGCTTTCCCTGCTGCTTAGGGTTTAATAAGAGGTAAAGAGCACGAGTCCTGTTCTAATAACAAGAAAAGCCAAATCAGCTACAAAATCGTGAACTTTCTTGGTCCCATCCGAGAGCTGAGGTTTCAAGGCCACCAAGTCAACAAATTCCAGAGAAGGACCAGACCTTCCAGGGAGAGACAGGCCCTGAGACTGTTCACCTTTGCCAGAGTGTGGGAGAATGAGACGGCTACCCTACAGGTGGATGAGGAGAAATCAGCTAAGATTTTAAAGCATTGTTAAGGACCACACATGAGTTAGCATGTCACTTGGGAATAGCTGGGGCCCCAGACACAAGGCAAGTTCACACACATGAGCAATCTCTTTTCCTGGATCTCCAAAGGGTGCTCAGGAGAAATATTGGAGGAAGGGCAGATCTTACCTGAGAGAGACCCTGGGTGGCTAGGCTTGTGGGGCGGGGGCATGGTCTGTGGCTTCTGAGGGATGGATGCAAAGCCCCATCTGCTTCCCAGACTTTTTTCTCCTACTAATCAAAAGCAACAAGTTGCTGGTGGCGAGGATGCAAACCTTCTGGTTGCTAGGATACAGGCAAAGACCCTTTATTTCTGGAGAAGAAGCAAAGTCTCTTCAACTCCCAGGACCCAGACTAAGATCCATTGCTGCTGGTAGAAGCATAGAAACAAAAATTCTCCAGGAGGGACAGGAAACCATATGGGCAGAAGATTCCATGATACAGGCAGAGTTTGGCTGCCATCGCAGGATAAACAAACTCTGAAAGTCCACACCCGAATCCCAGGTACACAGGCTCTGCCTGAGACTGAGGCTGAATCAGGACAGCAGAGAAACCATCCTGTCCCTACAAGCAGCCAATGATAAAGCAACCACGTGGTATAGAGGGGAAAAAAAAGAAAGATACGTACAATGGAATATCACTCACCAATTGCAAGGAACAAACTAAGTGTAAGTGTAGCAACATCCAGGAATCTCAACATCATTATGCTGATGAAAGAAGCCATTCACACAATAATCCTGAGTCTGTGACTCCATTTATGTAAAATTGTTGAAAAGGAAAACTAGTTTATCACGACAAAAGCAGACCAGTGGTAGCCTATGGCCAGAGGCAGATGGAGGGATGGACTGCAAAGGGGCATGATGAATCTTTTGGGGATGGTGAAAGTGTTCTGCATCTCCATTTTGAGAGTGGTTTCCTGGATATATACAAACATATTAAAGTATTTAAACACACAGGTCATTGGACTGAGGTGACATTAATGCCTTGGCAGCCTCTGTAAGCAAAGTGAAACCTAAGCTCAAATCTGAGAAAGTGAAACTCGAGAAAAGCCAATCACAAAGAGCCAATGAGGCTTCCCCAAATAAGGCAACCTCTTAAGCAACAGCCAGTCAAATAATTTCCTTGCTTTGTTTCCTGTCTTCTCTATAAAAACCTTGCCCCTCGCTCCTGCTGGGGGAGTGCTCCTAACCAGCTCTGGTTTGGCGCTGCCCGATTAGAATCACATATGCTCAAATTTACTCTTGAAAATTTTAATGTGCCTTAGTTTACCTTTAACAAATGTCAAAGCTCATAAAATTTTACACTTTGAGTGGATGCAGTTTATTTGTTTATTTTATATACATTATACCTTATTTGAGTTGATTGAAAAAAAAAAAGTCAGGGTCACCTTTGGAATAGAAACTGCCTTTCCTAAAACTGGACAGTGAACAGAATCAAGTGCACCATTGAATGATTCTGTTGATGCCTAACATCACACTTGGTTTAGTCCCCATCTCTTTCACTTTCTCCAAGTGTGACCGTGAGCTGAGCTCATGCTGTTTCATGCACTGCCCTGGGTCCTGAGATACGGTGGTATAAAAGGCAGACAGTTCCTGCTCACATGGAGCTTAAATTCCAGTGGTGAGACCAAGACAGTAAACCAATAAATAAGAAAATGCTGGTTGCTTAAATGTGCTGTGAAGAAGATAAAATAGGATGATTTTATGAACTATAACTGGGTCCTACTTTAGATTGGTGTTCTGGGAAGACCTCTCTGAAAATGAATTTTGAGCAGAGACCTGTATGGCTGGGAGAGGCCAGCAATGCAGAGACCAGAGGTGGAGGAAGTTCCTGCAAAGACCTCAGGCAGGAAAGAGGTGGTGCGTTCAGAGAAGGGACAGGGCCTGTGGGCAAGGAGAAGAGAGAAGATTAGACGTGGAAGGTAGGCAGGGGCCCAATCACAGATGTGTGCTGAGGCCCGGGTAAGCTCAAGGACACGGCAAAGTATTGTTTTATTGTTGTCCTACAAATTCCCCAACAAGAACCAGGGACAATAAGACTCGAACCCTTATTAGAACTCAAAGGTCATCACTGTCACCATTATCTCCCACATTGTCATGGAATTCCTTGGCTAAACTCTCATCTCACTGTTTAAAATCATGTTTCCTTTTCACTGAATTGCTCTGCCCAAGTTCTGCATTTGGGTCAGATAAGTCACTGTCCTTAGGGGGAGTGTGGAGTCGCTGGGGGCCGTCAAGGGGAGGTTTACTGGTGGTCAAAGGGCACAGCTGCCCATCGGGAAACACGGAACTGGTGGCAGGAGAAATAGACATGGGCTTCCTGGGAAGACTCTGGTGGCACTGAGGATATTCCTCAGACGATTGTTTCCTGATATGAGATAATGACTCGGTAATCAAATACATGATTAATTTGATCAGGGAGGATGGAAGCCCTTGAGACCAGTGCAAGCCTGGAGCCTCCAACCAATCAGCACTCAGGAAGGATCCCCAGCCTCCAGTAGCAGAGGAGACTGTGCACCTGACGAATCCCGCGTTAGTGAGAAATCCCCGCTCCACAGATGGGGCTGCTGGGAAGAGTTGTGAGGGAGGTTGCTCAAGTGTGACTCGGTCAAGGACCTATGGAAGAAGAACCCCAAATCATGCAAACACGATGGGACCACCTCTTTCCCTACGGTGTTGGCCAACGTCGTGGGGCTGCCTCTCACTGACACCAAAGAGAAGCTTAGAATTCTGGGGCCCGTGCCGTGTTCCAGAATCGGGGGGAGCACAGATTTTTCCAGGCTCCCTGGGCAGATGCTGGTGACACCACTCCACACTTGTTTAAGCAGTGACACTAGTTAAAGTCCCAGTCAGGACTCTGGATGCTGTTCTTTGAGAAACCCCGCACTCTCCTCCATCCATCTGTTCCCCTGGAGCTTTGGCCTGCCTAGCACTTATTCCGCCTTTTCCCAGTAACAGAACCTCAATTTTCCTTTGGGCAATTACAATTATGTTATCTTCAATTTTGTGGTTCACATAGGTGTTGACTCACTCCATCATAGTGGCCTGGATAATCAGAAAAAGGTTTTCCCCTGACTACAGTGATTGGTTCAGGGATGGGCATGTGATTAAACACAAGTCACTAAGAGACAGCCACAAATATTGCCTGGAACTTTTGGAAAGCAGCATTTCTCCTTATGAATATGTGTATTTGTGGAGTCTGAGTAGATGTTACTAGTCTGCTGGAAGGTAAGCCTGGAGGGGCTTGATGGCCAAATTTGCTATGACATGTGGAGATCCTATCTCTGCACCAATAAGTCCAAGACAGAGGGAAGCATATCTGAGAGATGAAGAGATTCCTATGGACATAGACTGAGCACCTGGGTCAGCTAGACCTGAAGCCAATATTCTGGATTTTTCACTTACAGGAACCAATGAATTCCCTACTTATTCAAGGCAATACAGTGGGTTTAAGTCACTTGTACCCTATTTCTTTATCCTTTAAACAGTTAGCAGACATTTTTCTCTACCAGGTTCTGTGCTAGGGGGTGGGTCCTGCCTTCTCAGAGCTCACCACCTACAGGAGGAGGGTGCTCCCAGCTCCCAGGTGTATACATGTCTATATATACACATATACGTCCTATTGGTTCTGTTTCTCTGGAGAACTCTGACTAATATAGGAGTCATCCATATGTCAATAAGAGCTATGAAATTTTGGATACATATCTGTCTATATCTATATCCACACACCTATTTCTATATTTATTATGGCTATATACATGGATATTTATATTATAGATATAAATATGTGTATAGTTTTCTATCTATATCTAGATCTCTCTCTCTCTCTCTCTATTGAAAGACACCGAGGACCCGCCTATGAAGCCCCTTCTGAGAAAGCAGCACAGCCTCTGACAGAGCAAGTCGAGGCAGCTGTGGTGGGCGGTGGTTGCAGCCTGGAGTTTTCCCGTCTGTCAACAACACCCCTCACTTGGATCTCCTCACCCTCCTCTATTCTGTTTGGAGCGGCTGGCGTTTCCCCTCTGCCTCCAGCTGCAGGGATGTGTCAAGGAAGGCACCCAGCCTACGTCTGCCAAGCAGCAGAGCCCAGCCTCCAAGGCCTCTGTGTTAGGGTTGCAAATTGGTGCAAAATGCGGGAGTTGCAGGACTCTTGCAGGAATTATAAGATAAATACATTTTTTTTTCTTCAGGGACTTAAAGGCATACGGTAAATAAGAGCCTGAAACCATGAGCGGAAGCAGAAGAGGAAGCCAACATTACAGAAGGCAGAGCCGGGAGGGGAGAAACTGAATATTGACGACGTGCTTGAGGCCCCGAGTCCACGGTTGATTATACATTTTGTTTATATCAGATGATATCGAGCTGCTTTTAGCTGAACCCAGTTTGAGTGGGTTTTCTGATCCCTGCAAGCAGAAGAAGAACCGCTGGCCTGGAGAGTCTGGAAGAAGCCATCCTGTCCTAATCTGGGGGAAGGACGTGAGGAGAAGACAGACCAGCAGGCGGATGAGCACACGTCCCTGGGGACTCCTTGGAAATCGACAGGCTATAGAGCAGCCCTGACTGAGACTTCTGATATCGAGCAGGGGCCAGTCTTTTCCTGAATGGAACAGCCTGAGAAGAAGCCTGGCCATGTGGTCTGTTCAACATGGAGGGTCACCAAACAGAAAGGCAGATAGAGACAGCTGAACGCTACCACAGTGGAACCACTGAGCCCAGGGAGGACACATCACAGGAGAAGAACTTTCTCTTCTAGGACCACCTAGAACCCTGGATCCTTTTCTATCTCTCAGGACATTGAATTCCTAGACATTTATCCTGACCAGCCCTCTCCAAATGCATTCAACAACAACTAAAGGGGGGATCCAAGGGAAATCCACCCACTCTGTTGAGTAAATATGAATAAATATCTAGCAATGAGTAAATATCTAGTAAGATGCTGGGCCTGACTACTTACTCCTCAAGGATGAGTCAGTGAACACCCACATGCACACAACACATAGGTTATACAAATTTTTTAATAACATGGAAAGAACACAGCCTCTGAAAACAGAAGAAAGAGCCTCCTTTTAATAAAGATTTACTAAAGGAAACAGACATAAATTTTAGACAGTCCCTGCTCTGGGCCCACGAATAAGGCTGGTCCTGGTGGGCAGAAGTGAGAGAGAGTTATAATTCTTTTCCCTGAAGTAGCTATCCAGATTAGCTGTAAATATTGCATTTGGCTGTCATCTATCTTGAGAAACTGAAGGAATTAAGTACAGGGATCTGGGGAAAGTGAGAAAGACAGTCACAGCAAGCTGAGTGACCGTTCTCCGAGTATCTGAGCCCCCAGGTTTAATAAAGCAGAAGGTGAAGATGGATGTGATCGCTCACTAGAAGGAGCCTACAAGGCTCCCCTCCACCTCTCAGCTGACCCCCTTTCACCAGCAAATATACTCCTGTGTGGTCCTCACACATTTTATAAACTGATGTTTCCAACTACAGGGTGACTGTGCCATGCAGCTAAACAAGGATTCAAGCCCGTCGGTGTGGCTGGTTTGCTCACAGATGAGCAGATTTAGGGCAACCCCCTAAGGAGGGAATATGAAGCTGGAGTCGCTCAGAATTGCCCCCATGATGGAGGTTTGGAAGCTTCGTCAGTCAGGAACTCTGGGCAGATTTGAAGTCAGGCAGGCATTTCCCCCCCATAATTGTGCCTCTTATTCTAGAAAAGCAACAGAAAATAGAATTTTGGGGGTCCTAAGGCCAAAGTAGATTCGGTATCTTAGCATCATGCCCTGCCGTGTTGTGTTTATGGTGAGAACAGATTTGTTTATTAATGATGCCATTAATACTGAGGATGGCAAAGAGGGCACCAGAGCGAAGCCCTAGACCGAGGCTGCGTGGCTACCAGGCTCACTCCTTGGGTTTTTCTAGCGTGGTGATTTCTTTTGTCATCGTGGAGAAATTAAGCAAACTTTAGAAATGAGCTGTAAAATAAGACTATGTATATATACATATATGTACATATAACATATTAAATATGCACATGTAAATAGATGTAAATGTATAATATATATTACACATATGTAGTACACAGTAGTACGGTATGCTAAATATCACATATAATATGTATTACATACGTGTAACATATACAATTTACAAAAACAATGCAACAATAACACTCTACATATTGTTTTATATATGGTGTTACAGCATTGTATATAGTGGTTTTACATTATTCTCTCTATATTTGCATACATATTTCACAAAAATAATGTAAAAATAACATAATATGTAATACATACATACATACTGTATGTCCAATATATATCACACTGAAAAAATGGATTCCGGAGGTTGGTTTCTGACTTCCCAGATGGCTTCTTCCTGTTCTTCCTGCAAAGTGCGCCACAACCCACTTCACTATTGTCATCATTTCTTTCTCTGCTCCCCCAGCCACCAATGCAGGGCTCCACAGAACTTAGCAACCTGTCTGTTACTGTTTTCTGTCCTTACAAATGTCACCTCATCCACCTGCTTTGAAGTCCAATTTTAATTCAGATGCAAACTACTCCCATAGTACTAATGGTCTAAAAGGAAACTTGGCTGCTGTAATCACAGGGGCTGTGTTTCCATCTCATTAGGATGTCATGTCCTTTACTCCTGCCAGACAACACACAGGTGCCTCGTGTCCACTCAGCATTTCCACCTCTTCCTCCCTGTGTCCCATCCCCAGGACACCTGTTTATCACAGATGATTCCTCACATCTCATTGGTTGTATATTTAAATGTCTGTAAGAAACAAAGTCCAAACTAAGGCAAGACATTTATAAACATATTTATACACACAGAGATTTACTATAACGAACTGGATCATGCGATTATGGAGGCGAACAAGTCCCAAGATCTGCAGGATGAAGATAGGAAGCGGGACACCCAGGAGAGCTGGTGGTTTGGTTCTAGTCTGAGCCCCAAGGCTTGGGAACCAGGAAAGCTTGCTGTATTTCCAGTCCAAAAGCTGGCAGACTCAAGACCCAGGAAGAGCTGATGTTTCAGATCAAGTCTGAAGGTTGGAAAAAAGCCAGTGTCTCACTTGAAGTCCAGCAGGCAGCAGAATTCTCTCTTACTTGGAGGAGGGGCAGCCTTTTAGTTCTACTCAGGCCTTCAACTGATTGGATGAGGCCCACCTACACTGGGGAGGGCAATCTGCTTTACTGAGTCTACCAATTTAAATGTTAATCTCATTTGAAAACACCCTCAAGACATACCGAGAATAATTTTTGACCAAATATCTGAGCATCTCATGTCCCAGTCAAATTGACATGTAAAATTAATCATTATAATGTCCTAATCCTTGGAACCTGTGAATATACCACCTTACATGGCAAAAGGGATTTTGCAAATCCTGAGATGGGAGATTATCTGTGTGGCCCAATCACAAGTCATTTGAGGGAGGCAGGAGGGTTAGAGTCAGAGAAGGAGATGTGATGACAGAGCAGAAGTCAGTGAGGACAGAAGATGCTACATCGCTGGCTTTGACAGTGGAGGAAGAGGACGCAAACCAAGAAATGTGGGTGATCCCTAGAATCTAGAAAAGGCAAGGGAATGTATTCTCTAGATTCTCCAGAAGGAATGCAGACTTATTGACACCTTAATTTTGGGCTATGGACCTCCTGAACTGTAAGATAATAATATTGTGTCATTTTAAGCCACTAAGTTTGTGTAATTTAGTGCAGCAGCAATGGTAAACTAATACAGTCCTCAACTCATTATGTAGAACAGATAATAGAAGAGATGATTATCCACCCTGTTGCAGAACGTCCATTATGAAACCTTGTGGGATGTTGGGACACACTGACTTGACTGACACTTTATTCACAGGGAATTTCCTTGGGAATCCTGTAGCGGGATCAACCATCAGATAAGTTTACCTTCAACCAAAGTATTTCTGGTGACTTTCATAACTGAGCTCCCTTGGGTAGGATCCAAGTTGGACCATCCATTAACTGAATTCTTCTCTATAGTAGAGTCAGACCATACTTTGCAGGTGTGAATGGGGAGAGGGTATCATCCTGGTTAAACACGCAGGCTCTGAAGCTGGACTTACTGTTTAACTGTGTGAGCTTGGGCAAGTCATCTAGCCTTTCAATACCATGGTGTCCTCATCTACAAAATGGAGATAATTATGTGTAATTCATAGGTTACCATGTGGATTCCCTGGGTGAATATGTTCAAAATGCTTGAACAGGGCTTGACCCACTGGTTCAATGAAGGTTTGCTTTTGTTAAATACGTGTGTGTGCATGAAAAATAGCCCTTTCTGGCAAGGACATGAGGCTTGGCCTTCTCTTGATGTTGTTTGTTGACAACTTGCTGACCCAGAACCATCTGAGTTTCACAGCAGGACACCAGCAATCATGGTGAATCAACAATGGACTACTGGATTGGAGAAAATGCTCTCGTTTTCTGAAAATCAAGTTAGGAGCGTATAATTTTTAAGAGTTTTAGAAGAGTATCAACCATTTTTCAAGGGTATTAGCTTTGAAATAATAATATCTTCTGTTCAAGAATTGTAAAATTTCCCCTTGCCAATATAAATTACATCCTTTGTGGTTAAGAGAGGCAGCGTAATGCAGTGGTTAGAAATTGAACTTGGGACTGGAAAGTTGCATTTGAAATTCAGGCCCACCACCCTCCACTGACAGATCACCAGCCAGGTGTGCAAACTCCACAAGCCTCAGTTTCTCTACCTGTCATATGGGAATAAGGACAGCACATGCCCCACAGGGTGGTTGGGGCATTAAATGATGCCCTTCACTCAGAGCCCCGCACATGTAAGGACCTCACTGGTATGAGGTATTGTTCTCACAATGATCATCAAATCCTTCCATTAATTAAAAATAAAGAGTACCATCAAATCCCCCTCTTATTATGGTGGACGAGGCCATTGGTGGTGGCCGCCCGCATGTTGCTCTCCTATGTCTCCGCTCTCCCTCCTCTGTTCCCCGAACCCATTCCTCAGCTTCCCTCATGCACCCTGTTACTTCCTGTCTCCATCACTTTGCCACTGGGACGCTCATGCCCACTCAGGCATGACTCCACTGTGACCTCTTCTCCCCAGGGCAGAGTTCATCACTCCATTCTCTGACCTGCTGTGAGCCTCCCCTTTCTCCTCGTCTCCCTCTTACCTGGGTGGACTCTGATTGCTGGGTAAAGGTCTGTGCTCCTAGGAGTCTGCGAGCCCTCAGGGGATTACCCACAGCTTAGCCATCCTTGACTTCTTAGCATGTGATGGTGTTGGCCACGTGTAGATTGGCAAATGCTTACTGAATGCATTGGCATTAGGTTCTGTTTGATTTTTTTCCCACCTCATTGCCCCATACCCTTTCCTTTCCTTTTCTTTTCAATGGATTTATTGCAACACAATTTACATACCCTAACATTCATCCACTAAAGTGTATATTTCAATGGTTTTTAGTATATTCACAGAATTGTGCAACCATCACTGAAATCAATTTTAGAACTTTTTCATCACCCCAAAAAGAAACTCTGTACCCATTATCAGTCACTCCCCATTCCCCTTTTCCAAGCCTTAGGAAAACACCAATCTATTTTCTCTCTTATGGATCTGCCTGTTCTGGTGATTTTATATACATGGAATCGTACAATGCGAGGCCTTTTGTGTCTGGCTTCTTTCAGCATCACATTTCCAAGGTCCACCCACATTGTAGCAAGTGTCAGAATTCCATTCCTTTTTATGGCTGAATAAAATTATCCATTATAGGGCCTGCTCGGTGGTGCAGTAGTTTAGATCATGCTTTGGCAGCCTGAGGTTTGCGGGTTCGGATCCTGGGCACCTGCCGACGCACTGCTCGTCAACCATGCTGTGGTGGCGTCCCATATAAAGTGGAGGAAGATGGGCACAGATGTTAGCCCAGGGCCAGTCTTCCTCAGCAAAAAGAGGAGGATTGGCAACAGATGTTAGCTCAGGGCTGGTCTTCCTCACACACAAAAAAATTAATAAAATAAAACTATCCATTATATGGATATGCCATATCTTGTCTATCAGTTCACGAGATGATGGACACTTGGGAGGTTTCCACTTTCTGTCTACTTTGAAGAATGCTGCTTTGAACATTCATGCATAGGTTTTTGTGTGGACATTTGTTTTTAACTTTCCTGGGTGTTTACTTAGGAGTGGAAGACTTTGCTAGATTTTATTTTCACTTTATTTGGTCTGCCCAGAAAGCTTTCCCTTCCCCACTTTCCTGGTAAGATATGTCCTATGGCCTTCCCTGAGCTGGAGGGGACACATGGCCTTATTGTGGCCAATCTTATGGGCATGAGACCCAGGCCGGGCCTCTCTGAGCCTCTCTCTAGGACTTTCCTGTTGGATCTGGAGGAGCAGCAACTGTACCTCTGATGTCACAGGTCTGGGAGGGGGAGTGGGGGCCTCTGGGCATCAGATCCCCCTCATGGTGAAGGCCAGTCTGCTGTGAGAAAGAGTGAGGCCACACAGGGGCCAGCAGGGATGGACTTGACCTGCAGAGGGAGGGCAGCCTGCATCCTGTCCCCACCCCAGGGTGCTAGCTCTGTGGCCTCCCGGCTCCTCCCCCCAAGATCCCTACTGTCCCTCCCACACACATGGCTCAGAACGACCTCTTTGGTTCTTAGCTGTTTCTGGCTGTGTCTGTCACTGACAACCAGAAAAGTCCTGGGGAATAGAATGGAGTTCAACCAATATCTATGGACCAATTTCTATGGCTGTGTGCCAGCCACTGATGACCAGAAAATGAGCAAGACGTGACCCCGTTCTCCTGGAGCTCCTTGGGAAGCGTGCCGTCTTCTGGGTACAGTTTTGACCCTCTCTAGAATGTGTCCCTGACGAAGCTCCAAAGCCCGCCGCTGATAAGAGGTGGAACAGGGCCCGGCTCGTTCTCCAGGCTGACAGAATTTCATAACCAGATTCTTTAAAAGACTACAAAGAGGGCCTTTGAGACAGAGGTGTAGCAAGACTAGGAAGATATTAACAAATGGCTGGTATTTGCATATCATCAACATGTCTTAAGGAAGTTGTCTACACTTTCAGCCTAGGGGAGACATTTCTATTCAAAAGAAAAATCAAAAAGAATAAATGAGAGTGTTGGAGGTAATGCCTTGAACTTTAAAAGAAAGGTAAATGAGCTGGGATGTATCATAATTGAATATTCCCTCCTTAGAGGGATCTCGCCGTTCACTTAAACATCTCTGTTGAGAGGAGGAGGAGGGAAGGAAGGAAGGAGCGCGAGCAGTGGTTCTGTGGGCGGAACAGCCCCTGGGGCGTGATCAAGACACACTCTGTTAAAATGCGTTCAGAGGGGTAAGCCTCCTCTCCCCGGTGGAGAACGTTTAGGCAGCCTACAGCTTTCATCTCACCGTTAGGTAAAAAGCAGTCCAGTGGTCCTGCCTAAGTTAAGATAGTCCATCCAAGCTACTAATCAAAATTCCAAACATGATGAATCTCGACTCTGGTCTTCTTCAGCCTGGAAGACAGCAGTGGAAAGGGCTTCTCCCTCTCTGCGCCCACCCCAGCCCCATCTACGAACTGGGAAGCAGGCTCTCAACAGACACAGAATCTGCCGGCACCTTGATCATGGGCTTCCAGTCCCCAGAACTGTGAGAAACAGGTGCCTGTTGTTTATAAGCCCCCAGGCTATGGCTCTTTGCTGTGGCAGCTTGGACTCTGACAACTTCTTTAGACAGCATCATCAGGGAGGACCTCTGTGGGGAGGCGACACAAGACCTCAGAGAGACCAGCATAGGAAGAAGAAAATGGACCTGCGGGTGGAGGGGAGGGGACAAATATTCTCAGGGAGGGAGGAGAGTGCTCCACGCATGTCCTCGCACCCACGTGATCAGATTGCTGGGTTCCCGCCCTTCAAAAAGGCTCATTGCAATCTGAAATAATATTGATGATGTAGTGGTTTGTTGTGTGTCTCACTCACTAAAATGTAAGTTCCCCGAACGTAGAGATGATGCCAGCCGCTGCCCCACGACCTAGAAGACAGCATGACACAGACTAGGTGCTTGGAAGGGTTGCAGAATGAATGAGGTATGAATGAATGAATGAATGAACTAACAAGGTCACTCTCTGTCCAACCCCCCCCCCCCAGAGACTACCCTCTGAATTCACCAACCTCATGGGGTCCTCTCAGCCTGGAAGCGCCCTCTGTGTCATCTTTTGTCATCATCCTGCAAAACCAACCTCATGCATTGGTTCCGACCCAGCCTGCCCTCACCCCCCCAGCTGGCTGTGTCCTTGAAGCTCCCCCAGGGTCCTGTTGGCACGGCTGTTCCCAGCATTTGACTGTGGAGCTGACTTCCTGCGTTTGAATCTTGGTCCTGCCTCTTTCTAACCCCTACGTGGGAAGCTTGAAACTTGAGGACCCCGTGGACAATGATGTGAATCCCACCCAGGTCTCAGAGGGTCCACTTACCTGCCCAGGTGTGGGGCTGTTGGAGGCCCCTTTGTGGGGAGGCAACAACATGCCCAGAGTGTGTGGACACCTAGGAGGCTGCATGCCCTTGACCAGGTGTGGGCCAGGCTTAGGTACCATGCTATTTATGTCCAAATGGGACACTTTCACGAGTGAAATAGTCACTATTAACAGTCATGCAGTGCAACAAGCAGAAGCCAAGACCACCCTGCGTAAACAGGGGCTGTGGTCTTCCTGCCCGTGCAGGGTGGACAGCCAGCCTTGTGAGGACAGTCCAGGGGCTCCTGATGGAGGACAACGGGACCCCGACAGTGAGAGTCTATGTGGGGTGGGGGGCAGGACGAGTAGAACCTGGTGGGGTTTGGGAGGGGCAGCAGATGTAAAATGTGCACGGACCAGGACTGGATTCTCCCCCAGATCATGCTTGTCTCATTAATGCAGCAGCTTGCAGAGAATTCTGCCCATTGGAACATGAGGCCCCTCCACATTTTGCATTTAAATGGTCCTGGCATTTTGCACTACGATCTTTGGTGTACACTTCCCTATATGTTCTTCTAGGTGTATGCTGTCACCTGCTTAAATAGCTCAAACGCTGCTGGCAGGAAATACATAATTCTGACAGATGCTTCATGTCGAGCCCTGCAGCTAAATGTGCGTGAGCTACAGAGCCCCGCGGGTCATGACTGGCTCACATGGGGTGCTGAGGTGTGCGGGCACGTCCGCGCTTCTACGTGGATACTTGGAGCAAAACTAAAGTACCTAACAGTGAAGCAATTTTCTAAGTTCACTCCATGGGATCGTCCCCCAGGGGCATCAGATGTTTCCAAATTAAGTAATTTGATTGCACGGGGGATTAGGTGCCTGGTCAGAGGCTTCCAGAAGACTTTTCTTTTTCTTTTTTTGAGCAAAAACCAGCTATCGGTGGCAGGGTGAATATCTGAAGATGAAGCAAGTGTTGAAATCTGATTTAAAGAGAGGCTACATTAAATAGAGTAATGTGGCTTTCTGTCAATATTTGGGTGGCTGTAACTGTTTAGTTTCATGACTGTTACTAGGTTGGCTCATGTGAAATTGCTGATATCTGACCATTTTGACGTATAAAATTATAATGTCATACGGGTAAGCTTAACAGATGGATATAATTTATATTCCATAGACTTCCAGGGATGACTTAGTGATCAAAAATGGAAACGGTCGTAAATTCTAGGTCATTTTCATTCTAGGTCTCTCAGTTTAAATTAGAGTAAATTAAGATTAAAGTAAATTAGAGTAAAGGTCTAATTCCTTCACAGGCCGAAATTACTAGGATTCCTGGTAAGGATGGGACTCTCTCTTCCACTGTACAGGCTGGGAGGTGGGTGTGGGCTGGGGGTATCTGAGGAATGTCAGTGAGGCCGGTGAGGGAGAGAAGGAGAAAGGAGGGGAGAGAAGAGAGGGATGAGAGTAGGGAGAGATGGAGGGAGAGGAGGGAAAGATGGGGAAAGAGAGACAGAAAAGATGGATAGAGGAGAGGGAGGAGGAAGGAAGAAAGGGAGAGAGAGGGATGGAAGAGGAAGGTATGGCAAGGGAGAGAGAGAGGAAGTGAGGAAGAAATGAGAGGAGGGAGGCAGGCAGGTATTGTGATGTACTATCATGTTCTCCATTTAAGGAAAAAGTTCACAGAATATTTAATATGACTTAATATAATAAGTCAGTTCATGAGCTCTGATTTAATTGTGCTTCTTCTAAAAGGCTGATGGTGATAATAATAATAATAATAGTAATGGCTACCCCTTAGAGAGCAGACACAATGTGTCAGGCATGCTTATACCACACACACGTGCAGACATATGCACATACATCCATATAACACACACGTAATCCTCACAACAACCCTGAGTTACAGTTGATATTATCATCATCCCCATCTCAGAAATCTTACCCAGAGAGTTTGTGTAACATGCACAGTTTATTGTAATTCCTTGTAGTTGGAGAGTAGTGTAAGGGGAACCGGGATTCAAACCCAGAACACCTGGTTCCAGAACCCGGAGCCTGTGCTCTGACCACCACACCGTGCTGCCTTTCTCCTTCACACTGTGCATGCCTTCGTCCTTGGAGAGGCACGGAGGAGAAAATCTCACCAACAGCCTCTGCGGCATCCTTTCCCACCCAAATGGGAATATTTTCTGTTTTTAGGTTCCTAGTTACTGCATCCAGAAATTTCCCTTAATTACTTGGCCAATCCTCAACTGTTTGGTAAGTTACATGTATCCATCCTGCAAAAAGCCCCATTGCATCTATTTAACTCCTCATTAAAACTCCCTTAAAGATGTTCATCAGCCCCTTTTTAGTTTTAATAACTTGGATGAACAGTATTGAATGTACTGGAACAGAAGTAGTGAAAAATACATGATCAAATCACATTTACATAAAAAGTAGATTGAAATGTAGGACAGAGTAAGGGGCTCAGTCTTTCAGGTGAAGCCACTTCCTCGTGTACGGAGGCATCCCATGGTGTGGCACCCAGTGCCCTGTGGTCTCCTTGTAGCACGTGTCATTAATGGATTAATGGATCTCGCATCATCCCCACTGGGTTGTAAGTTCTATGAGGACAAGGACTATGTCTCTCCCTTCATTCCTCTGCTCTCATAGCCCAGGACAGTGCTTGGAGCATCAGAGGCATCAGGAATATCTGTTGATGGAATAAACAAATGGATGAATGAATGTAGATTTGGTCAAATAAGTTGTTTTGAACACCCCTAAATGCATACTCCACAAATTGCCAGTGGTGACCATGCTCTGGTCCTGTGTATGGACCACAATATTAGGGCCATTAGTATCAGAAATTAATCCAGACATCTAGACTCCATCCACTGGGCTTTGGGATTACTTACCTCTCTCTTCATTTGGGGCAAGGGTTGTATCACTTCCCCCTTGGTGTCCATGACAGGCATCACCAAGCAATCACGGCATTCTCACTGAGGCAGGACCAGGTCTCAGAATCCCTATGAACACCTCACCTTGTATAGACACAACTAACCCATCAGAAATGACAGGGCAGAAGGACACTTTACCAGCCCTCTAGAGGCAGAGATGGATCTTTGGGAATGTGATTATTAGACAAATAAGTAGAGGAGGGAAGGACTGTGGGACTTTTTATTGAGTTTCAGACCCCTGCAGTTGGAGACACCTGCAAGATGACTTCCCCGCTGCTCCAGACCACTTAGCAGTTCCCAAAGCGTAACCACTCTCCTGGGCCTGGCGAGCAAGCAGGTGCCACAACATTGACATTCCAGACTGTTTCTTTAACGAGAGTGGAGAAGAATACACTTTTTCCCCGTATATTACTTCTTTATTGACTCAAATAAAAACGACCCAGAAAATAGTTGTCCTCAATTAACCATAAGTATTCAGTACACATAAAATGAGCAAGGGGTTTCAATGTGGCGTGCTGGTAGAGGCAAACAAAAATGAAAAACCAAGAAATAAATAAATAACCAGGTGCAGGTGCCATCACGAGAACAAATTCACAAGGAGTGTTAAATGAGTGGTCCCAGTTAGATAAAAAGCACCATACAGAAGAGCATCGCAGAGAGATCCTGGGCTGCAGAGCCCAATGCAGCCACGCTCCTTGGGGTGGGAAATTGCATCTTGCAAAGGTCTACCTCTACGACTCACCTTGAAAGACAAAGATGGTTGGGAGTGCACTCTGCTGGCGAAAAATCACTCGCCTGTCTCTTCTTCATAAAATAAAAGGAAAACAGGAGGTGTCTCCCCGCAGCATTGTCTGGGAGTACTATGCTCAGGTCTCCATCAGGACAAGAGCCAAGGATGTGTCTTTCCTCCTGCTTTGGTAGGGACACATTCCAAACTCCAGCAAAAGGCATCTGTGTTAGCGGGGGTTGGTACATCGCAGTTTGCCTTTCAGACATCACAATGGATTAGGGATTGTTATTGTTATTGGATGTTGTGCCTCTAATGCAGGGGGAAGCATATCTCAACTAAGTCAGAAGACAGCCAAACATGGCAAGGGGCTCCATATCCGGGAAATGGCCGAAAACCCCGATGTCCCTGGCACTGTGATGATATGCCATGGCGTGTTCCATGCAAGGGGAGAGGTTGAGATCTGTTAACTTTACCTTATTTTTTTCCCTTAGCATCTCGTGACAGGATACCAGTAATGATAAAGCTTAACACTCAGCACTGATGATGTGTCAGTCCTCTTTTATAAAGGAGGATCTGTGACCTAGCTGTCAGCATGCCCATCTTACCAACGAGGAGCTAAATGGCCTGTCACAGTTCTTACAGGTAGGATGTGACAGTCAGGACTCGAACCCAGATCACCTGGACTCAGGGTCCATGCTTTAACTGCTGTTTCATATGGAGGCTGTCTAGCATCCCTTCTCCCTTCCATTGTCCTGGGGAAATATGGTCTCACTAGAGGCATCTCCTGCACACAAACAAAAAAGGGCATTTTTCTCTTTTGGCTCTCTGGTGCCATCTCCAGAAATTTCCCTTTGATTTACCATGTCAATATGTTATTAATATCATCAATTGTGTGTAGTGCATTCATCTCTCTAGTCATAAAGAGCCAAATTGCAGCCATTTAGCTGTTCATTGAAAATTCTCTAATGAAGTTTATCAGCACTTTTACATATTTAACATCCAGGATAAAAATGCATCATAAATTCAACAAGAGTGGTGAGAAATAGATTACATTCATATAAAAATCAGATTAAACTGTAAGATAGAAAGTAAATTGGCTTAGTTCATCAGGTAAAAATTACATACACATATTCCACGTTGTCAGAAAGGAACTTGGCATAAGCTTTACACAGATTTTGAGCACTCAGTAATCCCTCTTCTCTTGCATTTCCACAGTTGTAATTAAAGGCTGTCGTGTCATTCCCTGTGGTAGGTAGAACAATGGCCTCAAAGATGTCTGCCTCGTAATCCCCAGAACCTGTGGATATGTGATCTTACGTGGCAGGAGGGACTTTGCAGATATGATTAAATTAAGGATATGGAAGGGGGAGATGATCGCGGATTATCCAGGTGGCCCAATGTAATCACAGGGTCCTTATAAGGAGAAGAGGGAGGTAAGTCAGAGCCAGAGAAGGGGATGTGAGGATGGAAGCAGACGTTGGAGTGATGTTCCCATGAGCCAGGAATGTGGCACCTCTAGAAGCTGGAAAAGGCAAGGAAAGGATTCTCTGCCCCTGGAGCTCCGGAAGGAATGCAGCCTGGTCAACACCTTGATTTGAGTCCCCGTGACTCACTTCAGACCTCCGACCTCCAGAACTGTAAGAGAATAAGTTTGTGTTGTTTTAAGCTACTGCGCTTGCGGTAATTTGTTACAGCAGATAGGAAATGGATGCACCCCCCTGGAGTGGAAATTCCCCGAGGACCAGGATTGGGCTTCCATCATTAACTTCTGTAGACTCATGGCCTGGGGCAGGGCTGGACTGTAACAGGTGTCATAACACATGGGTTGAGTGGGTAAGTAAATGGGCAAATGAGCGTGGATTCTGGCTAAAAACATTTTAAGCATCCCTAACCATATACCCCACTAACAAACAAAAATGGCCTGGCTCTGCAGCAGGGTGCGAACAGCAATGTGCCGACATTTATCTGGGCACTGAGACTCCATCCACCGAGCTTGGGGATCACCTACACCCCCCTTCACTCCAGGCAACGCTGGAGAAATTTCCCACCTGCCTGCCCATGGTGCACTTTACTAATCTACTACAATATCCACCCCGAGCGTGTACAAAGTTCCAGAATCCACTCTAAGCAGACGCAGTGTATCTATCAGAATCACTAGGAATTGAATAGCAATCAGAATTAATTGACAGAAAGTCTTTGGCAACTCTCTCTAGAGCATGAGGCACAGCTGGATCTTTGGGAAAGCACCCAGGGAGAAGGAAGGGCTCTCTGACATTCCTGTTACACCGCGGACTCCACAGGTGGAGGGATTTCTGAAAACGCAGTTCTCATTGGCCCCCAAACTGTGCACTTCTGGAGTGTAACCACATCCCTTAAGTGCAATGAGTGAGCGGCAGAAGGTGCCCCTAAGTGACAATTACAGTTCATTCTTTACTCTAGAGGGGAAAGCATCTTTACTTCTTTCCCTAAATCACCATTTTATTAATTCAAACAGAAAACAAACATTCACTTTAAATTAAACATAAGAATGCAGTACACCCAGAGTGAACAAGGCATGAAAATGTACCATGGGGGTCCCAGCAACCAAAAATGCAAAATAGGAAATCGGTTCTCAGGAGCAGCTGTTCATCACGAGAACAAATACCCGGGCAGCAGAAGCCATAGGTTGGAGCGAAATGGCAAACCCTGAACCAAACAGCAGTGAGCCTGCAGGGGACAATAGGCCTCCAGGCAAAATGCACCAGCTCTGCCTTGGAGTAAAGGACCACCTTTTGCAAAATGTGTCATTATAAATCATGTTTAAAGAAAAAGCTTGTTAGGAATGTATTCTGTTGGGAATACATCACTTTGCTATCATTTTTTTTCCTTTACCTAAAACCAAAGGAAGACAGCAGAAGTCTGCTCCGATCTAGTATAAGTGCTTTCTGTGCCTCCGAGGTCATTTCTAAGGAGAGGGACCACCAGTGTGACCCGCAGCATTCTGAACCCTCCCTCAGCCTCAGCAGAGGAAAAGTGGGAGCGTGAAACCCCGAGATGCAGACAAGCATCTGTGTGTTCACCAGACCTCCTCCCCATGATTCCACCTTGGGTCAGTGATGCTGCCCAGGAGAGTGAGAATTCTTGAAGTAATCTTAATAGTTTTAATCTCCATGCCTGCCACCTGCTAAACTTTGTTGATTCTTCTCTTTGCCTGTGTATTTAATCCTTTCTTTGCACGAGGGCAGTTGACGAGGAGTAGAAGATGAATCAGACACCCACAGTCAGGAGATCATGGCCCTGCCCCATGTCAGTGGCCACTAGTGGAACAGAGGATAAAATCCGAAATCATTGTTGTGAATTGGCTCTGCCTCTCTCTCCAGCTCCATCAAGGCCCATCCTCCCATCATCGGCCACACTGACTTCCCATGTGCTCCCCAGCCATGTGAGTTTTCTCCCTCCTGGGGTCTTTGCACCAGAGTTTCCTCTTTCCGATCAGCCCTTCCACCATAGCCTCTTAAGCCCACATCCTTGTCTTCATCTGGGGATCAGCACAAATATCTCAGATAAGATATTTGATCCATCCCTTGGGGCCAAGACCACCATCTTGGAAATCAAGGTCCCAATACAAAGACATGGCAGCCACCTTTCCTGCCTCCTGGCCCAGATTCTTTTTTTTTTTTTTGGGTGAGGAAGACCATCCCTGAGCCAACATCCGCTGCCAGTCCTCCTCTTTTTGCTGGGGAAGGTTGGCCCTGGGCTAACATCCGTGCCCATCTTCCTCCACTTTATATGGGACGCCGCCATGGCATGGCTGACGAGCAGTGCATCGGCGGGCGCCCGGGATCTGAACTCGCGAACCCCGGGCTGCCAAGCGCGAACTTAACCACTGCGCCACGGGGCCACTGGCCCAGATTCTTAACCACCCACCATGCTTCCTCGGTCCTTTCTGCAGGGAGAATTCTTTAAAAAAAGCTTCTGGAATTCTAAAATCTCCATGTATTCCCTGATTATAAAATTCTAATTGCCCATGGAGCACAGTAGAATTCAACAGAGATTCTTTCTTTGAAAAATAAGAGTAACTCATGCACACAGTCTTTCAGCATACCAGCAGTCTTCCAAGCCCTTTATATATACAAATAATTTAATCCTCATTAGAACACTGCAAGACAGAAACTATTAATACCCCAGTGTTACTGATGACAAATCTGAGGCACAAGAGGTCAAGTAACTTGCCAAGGTCACACAGTAAGAGGCAGTGGTAGGATTTGAACCCAGGCAATCTGGGTCCAGACGGCTATGCCATGGGAGAGATGAGATTCTTCTGATAACACAGTTCAGTGACCAAAGGCATAAAACCAGCCTCACCCAATTTAGAAAGAACCGTATGTCCAAGCCAAGTAAATTATGTCTTGCAGCCTATACCTTTCCTCAAATGAAAATTTGAAGAATAAGATTAATTGAAATGGGCATGACTATTTTGGAAAACTGTTTGGCAGTATCTACTAAAACTGAACAAATAGATAACTTGAGATCCAACGAGTCCACTCCTAAGTATATAAGATGCCCGTCTAAAGAAAGGTGCTAGCACTGTTTGTACAAATCAGAAATTGGAAACTGCCCAAATGTTTATAAAGAGTAGAAAAGCTAAATAAACTAATAAATCATACTATACCGTAGTGAAAATGAGCCATGGACAGCTGTACACTGCGATAGGAATAATTCTCACAAATATAATGTTGAATGCCATACTACGTGATTCCATTTCTACAAGGCATAAAAGCAAGCAATGCCAATGCATGCTGTTAGGGGTGATTGCCCTTGGGGAAGGAAGTGACTGGAGGGGGTGCAGGGGGGCTTCTGGGGTGCAGGAGATAGCCTGTCCTGCTGTGCAATCATATATGCACTTTTCCAGGTGTGTTATGTTTCAATGAAAAGTTTATTAAAAATTTAATTGATTTGGCCTTGTTTCAATATGTCCTGCTCTCCTTCAACTTTATTACTTATTTTTTGTTTCCCTTCTTGAAAATTTAGTGACGTCTAAAATAGTTATGTCTTATCTGGTTTTCTCAAAAATAGTCTTTCCTGTTGTGATAGACTAATTACCATCTTGGAACTACTCACCGCCATTTTATTACAGAAGTGGGCCAGAGAAGAAGAATGCTAGGATGGGAACGGAGGGAGTTTGCTCCTGTTTCCAAGTCCTCCTGGTGCTCACGGTGTCCCAGTGAGTCTCGTCACCCGCAGAAGCCCAGGTCCCCCTGCCCACAGCTGAGGGCGGGCTGACTTCTATCCAGTGCCCACGGGGCTGCTTCTTTTGGGTCCTCAGCGCTGAGCCAGGTGGGGGATTCCAGGCTGTGGAATTTCAGCTGGTGCTAGTCTGCAGTCCAGGAGGCCGCTGGGGAGGGAACTTCTGCCCAGGTCAGATCGTGCGGGAGGAGGATGAGTTGACCGCAGATTCTCATAAATGCTTCTGGGGGCGGGGGGAATGTGTGCAGCCTCTGAGAAGGGGGAGACGCTGAATGCTCATTACAGGCCTTATGCATCTTGCAAAATTCTACTTCCAGAAAACCATCTTGGAAAATAACTAGAAAAGTGATCAATCGTGGTATCTGAAAGGATTTATAATAGTATGTATTAGGATTATACATTTATGTATATTTATATAAATAAATATAATATATAAATATATATTACAATTATATTATATATTATATTATTATAAATTATATAATATAAACAAAATATCTGTATTATATAACATATATAAAATAATATATAGTATATATACATTTATATATATTTATAATAGTATGTACAAAGGATTATAATAGTAGACATATATGAAACAGTTTAAATGTCCAATAACAGGGAAGTACTTAAATGTAGTCTAGCCACACATTGGAATACAGCAAAAACGTTAAAAAAATGATGCTGCAAAAAAAAAGACAATGACACGGGAAAATGGCAATTATATATATTAAAATTAGATCAAGTTACAGTGCAACGTGCACAGTATGTTAAGAAAATGTAAAGCAACTTTAATATGTTTTTGAGTGAGATAGAGAATATTCTTCATACATCATATTAATTCATTCTTTAACCTTAAAATTGCACTGGAACAGAATAATGGTTTTAGAAAAAATGTATATCATTCCTTAGTAGAGCAAGGTTACTACCTTATTCTTTTAAAAATTAATTTTAAAATGATTACCGATTCACAGAAAGTTGCAAAGAAACATACAGGGAGGTCCCGTGCACTTTTCACCAACCTGTCCCAATATGAACTTCTTGTATAGCTGTAAATTAGATCAAAATCAGGAAATTGATGGCATCGGTCCAATTCACAGAATTTATTCAGATTTTACTGGTTATCCATGAACTCCTGTGTGTCTGAAATTTTATCACATGGTTAGTTTCGTGTAGCCTCCTCCACAAACAGGTAACTAGCTCTTGCTGCCACAAAGCTCCCTCCTTTACACCTTTTCCTCCTCTCTCTCTCCTTCCCTAACTCCTGGCAACCTCTGGTCTGTTCTCATCTCTATAATACTGTTACTTCACAAATGTTCTATAAATGGAATCTTCAGATGTGTCCTTTGGAGATGGGCTGTTCACTCCAGACAGCGTCCCTGAGGTTCATGCAAGTCTTTGTATCAGTGGTCCACTCCTTTTGGTTGCTGAGCAGTGTTCTATGGTGTGGCTGAACCACGGTTTGTTTAGCCACTCACCTGCTAAGGGATAGATGGGTAATTTTCAGTTTGGGGCTGTTATAAATAAAGCTGCTCCGAACATTAGTGTACAAGTTTCTGCATAGAAATCAGTTTGCACTTCTTTGGAATGAACGCCCAAGAACACAATTGCTGGGTCACATGGTAAGTCCACTTTTAGTTTTAACTATTTTCCAGAGCAGCGGTACCATTTCATATTCCCACGAGCGATGGAGGAGTGATCATTTCTCCACATCCTCGCCGGCATTTAGGGTTCAGTGTGCTTTTTAAAATGTGTATGTTTTCATAAGGAAAAAACAAAAAAACTGAAATGACATATACTAAAAATGGTTATTCACTGTGGGTGGTAGGATTGATAAGATTGCAGATGATTTTTCTTTTTCCCTCCTGAATTTTCTACTCTGAATATATGTTACTTTTGTATTCAGGGAAAACAAAAAGTTATGGTCTTACTCAAGAAAGTATTGGGACCCTCTTGGCCTGGGGACACAAATCAAACCTCATCCCCCTTGGAAACCAAGGATCTTACAGACCAAAACGGGCAGGTTTTTACAGGTTTATGCAGCAAGGATCCCTCCCCAACTGATCTTTTTGGATGAAATAAACTTGAGTTTGCTCCCTATTAATTATATCCGTGTTTTACTGTTGTTGTGGGTAAAGATAATTTTAATTGAACCAATATTTAACTAAGTCAAACACTGTACAAGTTAGACTGACATGCTTTGATAATTATAAATGAGTGAAAATAAGAGATGATTTGACAACCTCATTTTTTCATTGGCAGATGAAGGGAAAATCATTAGCTAGTGGCATATTGTAGACAGGTTTCTGAGGGAATCTGTTCATTTTCATTCCAAATTCAGGGATTGCTCTGAATTTATCATTACTTTCAAAAACCAATTTAACCTGAAAGGGACACATACAGAGATATTTTTAGTGCTAGTTTTGTTGCCAAAGCTTAATATTTTAATTAGAAACAAAGATTATAAATTGCACTGCTTATTATGTATCACATTACCCACTGGAAGTCAATTTAAACTAAATCATTTTTCTTAATTGTTAGGGTAAAATTAATTAGAACTGTGGACGGATTGTATTGGTTCTTATGAGTTTCCAGAACTCCTGGGAAGTTTGTTGTCGCAAGTGTGTGGTTGAAGTTGTTGCAAGGCTGTGGCGAGCTTGAACTGTGAAAACATGGCTCCGGGCTCCCACTGCTGCAGAGAGAAAATCTAACACCACCTGTGTCTTTGGGATTTTCTTCCTGTTTTTCTGAATTCCTAGCGTCTCCCTTCTCTCATTCTGGGCCCTCACAAAGACATCTGGACACAGTCCTCCAGGCTGGAGGCTCTGGCCAGCAGCCTTTACAGCAGGGCTGGTGCAAAATGAATTAACAGGTGACACCGAAATGCTCACCTCTGCCATCAAAAGACAAAGGGAAAATGCCAAACATCCTAATTGCACTTTGAAGGTTTTCACCCCGTGTTTGACTGCCCTCTCATTTTCCTACACAGGAGGTGGAATGAAAGATGCACTGACATCCCAGTCATTTGAGATTTCTCGGTGAAGGGTGATCTCACGCGTGGGAGCGGAGGAGAGAGGCTGTCATTTCCTTTGGCCCTTCAGCCTCCTGCTGCCTTGTACCGCAGACTCACGTGTCCCACTCTTGCAACTCAGAGCACAGAAACACAGGGGAGAGAATGAGTGGCCCTGACACAGGCACCCGAGTCTCCCTCCCCCGATCTCCTGACCTATTTTGCTGTGTGGAGAGGAGCAGAATGGTTATTTGTTCTGACAAATGTTGAGCCATTAGCCTGGTCACAGAGTCAGCAAAAGAGTTATCTGGAAGATTCTTTTGTTGCATCAGACAGACTCTCTCGAGGAACGTGGGGCCGTGATTTCCTAGGTCATACCAGACCACGACTCCCGCTGGCTTTTCTCAAGCAAAACAGGGAAAAATCAAAAGATGGATAAAGATGCACACAGAGTAACATTTTCCTCCCTCTTGGATTCCAGTAAAAAGAATTCCTTATGCACATTTCTGATTTTCAATCAACAATTAAATATCGAAGGACTCCAGGCACGAGGCTTGAGACACAAGGTGCTGAGTCCTGGGGGCTGCCCTCAGGGTCGTTCCAAGCCTTACCTGTCCTCAGGTGTAGAAAGGGGAGAGTGAGAAGACCCACCCCTCCTAGGTCTTGTGAGGATTAAATGAGATAATGCATGCAATGTGTTTAGCACAGGGCCAGGTGTCTAGTAAGTGCTAAATAAATGCTATGTGGTAATGTCATTCTCACAGTCACACCTGCTCCTAATACAGCAGCAATCCTATTATAATATGTATTGTAATATTCACTTTTACTTGGGTTTACACTTGCCTTTTGTGTGAAGGGCATCAGAAAATACCCTCATGGATGTGGGTTGGGAGTTGCACCTGGGTCAGGAGTCACTGTGGAGTTTTTCTGGTAAATTCTAACACTTTGGGCAGTCTATAAAGGAGCCATCATATCTCCCAGCACCTAGCAAATTGCCAGGCCCATGGGGGCCTCTCAGCCAATGTTTGCTGACGATTGATTAAGCCTTCCATCTGCACCTGCTCTTCTCTGCCCAGAAATGTACCAGGATCTGCCATGGCAGACACAGAAGGAACAAAGAAACCGCCTGTGATCTTAATGTGTTTAGAGGCATTTTGATTACAGGACTATTGGACATTACAAAGAATAAGAAATATTACAGGGGTTGATTAATCTAGAAAGGTAGATGTTCATTAATTGTGATGAAGACCTTTCTGATAATGAAGCCATCTAAAACCTCAGTAGACCCTGGGTGATTTTTACATCCTTTGGAGTGTGTGTGTTCAGTGTGGGGAAGGAGGCTCAGAGCAGAGGAGGAGGATGACTTGCTCACACCGTTACCTGAGATTATTTCAGCTCTTCCGCATTATCCATCCCTGGCCTAAAGAGCAATGAAGGTCCATGTCTTGCCAGAGTCACATTGCCACTGTTAGGATGTGAGCTCTGGAGAGCAGTCACTTCCCTGTTACGGTCCTGACAGCATCCATATGCCTGGGATGGCACCTGGCATATAGCATGCTCTTAGTAAATATTAGTTGACTTACTGAATTAATTAAAGGGTAGACCCATTAATGCAACCCCTTCCTCAACTTTTTTACATTGATGTCTCTCAAGCACTTTAAAGTCATTTTCCCATGGGTACCACCCAATCTTTCATGGCAAAACCTATCTTAAAATGATTGCACAGGTTTAGAAAGGTGCAGAGGCTGTATGGCTGGATTTGGGTAGCATTCTGGGGAAGACATGTTGGCATAAACACTGTTGGTAGGTCCTAAGCAGGGATTATTATAGAATATCTCTGAGAAATTATATCCCATGGAGAGGTCAATAAAGGAAACCATGGGTTTCTCTGTCCTGAAGTGAATCCAAAGAATATGCGTTATTATAGACTGAGAATAGTGAATAACAAGATCTTCCTTGAAAGACATCAGTTAAGATGTTGCTTTTTCTTTAGAATGCAAAATTTGAATAAAAGAGATACGGGCCTGAATATTTTTGCTTGGATTATGTCTAGTGTGTCAAACTAGTATAAACCTGTTTCTAAGAATCCAAAGTCTATATTCCTTTCCCTCCTTTAAAGCCCCTATTTCAGAGGCTTTCAGTGAGTTGCCAGTATGAACTATTGCTAAAGAGTTTTAGGGATTAGAGTCAAGATGTGACATTGGACACAGCTCTGGATAAATTGCCTTTGTGAATATTTACTGAGCCTATTTTGCCATAATAATGTCCACATGGTACTGGGATTATGACAGCTCACATTTTATCCTAATAAACTACACCATGTTTATGTCACCTAATCTATAGTAAATATTGATTTTTGGCATCACTGTTATACTTACCTGTGTCTCCTTAGCACAGATTTCCACAGGTGACTTTAAGGAGCAAGTCAAAGCACTATTGTCTGTTTGCAAAGAATAACATTGGGCTAAGAAGCTGGATACAATGCATTTTTACAGACTAAAAGGTTCTCCTTACACAGGGAGGCAGCATGCAGGAGAAATTGCCCATGTGGACTCTGCAGTCAGACAGAGCTGAGTTCAAATGCCACCTCTGCTGCTTGTTACCTGAGTGACCACGGACAACCCACCTCACCTCTCTGAGCCCCAGTTTCACCATCTGTAAGTGGGGATAATGACAGGATCCACTTCTTAGGGTGCTGCTATGAGTAAATTAAACAATACAGTACTTTTAAGCTCTTAGCATTGGTGATGGCGCATATTTATGTGCACGCTTGATAATGGTAATTCTTACAATTAATTGCTATTTAGCTTATAGCAGCGATACTTCACCTACATTTTGAGGCAGATCTTATTTCTATGTGGAGATGTTATTCCTCAGAACAGACTGTTTTGTAAACAGCTCATTGGCAATTCTGATGAAGAATACAAGCTGATATTTGTATCAAGAATACAGTTTGCTACAAGCTGTTACTTATTGACAATCTTTGTCAGTTTGGTGGAGTCCATAACGAGTCAAAACCCACATTTCAATCTTGGTTGTTGAATCTTCAACATCTTGGAGTGATTTAGTTTCAAATGAGCTCAACTTTTAAATTGGTCCTCACCAGGTGTGTTTCATTTAAGATTCTTTGGTTGTAAAAACTCTGGCTAAGCAAGTGAGGGAACTTCTTGAAAAAAGCCTGGGGTGAACTTCTGCTTTCAGTCAAAATGGAGCTATGGGGACCAGATTTCACCTCCTACCCCAAACAATTGGAAAACAGATAAAAATATATGAAATGAGAATTTCAAAACAAAGATCAAGAATATTTCTAAGCATACAAAAATGTCAAGTGGCCAACGAGGTAAAATTTATGATGTCTAACATCCAATCAAAAATTAGTAGGCATGTGAAGAACCAGGAACACAGGACCAATAATGAAGAAATCAATCAATCAAACCAACCAAAAATCGACACACAGCTGTCACAATTAGCAAATAAGGACGTTAAAACAGTTGTCATGACAGTATTCTTTGTGTTCAAAGAATTAAGTTAATTTTTTCTCTTATTTGTGAAAATAAAATTAATTGGGACTTTAGATTCTTTTTTTTGAATAGAGGTTTCCAGAAATGCTGGGAAGTTTGTTTTGCTGGGTGTGGCTTTATAGCTGCATGCTCTAACTATTATGCTATGGCTCCCATACTCCCATTGTCTGTCATATTCCCCCCCCAAAAGCTGGTGCTTTGTTATTCTTGAGTAGTTTGGCATTTCTGAACTTGCAGCTCTTGCTGAATTCAGCTCTCTATTCCAGATAAATTACACTTCCCTGAAAATCACACTTAAAACAGTTGCTTCAACTGTGAAACCCAAAGGAGATCCAGGGTAAAAGTGAACCAAAACAGCAAAGGCATTTATATTTATAAACAATGGGCAATTAATTTTCCAGGTTAACTCCCAGAGACACAGCTTGGAGCAAAGTGTCAAACAACCGGGGCTGCAAACAGAAAATATCTCCTATTATTTTTATCACATCCCGAAGGATGCCCTGATAAATCCACACCAAGTCCCAGAGTTTGTTTACCGATATGACAATGTGCTCTATTATCTAACTTTTGGGAATGAAAATAGGTCCCTGGTATACCTTGCAATCTTTATTGTTTCTCTATTGTTAATGTCATTGTAAAAATTTCAGGACTGCAACTGACCAGATTAAATCCAGAGGATTTGTAAAATGCCAAACTTGAATGATCCTTTAATGTCATATTAAGGCTAGTTTCCTTCTCCTGCAGGTTGGAGGCAGTGCTTCCTGCTCTGGGCATGTTTCTGTGCTCAGTGAGAGGGGGGTGCCACTCATGTAATTGTGTCAGGCTGGTCTCTGCTTCAGGCTAGAATAAAAATACTCTGAAAGGAAGAAATAGATCTTGTTCTTTTTATATTCTTTCTTGACTCTTTGATATTCAAGCCCTGGTCTAAGACCACATAGTTCTTGAATTAAATGGGTTCAATATATTTGGCCTAGAAATGGGCACAGGAAGGGAAAAGTGGTGAAATGCCTTCCAGTAGATTCATTTTAACAAACGAAGAGTCTGACTCTTTCTCGGGGAGATTGAAATAACAACGCAGGACTTCTGCTTCTGGCCGTGGTGAATTAGCTGTCGGCAGAACAGCCCTCCTTTGAGAATGTGTCATGGGAAACGTGAACAAGGTGAATAAAGATTTTGTGGTGAATATATTAAATCAAAGGGTCGTACATGTAGTTGGTACTTATGGATGTTTTTTTGCTAATACTTTTTTATGTTTGCTGATAGAGTCCCAAAAACAATTCATAGTGTATTAAAAAAAACCTTCTCTTATTGGGGAGTAAATAAGCAAGAAAGGATTATATCAAGGAAGAAAGCAGGACTTGACAAATGAATCTCATTTCTGTCTCTTTTCCCAGTAAATTTCAAAAGCCTTCCCCATTCTCTCTAACTGTAGTCACCTGTATCCCCCAAGGACACACATTTACTATAGACTTGACATGTTTGGGTCTTGAGCTTGGAGTAATTTATAATTATAACCTACAACTTTCTGGTCCAACTCAGTTAACACCAAGGCAGCTAGCTGCAACCACCATTAAATTTGCCTTGTGAGTTTTTTATCTTTCTCCACTCCCCAGGCTCTGAATCCTCTGGGTCTGAAAGCAAAATATAATTCCCTTCCCAGCAAATGTCACAGCAGCGCCAGAGGGTGATTCGTTGAGACCATTGTTAGCTAAATATGTCACACAGTCCTCATGCTTAGAGTAAATATTTTAGTTTATAAATTTTCATGGTTGACGGCAAGCTCACAAGAATCCCTTAGCAACTTCACTTGGGCCCTCCTGGAAGAGCTTGTACCGCCAGTGCTGGCTCCACGGCGTGAATTCTGTCTGGTGGCGTCACCGGGAAGTTCTCTGGCTGTTGCTCTCACGTTACAGAAACAAACCGCCTTTTCCACGTAGGGTGTGTCAAACCTACCACGGCTGCAGATGGTTTTCATGGGAGCTGGTAAAGGAACCCTCAGTATTGTTAGGACAAAGTCAGCCCATGCCCTTTGACCTTACCCCTGGATGGACAATAATAATTTATTTAGCATTTAAGTATTAAATAAATTATCGAAATGAATTTTACAATAATTTAAAATGTACAGAAGAGTTGCCAAAATAGTTTAGAGAGATTCCATATACCCCATTCCCAGTTTCTCCTAGAGTTAACGTCTTATGTTTCCGTGGTCCATTCGTCACAGCTAATGGATCAAGACTGACGCATTATCGTTAACTGAAGTGCAGTCTTTATTCAGATTTCCTTAGTTCTTACCTAGTGTTCTGTCCCAGGATCCAGCCAGGACACCGCGTCACATTTAGTCGTCACGTCTTGCTGGGCCCCTCTTGGCTGAGATGGCTTCTCAGATGTTCCTCATTTTTGATGATCTTGACAGTTTTGAGGAATATCAATCAGGTATTTTATAGAGTGCCCTTCAAATTGAGTTCATTTAGTATTTTTCTCATGGTTAGACATGAAGTCATGTTTTTAAAAATTTTTTTGAGGAAATTTTTTGATGTCTCTTAGAAAAATTTCTTGTCACAGGCAGTTGCAAGAAATAATATGCTTGTAGTATTGCAAGAAGTAATCTCTTCTTCCCTTTGCCAAGTATCCTGCAAAGGTACCATTTGCAAATCCATAATATAACATAGTATAATATGATGTGACGTGATATAATGTAACATACTATAATCTAATACAGTATCACAAGCAGGACATTGACATTAGTGTAATTCACAGATCTGACTTAGATTTCACGAGCTATACGTGCACTCATTTATGTGTGTGTGCATGCATGTGTGTGCACCAAGTAGCACACTCTTGTCCCTCCTGTGTAGGTTCCTGTGTCCTCCACCACAATCAAGATTCTGACAGTTCCAAGACCACAGGGATCCCTATGTTGTCCTTTTGTGACCAAGCCCATCTCCCTCCCGCTGCTCTAGCCGTGATGAATTAGCTATTGGCTCATTCTCCTCCCCCACAGTCCCTCCTCTTCCCTAACCCCTAGTGGCCATTCCTCTTCTAAAATTTTTGTCAGTTCAGAAACATTATATATATGGAATCACAGAGTATCTGACTTTTCAGGATTGGATTTTTTCCACTCAACATAGTACCTTGGAGAGTCCTCCAAGTCATTGCGTGTATCAATATTCTGTTCCTTTTAAATAGCTGAGTGGTCATCCGTGAAATGGATGCACTGCCATGTTCATCCACACACCTGTTGAAGGACATCGGGGTGAATCCTCCTTTTTGGCTATGACAAATAAAGTGGCTGGGAACACAAATTCACGACTGGTGCATCTTTTCTTGGCTTTAGTAGTAAAGAAAAAAAAAGCTCCAGCTTGAACAAAACTCCTTTTCTTTGATGGGTTATTGTCTTTTCAATTTCCAGGAAATGAATTTGTTTCTGGTGAACATCGTTTTTAGTTAAAAACTCTGGTCTTCTCCAAAACTTATCATTATAAACTGTTCCTCAAATACATTAAGTAATTTTTTGGAGGATTTGGGCCTTAATAGCTGCTTCCATTTTTTTTCCTCAGAACTGTTTATTGTTTACTCCATCACGAGCACAGCTCTGGTCCTCACACGTCTTCGGAAACTTGAAAGTGGGGAGGAAGGAAAATTGATACATGTGATGGCTGCTCTTCATCCGCTTCAGCAGGGCTGGTGGGGATGTTATTTTTCTCTGTTGGTGAAAATTGGATTAAAAGTGTTGGGAGTTAGAAAGAGAATTCTGAGAGCAAAATACATCCCTACCTTCATGACTACATGGCCTGCTGGGAGGTTTCAACTGCAGGTGCCATGGTTTCAGGTGGGAGACAACTTGAAGCTGGGATATTGCATCTGTTGTTTCTGCGTATTTACTTTTTCCTTAAATATCTCAATTTTTATTAAAACTATATTATATTCTTTCTCACCTATAATCCTCTTCAGGGTGAATAGAAACACCTTGAAGATAAAGCTTGGAGAGGTGTGTTTTTCACTGCAGCCTGTCACCAGTGAAACAGTTTAAGGATCCTACATGGATACATGGGACTTTGTCTAGACCCAAACTCTCAACCTGCTGCCTAGAGGTGAGTTATTCCCAGAGGCTTCTTTCTGGGGAAGAGGAACCTGCCTTGGGGACAAACCTACAGAATTGAAACTAGAGGCAGTTACCAAGGAAAGATGAAGCCTCCATCTTACACCAGCACTGGGGTCCAGTGATGGATAAGTGCAGTCCAGGTGGTGGGGCATCCGTGAGTGAATCAGCCAGGTTCATCGATATCCAGCCTGGAGTAGATGGCGCTTCTTCAGGCTGCCATGGCAAAATACCGCAGATGGAGTGGCTTATAAACAACCGAAATTTATTTCTCACAGTTCTGGAGGCTGGAAGTCTGAGATCAGAGTGCCAGCATGGTTGGGTGAGAGCCCTCTTCTTGGTGGCAGACTTCTCGCTGTGTCCTCACGTGGTGGGAGGGGCGAGGGAGCTCTGTGGGGTCTCTTATACAAGGGCACTAATCCCATTGTGGGGGCTCCACCCTCATGATCTAATCACCTCCCAAAGGCACCACCTTGTGGTGTAGATGGACTGTCTACTCAGTTTGGAGCCAGCTGGTTTATGGAGGAGGTGGATTGCTGGGACGCTTTGAGAGTGGTGTATCCATGGGTTCTCAGAGGGGCCATCGCAGGTGGAAGAAGCAGTGGAGTCAAGGTGTAGCATGCACACGGTGAGGGTGGATCAGCGAGGAAGGCAGCTCAGCTATGTGGGCAGTTTGCACTGGGTGCAGAGAGAGAGAACAGAGAGCACAGAGGTGTTGGGGGTGGCCAGGGGGCCAGAGTCCTTCAGCCTGACATGAATAAGGTGATCAATTTATAGTACCTGGTGTGTTACAACCTGGAGCCCCACCCCCATTTTCTATCCCAGTGGTGCCCACAAGTTAAGTAGTGTTATCCCAGTTCTTGCAGCAGCAAATTGAGGTTTGGAAGAAAGAAGGCAGCTTTTCAAGGTCACCTGGGCACTGGAGAGCCCAGCAGGACCCTGGGCCAGAGCCATGGATGGAGCTCAGGCTCCAGAGCCAGACTGCCGGGTCTGAATCCCAGCTCTGCTGCTCCCGGCCTCTTGGACCCTGGCAGGACCTCAGCCTTTCTTTGTCTCAGTTTCCTCCTCCATAAAATGGGCGTGATAATAGCTCCTGGAGCAGTGCCTGTCACTCAAACCCAATGGGATAAAACACCTACATTTGTGCCCTAAAAATAATGTGAAACTTTTGGATGAAGTATGTTTGGGATGTACGTAGATGCTAGTGGGCTGTTCTTCTTGCAAAGATGATATTTAATCATTCCTTCAGGTGATTCCTAATAATCCCTTTATTCTGTCTCCCACCTCCTCAACCACACACACACACACACACACACACACACACACACACACTCACCTTCTATCTCTGGCTGGTTTAGGTAACATACAATTCCCAGGGTCTCTGTAGGTCATACTTGATGGCAAATTGTGGGGAAACACTCCCTGGACGGGGTCTGTGTCTTCTGGCCGAGGCTTGAGAAATGTGGGATTAAATGCAGCTCATGTGAGACCCACAGTGAGGCCCATAAGTCTCAGCACCAAGAGCAAAGATCCCACAGCAGTAGAGGAAGTGACGACGGGAAGTCCAGGAGGCTTGACCATCAGGACACAAGGACGGTGCTGACAGGAGCTCTGCTCTGAAGGAGGCCTTCTGCTCACTGAGGAAGGCACAGGGCCTGTTCTTCATGGAATGTGACGTGGACCTGGGCTCATCGGCCTGCCCAGCACCCAGGTTATTAATGAGAGTGTTAATGAGTGTGTTAATGAGTTTACTAATGAGTGTATTGAGTGTATTCATTAGTGTGTTAACCTCTGTGCTGGGTGGGAGCTCCACTGGGTGACCAGCAGTGGTTTACAACCTGGCCTCTCACAGTGGAGTCAGGCCTGTGCTGGCCCCGAACCTTCAGGGTCTGGAATGTTCTTTGCAGGTTAATCTTGTGTGAAAGCCTCCTGCCTCCTAATTCTAGAGCAGGCAATGGCTCTTCCCAAAAGCAGAGCCTTCCCATCCTCCAGTCTCTCTGGCTCAGCTCCCACAGGTTTTCATGCCGAGGCAGCTGGAGGCTGCTCCACACCTGCTGAGCCAGCCTCAGTCCCACAGGTGCCAAGGAGGCCCAGGGAGGAGAGGACGGCATGCCAGGTGCACCCAGGCCAACTTCCCAGGGACAGCGAGAGGGAGACAGGCAGGTGGTGTCCTGGTGAGATCACAACCACCTGCTTCTTACCACCTGCTTCCCACTCAGCCAGGACATGGGGCCCTTGTCTGGTTGCATGCCCAGTTGGGTGAGCAGTGAGAGATAAGTTGTGGAGAGACCAAAGAGAAGACCCAGAGATGGTCAGTGAGACATATGGGTTTATTGGGAGTCACTTACAGGGAATGTCTAGTGGCAGCCAGCTGGACGGAAGTGTGCACCCACAGCTGTGGGTAGGGAGGGGATTGCTTATACAAGCAGGGGCACAAAGGCCATACGCTTGCCAAGAGGGACTGTCCTCGGTGTGACCAGTGTTCCCAGGAACAGTGGCTCATGTGGAGGGGCTCTGTGTTCCTTCAAGAAGTGATGTTCTTTGAGTGAGATAAGGTAAGATCTGGGCTGGCCAGGCCCTGGATCATTACAAATCCCAGCATCTGGGCATCCTGCCCAGAAGGGAGCCAGAAGGACACATGGTTGCAAAGGGCTTGTAGGTTTTTGCTAACCAAGCAAGGCCCAGGCCCTACAGCCCTGAACCCCCAGGGCTCGATGCCCGGGTACATCTGCCTTCTCAGAGTGGGGAGAGTGGATGATGGGGTTCTGCCTCCACACATGGGGCAGAAGATGTATCTGCATGTATGGGAGCGATGGAAGTTTCCAGCACACCTGCTGCCTGTGTGATAACGTGAGACCGGCCTGAGGTGACTTTGACACTATTCCTAGCTCCAAGTTCCACAAAATAAAGCATTTTAGAGATCCATAAAGACTGTCTACTCCCAACAAAGCCTCTCAGAGAAACCCACCTCACCGGTGACCGATGTGATGTTCAAATTCTTGTCGATTCAAATGGCGTCAGGAAGCTTGACCAGAAGACAGCACGCATTGTTGAAAAAGGTCTTATTTCCACTTGGAGCTCATTTTCCCGTTTATTTTTTCCCTCATCATGAGTGGGAATTAGTGCTGTCTCCAGAAGGACGGTCTTTAGGAGGCTGGCGTGGATGAGCCTTTGAAGGGTTGAGATGATGTTCAAGATGCAACCGCAGAGTTGCAGCAGACCTGGGTAAGGATTCGAGAAGACCCAAATCACATTCCCCTTATGCAAGTAGATATGACTGAATTTTATGTGTGTGGGACCAGACGTGATAGTTCAAATGCAATACGGTGCTCCTTCCACCACCCTGAGGTCTGTCACAGTCCCTGCATTCCGGCTGTGATGAGCTGGAAGGGTCCCAAACTCGGATGACATCATCAGTGATGGCGAGAAGGAGAAGTCGTGCTGTATCACTTTTACACAGTCAGTCCTTGGGTTACCTTGAAATTCCCCACCCCAACCTTACTTTTATGTTAATACTGCTGCTATTTTTAGAGTGTTCTTGGTTGGAAATCAAAAAGCAAAGGTCGCCCCATGTTTTCTCCAATTTCCAGCCAAGGACCCGACTCCTTGAAGACAGATTTACTGGCATGCCTCCTTGGTGCGGGTTGTGCTGGGGAATCAGCGGAAGGCGGGTCTGCCTTGTCTCCACCCGCAGAGGCTCCACTCCTTGATTCACGTCTCCTTCTTCCTCCTGTGCGCTGGATGGTGATGTGGTCTTGGGGGTGTCCTGGTCACCTTGACAGTCGAGTCCTTGTCCTCACGGAGCTCACACACAATGGGGGGTTCAGACAGTGCACAGGAAAACATATAAACACATGACTAGGTGAAAATAAAATGCTGGGAAGGAAACACGTGGTGTGATTTGCTGGAGAGAGACTGGGATGGGGTGATGGAGCTGCCATAGATAGCGAGGTCCGGGAGGGCTTCTCCAGCAGGTGGCAGAAGCCCTTCTCTAAGAGGTGGGCTTCACAGGAGCCAGACCAGTGCAGGAGCTCCAGGCAGAGGACAGGGAAGGGCAAAGGCTGAGGCAGGAACGGGCTTGGCTTGTTCCAGAAACAGAAGTGGACTGGGTGGCCTGACTGTGAGCATTGACCGCCTGACCAGCTGTCACCAAGACCATCATAAGGCAGGTTTGAAGCAACTGATCCTAAGCTGACTGAGGAGAGAGGACGGTGTTTGAAGAAGTTTGGGTTTATCGTTCTTTTCCAACAACCTCTCACCCAGATCACAGCAGCATGTGAGCTGGTTCACTTATACAATTTGTGCCCCAACTCGCGTCAACGAAGCATCGAAGGCACTATGGCCACCAGGGTTCTCTAGGAGTCACCAGGTGTCTGTCTGTGTCTGTCTGTCGTGTCAGGACAGAATCAGGGCCGTCGTGTGGTGGGCACATGCCATTCATGTTTTCACATCAGCACCACCGTCCAGCAGCATCTGGGCCATCCAACGCTGCCCTGGAGGCTCCACAGGTGGAGACAAGCCTGCTGCTCCCGGCCGCGAGGATTCTTCCCTTTGTTCCAGCAGCTGCAGGCTTCATGTTCACCTTGTACAAAAGCTGATTTTCCTTCTTCCAGTCAGGGCTTTAATTTTCCACTAGGATTGTAACAAAACTCATCTTTTACAACAAACTAAGCCTTGTGTTGTCTGTTGAGCAGTTAGCTTAAACCCTGCAGGAAACAGGCTCAACAAGAAGCAGCAGCCATGGGCAGTTTGGCGAAGATGAATCTAATGAGAGGATTTGCTGAGTTTAATGGAAGCAAAGTGGGATGAAAGGTTGACACGTTAATCTATAGAAACAAAACATGAAATCACACATGCTAGGGCAGGGATTTAAAAACAGGCTCACGCATCTGAGCAAACTTGAATGCTTACTAGGTATTCAATGATATGAATTATTGTACATCATTTTAGGCCTGATATGGTATTGTGATCATGTTTAAAAAATGGTTCTTATCATTCAGAGAAATGTACTGAAATATTGACAGATTTTATGTAAAAAAATCTATCTCTGAAGGGACTTTCAAAGGTGGTAGAAACTTGTGGACACAGACAATGTCCAAGATTTTGATTCTCTGAAGAGGCTTTTGCTGACTTGACTGTGTTGATATTTGGAAATCATCTCAATGTTTTGACCCCATGACCTCACAGTCCATAGACATTTTATGTTGTCTGTTTTAAACTTTTGAGCTTCTGTTTCTCAGGTACACACCCACCTTTAAGCCCTTCACCCACATTTTTGCTTCCAAATACGTGGTGATGAATCCTTTCAGAGCTGTTCTAACTTCCATGTACAACAGAAGCTTCCAAATGGGTCTGGCCATGGTGAGAACCCCTTGCTGAAAAGTCCCCTGAATGGAGTAATTGCACAGACAGCGTTACAGGGCTCCATGCCATGTGAGATGGTAAACAGCACTGACAATGTAATTTGCTCTCATTTATGATCCGGTAGCTCATTATGGCTCCATTTTCATCCCCTTCATTAACAAGCTCATCTGTTTCTCCGATAGAAGCCCCTATTGTGTTAGCTATAGCTCTTTGCTTGCGAGGATGCCTGGAAGTGTGGACTGATGAGAAGGGGGCATTTGTGGTGCTGATGGCAGGGTGCAGGGCAGAGCGGTACCCCCAGAGTGTTTACACCCCAGTCAAAGAGCAGTGGTTATTGTGGGACTGGGTGGTAAATCCTTTACTTTAACATGTGCATTTCGCTTGCTTGGATCGATATTAATAAATGATTAAAACAGCTCCCACCACCAATTAAAAAGTAATAAGGAGGAAGAGGTGGAGGAGCAGAAACATACAATCAATTACCATGTAACAGAATGAGGGTGCCGCTCAGAACAGAGCAGAGAGCCCAAGACATTGTAAGGGATTTATGTAATGTCACGTTGTTCATTATCACAATTTATATTATTATTTTCTCACACCGGTGATAAATAATTTGCAAATCCTAATATTTCTAGTCAATAGTTAGTGTTTATTTTTTAAACATCTATTTTATAGGAAAAAGATAAAATGTTTTTAAAATATGAATTTGATTAGTAATAAGACTGATTCTAGTATAAGCTTGATCAATGTATTTAGTTCTTCTGTTATAGATTCCTCTGCCCACATATTAATGACTGTTAAACAAATATGAAGATAAATTTTTATTTTTAAAGATTTTGGAAGAAAAATGTTTACATGATCATGAACTTCTTGGCATACTCCACATACCAATGGTGCTTACTAAAGAATAATTAAATAGCATATTCTCTATCAGAAATATCATTTTTTAAATGAAATAATTTGAAAATAAAAATATTGAGCAAAATTTTAATATAATTTACATATAACAAAGATCATAAAATTTCAGTCCTATACTCAGATTCGGGAGTTTCTGTAATACTCCCTTTTCAAAAAGTTTACACAACATATAAAGAAAACACTAATAACTTAGAAGACAAACTACAACAATTTCTGGTTCAATAAAAGTCTTGAAATCATGAAACGCCAAAGGGTGAAGTTTATTACACACGTTCATGATTGAGTCAGTCCGTGAGGTACCAAATACTCCACAATTTCATTTCAAGCCTCAAGTACTTGCCCAGCCACCTGGGACAGAGGGTTTATAGGAAAGTTTGCGGAAGGAAAAATGAGTTCAAAGTTCTTAAAACTCACACTCTCTGTCCCATCTCTGACTTTCATTCCCTCTCTATTTTTCAAGGACACGTTGACGTGGGGGCTACTGTTTCCTCCAGTCATTGGAATAACAGATTCATGCTGGGAATTGTCAGCATAACTGCCCCCCAGGTGTAGCGGCTGAAATGTCCCCTGAGCCTGCATCTTACTCCACTCGGGAGGGTGACAAGACGGAGGAGGCTTTGTTCTCTCAGCTGGAGGCTCAGAGGAGCTCCGGCTGTGACACCCACGGAGGGTTTCCTCTTCTGGGGGAGGAAGGACAGGGTGGCGGAAAGACGAAGACCATGTTTCAATGCTGCAGGTAAAATTCCCACAGACAAATAGACACTGATCCCTTGTCCCCGCCCTGGGTTACTGTCAGATTCCCATGAAAACAAGGCGATGCCCACCTGCAAATTGGGGTTTCAGGGTCCGTGATGAGGAAAATAAGACAAACAGCAAGCATAGACCGCACTTGAGAGGCTGGTTCTGTGGGTATTTCTTCATCCATCAGAAATGGATGAGGGGTAATGTCTGATGAGGCCATCACCTGAGTGCCAGGATTCCTGGGTTGTCAGCTGCGAGAGGGAGGCAAGAACCCACCCAGGAGGACCCCTGATTTTTCCCTTTTTGCACAAGTTCACGGAGGATGCAGCGAATAAAGAGCTGGCTTCAGAGACGCCGCTGAGCCGCCACAATCTTCATTAACATGGTGTTTCAAAGCCCAGATGATTCTGGCGGGGTGGAAATGTGTTTTAGAGATTCTGAAAGATCTAGAGTGTTCATTATTTTGGTAATTTTATGTTATTTCTCCTTCCCATAAACTTGCCATTGAAGCAATCCATTTGAAAAATTTTTTTGGTCATTTTCTTTCTGTTCTCTTTTAGTGTTGATAAGGCATTTCTTTCTTGATATTTACTACTCATCAATTAAAACTAAGAAGTATAGACATTTTCAGGGAGTATTATTAATTTTTTTCAAGGGCTAAAATGGAATATTCGAGTCATCATCCAGTCAGGTAGACTGAAGCGTTAAGTCTTCTCCAAAGGTGGCACTTAACTCCTTTTTTCTTTTATATTAAGCATAAAACAAACAAGTAAATCTAATAGCAAAGTTTCTTTTTAGATGTGATTGGAACTTGAATTAAAGAACTGTATTCAATTAATGCACATAGTAGAAATCTTTAATCATCAGGAACTCAATTAATTATTACCTAAGGGCTTTTAGTTTTTAACACTAGTTTTTATTATTTTAAGATTTTTTATTTACCGAAAAATAGAATAACAGTCATGGAACACAAATAAATTGCCACCTCTACAATTAGCAAGGTGAATCAAAAGCTTTAAACATGTATTTGCTCTTGGACGCCACAATTTCACTTCTAAGAATGTAGCCAAAGGAAATAGTGTCAGTGATGTGGTTGTTTGCTGTTTGTCTGCCCAGCAAATGGTACCCTCCTTCTAGTATCCACACCCCAAATTCCCTTTGTAGAAGTTACGTTCTCCCTTCTCAGTCCATGTGTTCAAGTAGAGCTGATCCACCCTGGCTCAAGGAGAGGACTCTGTGTGTTAGTCTAAGACAAGCAGCGTATTTCATCCTCCTGGCCACCATGACTGGTTCAGGGATGGACATGTGCCCAGTGTGATGCTGTATCAGTCATGCTCAGAATTTGTGTAGGGACAAAACACATTCACTTTTGTAGGGAAAAGGTGTAAGCCTGGAATTTTTTGACACCACCTTGTGGAGAAGGCCATGCTTAAAAGTCAAGCCAACCCAGACAACTCTATATGGGGCAAAATAATCCCCTGCTCTGAAAATTAAAACCACTGTAATCCATGGATGTTTTCAAAATTAATTTAAGCCAGTGCAGCTGTTTGGAGACCCATGAAGGATACTGTTTGTGTTGACTTTGTTTAATAGTAGCATCAGGGAACTGATTTTATAGTTTATTACATGAGAAGGTATGATCAACTCTAAGTAGAATATAAATTATATGGATGGATGATAATATCCACGTTTCAAAACACATATGTATATGTTATCGTATGCCCACATATGGTAAGTGTTTAGTAAAGGTAGCTGCTATTATTTTTATGATGATGAGGAGGAGAAATATACTTAAAGTGCCTCTTCTGTGCCTTATAATTGGAAGTTGTGTAACAAATTGTAGTTATGAGATAGGAGCTTTTGTGTGTGACATATAAGATCACATGTGCTTTGTGAAGACCAACTCTAAGACCCATTGTCCTTGTTCTTTTGCTTTCATGAAGGAAGGTTAATAGAGAAGGCTTGCCTAGCTGCCAAGCCACCAGGGGCTGGAATTTTGTTGAAGATGAAGTAGTTCTATTAGTGTTCCAAAATTCACCTATTGAAGACAGAATAAAAGAAAAGGCAGATTTATCCTTATGTGGGTGTCCCTGTCCTTGAAATCCGTTTTTTGAAAGCTGCAGGTGCAGCTTTTTCTCTTCCTGAAACATTTAAATGTGCCCACTTTATATCAGTAATAGGTGCATTAATGGAGGTGGTCAGGGCAGGCAGGGGACAGGCTGAATGGCGTGAGTTCTGGCCTTCTCCAGTGGGTGTCACTCTATAAAAACACAGCATCATTTGTTGAACGTCAAGTAGATTCATATGTCAGACCTGGGAACACTTGCCTTATAACATTGTAGCATTTAGATAATTGAATATTGTAACAGCTCAGCATCTTGCTTAAAGTTAAAATACCAGGATTTACATCATTCTTCGCTACAGGACTATTTTTTCAACAGCTTTAAAATCCTCACAATAAGACAAGGTCCTGTCTGGACCTTGTATACAGAATTCTTGAGGCAGACCAGATCCTGGTAACAGATGTATTTATCCAGATTAATATGCACGTTACCAAGCAAACACGAGTAGTTATTTAATGGAGCGTGAAATTACTTCAATCTGTAAAGCTCAGCGTGGATCTGAAGCCTTACCTGCCTGGCCCCTCGGTGCTCAGTCCTGCAACCTGACTTTGAAGAAGTCTCAGGGGTTGGAACCCGAGATGAGGTAAGATTCCCCCATTGGATACAACATGCTCTTTAACTTTTCCTTTGTCTTGAGGATTACGGATGTAATTAAATAATTATTTGCACAATTACTTTTTTGTCAAAGTCACACTCCTCAATACAGTGTTAGCTGGAGAGGTGAATTAAATGGAAGAAGCAGCCAGTGAGGGACTGAGGTGAACTGAAGGGTGTGTGCCCCCTCTAAAGGGAACAGTGAGCACTCACCTCCAATCAGCTCCCTCCATGCATGCACATGGGCCCCAAATTGATTAATCTTCCATATTTTAAAAGGAAGAAGGAAATGCATTTTTACATGCAATATTCTGATACTTAAATGTTGGTGAATAATTCAATTAAAAACACACACCATGCCAGGCACACAGAGATTTGGTTTTGTGCTGCCATGTTGCAGAAGACAAATGTCTGGCTTGCTATTTGTCCCCAAGGTTGACACTGGACCGAAAGGGAAAAGACCATTCCTTTGCTGCCCACTGTGTTTCCAGACACTAGCCTGCTGTCTGGCATGTGCAAGAGGCTCAACCTGTATTTATTAAATGAATAAATTGATCAATTAAAAACCACCAGGCAAATGGTTGACATCCTTGGACAAGGAATGCTATTTATTCTAGGAAGAAATGCCATTTATTTCCAGCCATGGATTGCTTATAGTTATTTCTAAGTTTCTTTGAGCTTGTTTTGATTTCTTATTAGGAAACAACATGAGATGAGTGTGTGTGGTTTGAGGGAGAGTATTATTACAGGAAGGACTACTCATCTTTCACAAGCCACACGAGTGGAGAGAGCACCATGACACAGTTCATGGTTAATCTTTGCAACTGCAAGGTTAGAAAAAAAGGATCATTTGCTTATTTTGGTTTCCATTAACTAAGACATTTACCAAGAAGCTTTTTAAAAAACCTTTAACTTATGCCCCCTTCTGAATGAGTGCAGCATGAATTGAAATCTGCACAAAAATGATGTTGAACTAACAAGAATGTCATTAACATCATTAGTCTTCTAACCCTCTGTAAATGTCAGAGCTTTAGCTCCATCGGGCGTCATTTATTCTTTGGAAAATGAGATCAAAGGAAGTGTGAGGGATGCACACCAAAGCCCAGAAATGGGAGGTAAGTATGAATCCATCACGACGTTTCCCCGAGGTTCTGCTGGAGGGCAGGGTTGGATCTGCTGTGCTCTCTGGACATCGCTCCCCCTTCTCTCCCACTCCCTGCACAACACCTCTGCAGACCTGGCTACACAACAGGACTGCTGTCGCCAGCCCGTTTCCATGTTACCACCCCTTTGTCTCCTTGTGAATCCTGTGCCAACAGAGACAAATGTTCCAGCCAGCTCATCCCAGCACCTCCTGTCATGCCTGCTGACACGTGAGTGATTTTTCTACATGTAACCCGATATGGAGCACCATCGTCCCTCCATCATTCTTATCACCCTGCTGCTGTGGTTTCAGGCTTCCACTCCTGAATTTTATCTCTGTGGGTCTGATCCTTCATGGATATGTGAGTTAGAATTAGAGCAGGTGGTGGCCAACTAGAGAGATTAAGCCACAGAGGTGGATTCCCCTCCCTCCCTCCCTCCTTTAGGGAAGTCCAGATCCTGATGACTGACCCCATATTGCTGGCTGTGTGACCTTGGGATGGTCCCGAGCCTCCATTTCTCACCAAATAATAGGGACCATCACGTTGGCCTTGCATTGTGGTTGGACTTTATGGACCATCAGGCAGGATGACCATACTCAATTGTTCAAGGAATATTTGTTGATTGCCTCACTGTACAAGGTAGAGGAAAGGTGAAATACAGGTTTCTCTGACTCCATTCACTGGAAGAACATATTCATGATTTGGGGGGTCTCTTCCCCACCAGTTCCTGGGGAGAGACCCCGTGGGAGGAGGAGGCCCCACCTCTAGGTGGTTTTGCACATTAGCGGGAAGGGCCAGACAGAGGACAGCGCTCCTGGTGGGGAGGGGACAGGGCTCCTGGTGGAGGCAGAAGACTCCAACTCTGGTTCCCTAGCGCTGGCTGGGCTGATCCACTTGGCTCCCCTCCATGGCTCCTTGGGTGGGTGGGAGGGTGAGGACACCTCTTTGTGATGGTTCTCTAGGGTAGACGTGGCCAAGAGATAGGGCTCCTCCCCTCAAGCTCCTTGGGAGCAGTGACCAGTAAGCAGGGGGAGGGGCATGACTTCCTCATGGCCTTTCCCCAGACCTGGGCAGGACAGTAGGTCACTAGGCTCCTTGGGGGCAGGGCCTGGTAGGGGGAAGCACCCCCTCTTTGCTGATGCTCAGTGTCAGGCAGGCCGGTCCTCTGGCCTCCAGTTCACAGGCCCCCGGGGCAGCTCCTGCAGGGGAGGGGTGGGTGCTTCTCCCTGCAGCTTTTGCCCAGTTGCCCAGGTTCTGCCCCAGGATCCTTCTGGCAGCACTGGGTGGGCCTGGGGAGCAGCACCCTGCTTTGCTGGCTCTTTCTGGGTGCTGGGTGGGGCCAGTTGATGGGGGGCCCCCACAACCTCATTGGCTACATGAGGTGCCAGGTAGGGAAGGGGGGCCTCCTCCCTTTGTCTTCATGATAGCCCGATTAGACTCCTAAACATTAGGTGTCTGTCCATTTTACAGCTTTGCCTGTAAAATTCATTCGTCAAAAAGTGACTGTCAAAGGTTCTGCCGGGATGTATTCCCTGAGGTGTCCTGATGCAAAGATCCTCTCCACAGGAGGAGCTAAGGAGAAGGGAGAAACAATGATGTGGGTTCTTTGTCTCTTTTCACATCTTCTGAAATCTAGGGGGGAAAAAAAGGTATATATCAGAAAACTACCTCCTTCCACCCAACCTCTTCTGGAAAATGGAGAGTTGAGCCAATGATTGGTAGTGTTGTATCCTTTCCTGCCTAGAACTCTTAGGGAAGTGCTAACCAACCTTATATCAGACAAGTTGATGCTGTGGGACACTTAGAAATGTCTTACAAGAGGCCTTCCTCTGCTCCAGGCAGCAGGATGCGTTCACTTAGTAACACGCTGTCCTGAGGCAGTTCTAACTGGGGACCACTGGCCTTACAGTGGTTACTATTCTCTCAGTGAAGCCCAAATGAAGAAAAGGACTCCTTGGTTAGGTGCCTCCAGGCAGATCTTTGTACTAACTTTGCCGGGGAGCAAGGCCTTCTCCAGAGCAGTCACATGCGAAGAGGTAGCCATGGTGATTACCCTCTAAGGGCATCCACACAGGAACTGATGGAGGCGGGCTGGAAGGAACCGTGCATTATCATCAGACAGGTGGTCCAGGTTCCTAGACGTAGAAGAGGAACAGTGTCTGCAGTCTGATTTTCAGGATCCCTCACCCCCTTCACCACTTCCTAACTGCAGACCCAGTTCTTCTGTCTGTAAAAAGGGATGCTGCCTCTAAAGGTCAGGATCAATGGCAAGAAAGAATGTGAAAGCACTTAGGCAAATGGTGCCAGGGCAGGCTATTGATCCATTAACTGGGCTGGTGCTGGGTTTTCTGGGTAGACATTTACATTTAGATCCGCTTGACATTTGGTATAAAATCTGCTCTTTTCACAGAATCTATCTTCTTTTAAACCTCTAGATACTCTACTAACTTTTAATACTTCAACCTTTAAGGATGAGACAAAACTCCAAATAAACCAACATTAGGACTTGTTAGCTATTTCAGTGGCTTGGTGACAGAAGAGGATTAGTTGTATACAGTTTCGTTTGCATTTGCTGTATAATACTCCCCCGCCAGGCACAACTGAGGACAAACTGTTCTAGGCAGTTCACCCTGAGGACAGGCAGCATTGTCCACACCCAGGAACCAAAGCAGGGTGGTGGCCAATATTTTGGAACTTTATATGCTTTCTAAAATGAGCTCTGACTCATATTTCGTAATTAACGTTTCCCGACATGGCCAAAATAATTTGATTGTATTTGCACTAGTTCAGAGATGACAAAGAAGGGGTTAAAATGCTTCTGAATTCATTCATTCTAAATCAATATCATATCAAAAAGGCAATTCTCCAAAGAAGAGATGAAAATCATTAATAAGCACATGAAAAAACATGAATCATTGACCAAACAATCAATGAAAGTAAATAAAAGAATAATGACAAGCTCTTACTTTCAGTCATGGCAGGTTAGGTAGTTCTGGATAATTGTGGTAGAGTTAACCCTCCCCTTGAGGACAACAAGAAAGAATGAATGCAATAACAGCCAACAGTTTATTGATGAAGGGTTCCTGGGCTAGTATCCAGAGTTTTACAGAGACCCTGGGAGGTAACCCCGGATGCTGAGACCCCTCTCCTCTGGAGGCCAGTGCCAGAGGAATCAGCTGAGGTGCTGGAGTCTGAGAGACTTGTGTCACAGCTGGTGTGACGGCGGAGAAAAGGAGTGGGGTTTCAGGAGTGATGGATAGGGGTCTCCTGAGGGCAACACCTTAGGAATAAATGTGAACCTGGGTGAATCATTCACAAAGACTGCATCTCAAGCCCAATCCCATGTCATTAACTCTTTTTTTCCTAGATAGTGTCAGTGAAAAACTTAGGTAAGGAGAGACTTTATGCAAAATGATTATCCCAGTAAGGGGGAAGGGTTACTGTGATGGGGGAAGAGACTGTTGCAATAGGGAAAACATCCCAACATGAGATGGATAGCATCTCAAAGTTCAGGTAGAAAGAGAGGTTTTCTTCCACAGAGAGGAGAATACAAGGCTGGAAAGAACCGGGTGTGGGGATGAGATGAGCTGGTGGATTGATTGGACCATTGATCAAGAAATAGTTTTCCCAGAGGTCAGCTGATGGACAGGAGAGGTTGTTCTTGTTCTAATGGTCAAGGCTGGGGCAAGGTTTAGGGGCCCGGAGCAAGGAGAGAGGCCTGATTAAAGTTTGGTCAAGTCAGATTAGCAAGAGTTTTGTTCAGATTGGTTGGTGAGGACACACAGTTCCGCTAATCACCCACCAGATCACGAATGGGAATTTGGAGGGTTAGTGTCTGGCCTGATGCAGATTAACAAGAGGTCACCTGCAGGTCTTATCTAAGTCATACAGGGAAGGGTGCTCTTCACAGAGAGCTGTAAGGATGGGGGATATTTCTTGACCATCGCTGTTTTCCAGGAGCACAGGGCTCGCATAAAACCCAACACTGTCAGTATCCAGACAGGTAGACAGACATGGACATGGGATCGCATTCCATCATGACAGAGAAGAAAGTTTGGGGAATTCACAGTGGTTGTTTTGGGTGCTGACATTATGGATTCTTCTTCCTTTTCTTTCTTCTTCTGTATCTGCAGTTCTATATTTTCTACCATTGGTCTATTTTGGGTGGTTATGGTGTCAAACGGGAAAATATGTGTAATTAGAAACACAATGACCAGCACAAAATAAGTGCTCAAATGTTACCTATGGTTCTCATCACCATGATCCTGAAATTAAAATGACGTGGAAAAGTTGCTTTTTAAAAGAACAAAAGAGAAAAATTAGCATCCTACAGAACCTTCTATTTCTACCAAAATTTCCTCATATGAGCAAAGCAAAGCTGAGACATTGACTATTACCCCCTACCCTGGTGATTGTGAAGGCCTTTGTAATAAGTCCCCCCTCAGATGTTTGGTGCACATCTGAGGAGACGCAGTGGAAGACAGGAAACTGTTCTCACAACTAATTATCGTCATTGCTCAGCTAGGTTGTCTCTGCAGAACCCTGGGAGCCTCCTCCCACCCTGGGGCCACCTGGGGAAGACTTGACTGTGTCGTGGCGCCATCTTGCCACCTGTGGATATTTTGCAGATACTGGGGGCTTGACGCCAATGCCTTTCTGCTCTGGCTGGCAGTTCTGGAAGCATTTCAAGGGCTGGTTTTAGCAGCCCCCATCCTGAAATGCCTCTCTCTGAATTTTGTTTTCTTTCAGTTTGCCCTAAAAATTAGTAAGGGAGGGAAATATTTCACAGACCACTTGATATTGTGGTTCTCCTTGGGCAACTGCATCTGATAACTCAGTGCTCTGTTCAGAAGCTCGGGATGTGGGCTCTGTGACAACACCTGACACCTGCTAGGAAGCTGAGGAGGGCTGTGCTCTGGGCCATTTCGGGTCAAGTTGAGGGTGAGCTGCTGCTCACTTGGGGCAGTGTCACTCCTTGGGTCTGAGCACATTCACAGCGCAACTCAGCCCTGGAGCTGTCACTCAAGCCAAACTGGAGCGTAAGAGCGGGAGTCACTGAGCACCAACCAGGCAATGGGCCTGGACTTCCAGGTTCGTCAGAGGATGCTGAGTTTATTAAAGTTAAATAATGTCTCTGCACCTCGGTTTCCTTGTTTGTAAAATGGGTCTGTTAATGGTACCTCCTCATAGGCCTCTGGGGAGGACTAAGTGAGTTAAGATGTGAAGATGTTGGACAGCCCCGCCCACAGTGAGCCCCTATCATGTGATGGTTGTTATGAAGACTCAGCGTGAAAGCAGACGCCACTCAACCAAGCTGTTTTCAAGGATGCTATCTGCTGTACAGTATTACATGTTTCTCATATTTATACAAAAAACATTCAGAGTGGTGAACAGCGGCTATTTCCTTTTAGTAATTTTTTTGTGTCTTTTTAACTCCCTAGCGCTGCATGCTGACTACAGATTATACATATGTCTCCTGTCTTTATTCTAAAATGGGGGAGTCTTTGGTGGTGAGGTGAAGTATTTTGTTCTTCCTGCTAACCTGACTATGAGCTTGCATAATCCACTCTCCCTGCATCTGCATCTTCTCTGCTCCTGCCTCCTCTTGCGTTGTCCAGAAAAGAGAACAATGGACGTTGCACACTGATAACACGTTAACATTTGTGGAGTAGACGTAGCAAAGGGGCTTTTCTACCGGATTAGTTGGGAGGGTCACTGGGTGACGGTAGAACATCAGCCAATGACTTTGAGTGAGCACATCTCACAATTAATAGAGACGAATGACAACTAAATCTCACAGTAAATCCCACCGCTGACACTGTGACAGGAAGATTCTCTGGCCTGAGCAGCCCTCACTTCAGAACTCGGAAGCAGCACCAATGAAAAGTTCATAGGTTAGGACAGTGCAGCATGTGGGTGAAAGCTTTTACTGTGTGTAGCCAAACTGCTGGGGGTCATACATCAACTTCGTCATTCACTAGCTGTGTGAGCTTGGGCAAGTCAGTTAATCTCACTGGGGCTAAGTCCCTCATGTATAAAATGTGGTTCCTAATAATAGCATCTAACTCATGTGGCTGTGAATGTGCTGACTGTTAGTGTCATTAGGGTGAGTGTATCAGTCAGGCTCTTGGTGGGAAACAAATAGCACATTCGAAGGGAGAAATTGGAGTAAGTTAATACGGGAAATATTTGAATAAGCGTGGACAAGCTTAAGAGATGGTAGCCATTTCCATCTTCAGGCTTGAAGGGCAGAAGAGTGAGTATCACCAGACCCAACGAGAGCTGCGGCCATGGGACAAGAATCAGAGAGGAACAGAGACCCTGCCAAACCAAGGCCAGCAGGGAGGGAGCAAGGGGAATAAATACCCCACCTCTCTCTGCTATTTTTATTTCCTGAGGAAGATTTGCCCTGAGCTAACACCTGTGCTAATCTTCCGCTATTTTGTATGTGGGTTGCTGCCACAGCATAGCTGATGAGTGGTGTAGGTCTGCACCTGGGAACTGAACCCAGGCCACCAAAGTGGAGTGAGTCAAGCTTAACCACTAGGCCACGGGGCCTGCCCCTCTCTGCTCTTGTTCTGCACAATTCTGCATGTGCCTCCATCAGCTGCAGTGCATCAGATGTCAGACAGAAAGGTTGCTCAGGTGATGCACGACAGGCAGGTCAGCCTTCTGAGAACAGAGGAGGGGGAAAGTGGACCTGGAGGGCTGCACAGGAATCATGTAGCCCAGGGCACAATTACCTTCTAGGTCAGCTATAAGAGGCACACACTCAAGACAAAGACACGGAGGAAATATTGCCAATCTGGTGACGTCTCTCTTTGCTAAGAATTGCTCAGTGGGCAAAACTAGCTGTCACAATCACTCCTTTTTAAAATCTGTGACACTTTCCTCTAGTTCAGCAAGAATCAGAAAGGGTGACGATCATCTCAAGAACGAGCTGGAGAAGAATAGAAACAGCCACTTGCATCTCTGTAATGCTTTATAATTTACAAATTGCTGTCATACATTAAATCACTATGGAGCCTCACAATGGGACCATTTCAGTTAGCTATTTAGAAACATTTATAAATGAAGAAATTGAAGCCTGGAGAGTTTATTTGGCTAGGGTCAAGACTCGTGTAATTTTAAAATATCGAGATAAAATTAACATAACGTAAGATAAACCATTTTAAAGTGAATAATTCAGTGGCATTAAACACTTTCACAGTGATGTGCAACCATCATTTCTAAGAGTTCTGAAACATTTTAATCCTCCCCAAAGGAAAGCCCATACCCATTAAGCAGTCATCCCCGACTCTTCCCCAGCCCCTGGCAACCACCAATCTGCTTTCTGTCTCTATGGGTTTGCCTATTCTGGACATTTCACGTAAGTGGAATCGTACAACACGTGGCCTTTTGTGTCTGACTTCTTTCACTTAGCATGTTTCCGAGGTTTGTCCATGTTGTGGCATGGATCAGTGCTTCATTGCTTTTTGTGGCTGAATAGTATTCTATTGCATGGCTACACCATACTTTATTCATGAATCTGTTGACCAACATTTGGCTGCTTCCATCTTTGGCGATGGTGAATAGTGCTACCGTGACTTACTGTGTGATTTTCAACTACGTCTTTTAAGAAAAGTCGTGGAGACGATTTGATAACATAGTATTAGAGCAGAAGATCTAGAACTTACTCCCTTCCTCCACTTATTCAGCAATATGCTTGGAGGGTCTCGTGGGACGCAGGCTCTGTCCCGGTCACTGGGGACACACGAGTGAACAAAACAAATCCCGTCTCTCAGGGCACCTTCTAGTGAGTTAGGCGATAAACAGAACTGACCTGCAGAGACACCGCCTGGTGTGGTGAGAGCTACGGAGAAGCTGAGCAGGGAGGGAAGAAGCACCGTGGGTTGGGAAGGGATGGCCCTCTCACGCTGAGTATTCCAGAGAACATTCCTGACAAGATGACGTTTCGGCAGTAGCTTTATGGAGGGGAGGGTGGGAGAGTTTCAAGGGAAGAGTGAGTGCTTCATGCAAAATCGAAACTGGATTCAAATCCCAGCTCCACAAATGGCAGCTCTGGCCTTGAGTGATGGCAGCTTCTGAGGTTCCGTTTTCTTGTCCGTATAATGGGATAGAGTAATACCTGTCTCTTGGGTTGTCTCCTTAGCACCTTGAGAATGCCATAAGTGGCTCTGCTCTTCAGCAGTTTTTGTTTTTGCTCTCCACCGTGCGGTTAAGAATGTGGCGATGCTTTGAGAATGAATTGCAGGGTGGCATTTATTTCGGTGCCTCCTTTCTCTCCAGGATAACTGCCCCGCGAGTCCTGGCTTTTTTTGGCGGCTGTGACACCATTTTTGCCTCTCCATCCATGGGGGACTGCTAAAGGCTCCACTGGATTCTTATATTTAATTCAAAATACTCTCCAAACACCTGCCCCATGAAACCAAAGGCAATTCGGCAGATGCTTCTCCAGGTGGGGAAGCCAGAAGACAAGGACAGGCGCCAATTCCAGGTGATCTGAAACAGCATCGGGATTCTGTATAGATCATCACACTCATGACATTCAACAGTCTTTGTTACAAGGTCCATCTCTTCCTTTTCCTCTGAAACCTTTTTCCTTAAACTGAGAAGCTGGAAAATCCATGTCTAGGTAACAAAAAGCAGCCTTTTCTGGTCAGATGGACCTTTATCTAGAGGAGGCGGGGAATTCTCCATTGAATGCCCCAAGTGATGAAAGTCACATGAGCAAAGAAGCTTGGGAACGTTCATCCTGCAAAGAATTGAGGAGTGAGGATGCGAGACAGATGCAGAAAAGAATCCAGTCCGATTATTCCCTATTATCTGCCATTGGGTCATTTCAAATAATCAATGCACTGCTCTCCACTCTGAATTCTGATTTCTCTGTACAAGTCGGCCTCTCTCCGTGCTGCTACAGTCTCTTCTTATCAAGTTGTCAGGGCAGTGATGGCCTTCGGGAATTAATCACCTCCTAAATGCCCATGCTGAACAGGGACTCACGAAGAGAGTAACATTTGCAAGACAAGGGCTGCATTTGGCTAGCGCTGTCCTGATATGGGAGCCAATTGCAATTACTTTAAAAATATTTCATTTTTAATTTAGGAAATAAAAAAATCATCCACCATATAGGGAAGGTCTTTACAAGAGTCTTTGAAACTGTGTCTTAGTCCATCGGGGCTGCTATAACAAAATACCACAGACTGGGGGGCTTGTAAACAACAGAAATGTGTTGCTTACGTTTGGGAGGCTGGAAGTCCAAGATTAAGGCACCACTGTGGTCACATTCTTGTCAGGGCCCGTGTCCCAGTTGACAGCTGGTGCCTTCTTACTGTGTCCTCGTGTGGTGGAAAGGGCCAGGGATCTCTCTGGAAACTCTTTTATAAAGACACTGATCCGATTCATGTGGGCTCCACCCTTGTGACTTATGCACCTCTCAAAGGCCCCAAATACTAACACCATCACCTTTGGGGGTTAGGATTTCAACATATACATTTTGAGGGGACACAAACATTCAGACCACAGCAAACTCTATGTTTATAGGAAAATATTTTTTACAAGACATTTTTCATTTCCCCAGGTACCACAGCAATCTTTTTGGAAAATTTGGACAATAAATGAAGTTCCTAGTGTGTTTGGAGGTTTGTTGGTCATAGACACGTGACTGAGGGGCCCTTTAACAACCATGCGACGAATGCTATTTTCTGCTAAAGGGTTGATGAGGAGGGTCAGCTTGAATGTCCTCCAAACCTCCCTTCTGTGCCTGCCTCCCTCAACCTGCTCCTAATTGCTGTTGCTGCCAGTAGAAGAATAGAAGACAGCCAAGATCCAGAGGGACCCAACTGAAGTGGACAGTTAAGGGACGGTAGTTTTGTTTTGTCTCTGGGTCTTCAGAAACAAAACTCGTGCTGAGTGTGCCCACATGGGTGTAAATGGAGAAAGAAACCTCAGTTCTGGAGATCCAACACAGAGCATCTGGTTATCACAGAGATCAGAGTATGTTTGAATATGACATCAAAGCAAATGCTGGAAAAGTGGCAGAAGGATTGTTGGCTCGGGTGGTGATTTGGGCTGGCGGGAGAAGAGCTTTGGAACTGGCCATATTTAATTCTGGGATCCTTCATCTTCCTACCAGAAACCACCTGAGCTGGTACAATATGGTGGCCTTCATGGACACACGGGAGCCAAAGGGGACGGCCTCATTTGCATGCATATTAAATTTGCATGGTATTTTGGAAAAAAGTAAATGGAGATAACCACAGTATTTGCCTGGCTTTGTGCCTTCTTTCCTGGCAAACCTTCATAGAAATGGCCTGTGTTGTGGTTTTGAGTTTTCAGCTCTAAAAGTTGGCTTGCAGGCAACTGGGAAGAGCCTAGAGACCCACCACCTGCAAGGATGTGTTTTTAGGAATATTTTTTGAGTCTGAGATAAAGTGACTTTGTCTCATTAGCCTCTCATCCAAATCATGACTGATTCTTGGCACCACTCGCTCTCTGTATTCCAAAATGTCCCAGGGTTAGAATGGAGTAAAATCTGTTTCTATTGAATTCAAGAAACAGGGAGATGAAGGCAGAATGTAACAGAACCTGTAATATAATTTGTCTTCAAAGCCACTTGTAGGGTGTGTGGTCCCTTCTCCTGAGCACACCCACATGCTCTGTCCCAGAGAGACAGGTGCTGGGTGTAAAGAGGAATGGTGAATGGCAGAAATGGGGACACCTTATCCACTGCCCCTGGACACCTGAGCTTCCCCCACCCCTTACCTGCTCAGAAAAATTCAAGATCTCTCTCTCTCTTATCTTCTCAGGAGAATTCAAGAGTAGCAGAAGAATTCTGAATTGTAGACGTGGTGAGGTTAGGCTTAGCACGGCACGTCTGGGTCTTGGTGTCCTCACCCCAGGGAAGACAGAATACTACATGGTGTCTGGTTTCTGCTTGCACCTCTGGGGTGCATCTGCCTTCAGACCCACAGCTGCTCAGTTCAAAAGCGGTATCTGGGTTGGGGCTCAGAATGGGGAGGCTGTGGAGGCATCTAAGTTACCGTCTTCCTAGAACATCACAGGCTGTTGTGGTACCTGGCAGGGTTTGAAGGCAGAGAGGCAAGCGCAGGGGATGTGGCACCACTCTGAGGTCAAGGTCAGGTTCTTGGTGGAGGAATCCACTCAATGGAGTCTCCTTAGGAGGGTCAGGGCAGGGCCCGCAGCATGAGATGTCGTGGGGCTTCCAGGTGACGGGCTCCGGGTTCCGCTGATGTCTCTGAGGCAGGGATGTGACCTCAGAACACTGTGGTGTGTGCATGTGCCAGGGGCAGGGTTGCCTGGTTTTATGACTCTGAGGGCACCAGTCACATTGTGTTTGATGTAACAGGAGCCCCTTAGAGTTTGGATTACTAAGGATGAGGGACCACTTTGAAGGTTGGAAACCTCAGGGGCAAGGACCCAGCCTGCTAGTTCTCCTGGGGTGATATCACTGGGATGGTGTCTAATTTCCATTCTCTCTACACAGGAGCTAATGTCACCCCATCTTCCTTTTTAGTGCCACGTGATCAAGCATGCTTAATCTCAAGAATCCTAAATATTTATAGCCTTCTCCTTAAACCAGATATTAAATAACTTCATCTCAACTGATAACGAACTCATCCATCAGAGCAAATGCAGTTTTTAAAATTATTAGTATTTAATCCCATTGAAATGCATTTCTCAAATTGTCAATGCTTCCAGAACGTGCCTTGCACACAGTAGGGATGATTAATATTTCTTGGTTTGACAAAGTGGCATCAATTTTCCAAATTGTCCACTTGGAAAGAATGACAAGAAATGTGACTTTTTCGTTATGTTTAAGTTTTCAAATGCCAGCTTGCACCTGCTGTATAGTGAATACTGAATACATATTGGTTAATTGAGTTTTGTGGAATAATCTCCACAGTCTTTCAGAAGCAGATAGAGTACATTGGAATAATGTCAGTTTCAGTTTGAAAGTGCTTTCCTATTTTTAAAAATATAGCGTCATCTTCAATTTCTTTACTACATAAACTAAACACAAAAACAAAAAATACACTGCGAAATGAAGTATCAGCCTATAAATTTCCAAAATACTAGGAAATAGGTACAAGTAAAGGATAACTTTGTAACTTTTGAGGTGACCCTCTGTAACTCATTCCCAAATATTTTGGAATTTAAACAAATGATCTAAATAACTACTTAATCTACATAGCCATTCTTCATGTTTATGGTGGAAACAGTGGCCTGCCCTCCCACACCTGGTGTCTCCTCTCTGAACCCTGCTTTGCCCAGGCAGCCCTTCCTCCCCTCCACACCATGTGCTTCCAGGGAGCTGACCGATCCTCCTGGCATCAGCGGAGGTTTGACTGGTACGAGGGTAGACCTAACCCCTGACCCAACTCTGATGAATGAGTTGCGGGGGAATTCTGCTGGGGGGATTCTAGGAAAACTTCCTCCCTACTAGGGGACAGCCACAGGAAGAGGCCACATGTGGTCACGTCTGTATGAACCCCTGGACCTGCTGCTGTTCTCTTGCTACCCGCGTGAGAAGGAAGCGTCGCCAAGGGCAACAGAGACAGGAAGGAAACGTGGGTCCTCGTGTTCCTCATTGAGTTGCTGAGTCAACACATTCAAGGACCCACCTGCCCGTTAGGCTCCTAGTGGACGTAACAAACCCCTCATTGTAGCAGCCTGTTGAGTCTCTATTTTCTGCAGCTGAATGTGGTTAACTGACAGAACATCTTTGTCAATGATGTGTTGCTAATTTTACATATCTCTCTATTGCAGCATTTATCACATTGTATTTGAGACGTTCGTTTTCCTTCCAGGAGACTGTGAATTCTTTGAGGGTAGGGATAGAACGTTATTCCCTCTACATCCAGAATAAGGCACAACAATGGCATACAATTAATAAATGCTTGTGGAATTGTTTTCCTGGAATACATTTCAGTATTCTTGTAGAAACCTCAACCAACACAGACACTTCTCTCCATCGATTTCAAAAAGCAGAGTGGACACCATGCTGGGAACTTTGAAGAATGCAGAGCTGAGTAAATCATGGCCTGTCCCCCCAAAACTTACAGTCAGGTAGATGAGACCAACGTGTGATATTATCTACAACGACTGCAAATGGTGGTGAGTATTGGGATATCAGTTATCGATCACAACTGCAGCTGGGTGATCTTAGTGGTATAAATGAATAGGGAACTTTTTTTCATATATCAAGAAATCTAGAGAGTTCTGGCTTTACTTCAGTGGCTTAAAATAATCCAGGTGAATGCCTTTTCAATTCTTTTGGTATTTTCCTCATAGTTGTGAGTAGCTGCTGAAGTGCCAGCTATCACATTCTCACAGGAAAGAAGAATGTAAAAGCAGTAAATGACAGTCATGTTTCCCTTGTTATTAGGACAGAAAACTCTTTTTAGGAACTACCACTTCTCCAGAAACGTATGATAGGGTCTCACGGGGCAGAATGGGATCAAATGGCCGCCCCCAGCTGCAAAGGAGAATGAGACAATGGCAAATGAAATTGCCCATCGCTTGAGAGAGGGACGTTGATGCCTGGAATAAAATGTGGGTTTTGTGGAGGCAACAAGAAATTAGGGGAGGGATATTGGAGAGGCAGCTTCGAGATGCTGTATCTGATGCACAGTGTGCTATAAAGTCTTTGAAAATGAAGAAGGAATTAATTTCATTTGTGCACAATCACTTGGCAAGAAATCCTTACTCTCCCCTCCAAAGATTTTGTAACTCTGATGGGTGGGTTATTGGTTTAGACCTTGTATCAGTTTCCTGTTGCTACTGTAACAAATTACCACAAACTTAATGGCATAACACAATATAACTTAATTATCTTACAGTTCTGAAGTCAGAAGTCTGCACAGTTCTCATTGGGCTAAAACCTAAAATCAAGTGTTTGCAGGGCTGTGTTTCTTTCCAGACATTGTAGAGGACAATCCATTTCCTTGCCTTTTGCTGCTTCTGGAAGCCACCTGCATTCCTTGGCTCCTGGCCCTTCCCATCCTCAAAGCCAGTGACGCCTAGCTGAGTCTTTTCCATGATGCCATCCCTCTGGTTCTCCCTCTCTGCCCACTTCTTCCATTGATAAGAAACCTTGCAATTACATTGGGCCCATCCGAATGCCCCAGGATCATCTCCCTATCTCAAGGTCAGCTGGTTTGCAACCTCAACTCCATCTCTACCTGAATTCCCTGTTGCCATGTAAGATAACACAATCACAGGTTCCGGGGATTGGGATTAGACGTCTTTGGGGAGAGGCGTTATCTGCCTATCACAGAACCATAGGCATTGGGGTGCATGGAGAAAGGGGGAGTGAAAAAGAGAATCGTGTTGCCAGAATCCCTTTCCCAGAAGATTGTAGTGTAGAAGAAGACTCTCTTCTTTTGGACACACAGAACCAATTCATTTGGTTTAAACCTTCATCACTGGCACATGAAATGTGGATGTACTGTGAAGTGAGAAACCTCAGCTAAACTAGGCTCAGTTTATTTTATTTGCAAAATACCAGCATTGGGGACATAATTCACTGTTAGGAACCTGATATCTGAAAGTGAAATTAATATTACAAATAAATCAGGGCAGTGATTTGAGTTACAAAGAGCTTCACAGTAGGATTTAAAGGAGTCCAACTGATTGACTTGACTATAAATCAGCTGTGTGGTTGTATTTCTGTCACATGCTTACTGATCCCCAGCTCTGTGCTGATTCTGAAGACACAAGGACCGGCATAATCTGATATGACCCCCGCCCCAAGGTAATGAAAGAGATGGTAAGAAACCACCTCACAGTCAAATGTCAACTCTGTCTGTGACAAGTGCTCCCAGGGAGAGAGAGGCGCACAGTCCCCTGACGCCATAGGATGGAAGATGTGTCTCTGTCATAAAGGTCGGGGTGGGGGGCTTGTGTGGGAATATGCCTTCTGAGACGTCAAGGGAAGAATGAGTAAAGGTTAAGAAGGTGCAGAGGGAGAGAAGAGTTCTCAGACAGAGGGCATGTCATGTGCAAAAGTCCTGTGGCAGAGAGACTGTGCTGAATCCCAGGAACCCAAAGAAGGTCCCTGTGGCTGGAGCCAGGAGGTGAGCTGGAACCGCGGGGAATGGAGGCTGGAGAGAGGCAGGCATAGGCTGTGCCGGGCAGTGTGGGCTCTGTTGGGTGACGTTGTCTTTATTCCAACAGCAAAAGGAAGACACTGATGATGCTCAAGTGGTGAAGGTGACGTGATCTTCTCTGTGGTTAAAAATCACTTTCGCTAGAGCACGGAGAGCAGATTAGAGTGGGGTCAAGTCCCCAACAGAGTGCAGGCAAAAATGAGTGATTGGACTGAGGAATTCACAGCAGCAGTTGGCAGGAGGGGTTTGGGGTTTGGAGTGAGGTAAGGACAGTTAGTGCAGTCGCAGCAGCTCACCTGAACTGAGAGGTTTCACTGGGCCAAGCCACGACCTGAGTGGTCTCTCCACAGCATCTCCTGTATCTCTCACAGCAGCCCTGTAAGGTCGATACAACATTATCCCATCTTACAGACGAGGAAACAGAAGCAGAGAGAAGGACAGGGCTCGCCTGCAGTCAGCTGGTCATGAATCGTCAGAGTCAGGACTCAGACCTGCGGGCTGACCCCAGAACATGTGCGGTTCACATGGAGAGTAGCTGCTAAGTAGCTGCGGGCATCCTCAAATGGTGTTTGTTTGTTTGTTTTCTGAAAAGAGGGGACTGTAAAAAATTGCATTGAGTCAGCAAACGGACTCGAATTAGGCATGTAAGCATGGAAATCATGCAAATCTAAAACTTTAGAATTAGGGGTTGGAAATTAGAACGCCAGGGCCAGGTGGGTGAGGGGACGGTGGCCAGACTGCAGAGACCACAGGAGAGTGGAGCAGAGGGGACCGCCCCTCCCTTACTTGTCGTCATGTAGACGTGTGGTCCTTCCCTGAACACATATTCTGTTTTTTTCAAGAGATGCCAGAAATCTAGAATTTGATTTAAAATCTCCCTATTTTTTATGTTGGCAATTAAATCAACTTTGTTTTTAACATTGTGCAGGTGAGTCTTGAAAGAAGCAAAGAAGGTTCAGAACCGATCTTTGAGAACCCGTGTAGCCTGCAGACGTCCGGTTAAAACTTCCAGCATTGAATTTGGTTTGGGATTTGAGCTGCATGGAACAGTTTCAGACAAGCAGTCTGTACGCCGTGGGCACAGCCAGGTGGGCCCAGTGGCTGTTGGTTCTAAGTATTTTTGGCAATCCCCCTAACTCAAGGCCAGAGGGACCAGCTTCTGCTACTTAAGACACAGACTTCACGTCTGAGCCCAGAGGCACAGAAGAATGAACTTGCATAATTGATCACAAGGCCCAGGGTTGAAAGCCTTCTGGTATATGAAGGGCATTATCAGTCCAAGACGGATGGATGTGTTTCCTCCCTCCACTAGAGTCTCAGCTCCATAAGGAATTTAAACTCAGCTTTGAATTACAAATTTAGGAAGGAAACCAATGATAGGGAAAGTCAGTGTAAGCCTTTCTCCCGAGAAAGGCTGGAGGCCATGATCCAGTAATGATATGTGGACGCGGTTCCCATTAAGCTAATGAGAGTTGTATATGGGAGCAGAGGCCATGAATAGACACGTTGCCTGTGTATTGGGTTAAGAGATCAGGATCGTTTTAATGTTTCATGTGGTGTCTTGTAATCCTAAATAGATTCATGGAGTCTGTTTAACAATATAATGAGAAGAAAACCAAATTCTACTTGAAGACGCATTGATTTTCTATAGGCAGAAATGAAGCAAGTCTTTCTTTACTTCCAGGTACTACTAGGATCTGCCAGTTCCAAATGCTGACATGTTCAGAGCAAGAAAGGACCCTATTTCATGGTGGAGGGACTGAGCCAAAGGTGAGGGTATTTTTGGTGGATGAAATCAGGCAACAGCACCCACAAGAAGCATTTCATCAAGGCAATGGACTTTTATTGTATTTGAAGCGAGCAACATGCCTTTTCTTTACCAGGCTCTCAGTTTTGTATGTTGGTATTGGTGGTGGCAAAAAAGAATCAGCTATTCAACTGTAAGCTAGACAAGGGCAGACTTTAGATGTGTTTATAGGTCAGTGTCTACCCAGAGCCCAGCACAGTACTTGGCACATAAGTGGGGGCAAACACAGTGTGTTGTTTTACACCAGGGGTTGGCAACCTCTTTCTGTGAAAGAGCAACTCATCCACATTTTAGTCTCTGAGGGCCATTCAGTCCCTATTGCAATACTCAACGCTGCCATTGTAGTATGAAGGCAGCCATACACAATAGTAGTAAATGAATGGGCCAGGCTGTGTTTCAATAAAACTTTATTTATAAAACAGGCAGCAAATAGGATTTTGACTGTGGCCACTTTTCTGTCCCCCGTTTTACACCATGAAACTTATGGTCACTTGTTGCCTGGAACATTATAGACTGATTATGAATAATAGATATGTGGAATGTTATAGAATTATTATTTTTTAAATAATGTACCTATTATTAGGTTGTAAACTTCAAAAGGGCAGGAAACATATCTGTTTTATAAACCAGTGTCTATCCATGTCCTGGCAGAATTCCAGGCACAGAATGCTGAGATACAGGGATTGTTCCTACATACATCCATGTAATTTGTATTCTAAATCTCAAGGCTTAAAAATCTCTAAATGCTTGGTATTTGTAAAAATTGATGAGACACAGCAAAATGATCGTGAACTTAGCCACCAGTGACATGGGTCCTAGTCCTTCCGCTGCCACAAATCTTGGATAAATCACATCTTCTGTCTGTGTAACATCTTGCCATTAAAATAAAGTTGTTAGACCAGTTCAACCCTCCCCAGAGCAGAACCCACGCACCCCTGCAGCGATCCAGGGAGATGTTAGGTGGCGCCAGATACAACATCAATTAACATGAAATCGTGTATTCCCATTTCAGTTCACCTTAATAAGCTTTCAGTTACTTCAAGGAGAGAATCTATTTGGTGCAGGTAAGTTTATAATACTTTTCAGAGAAGAGCCAAACTCTGGTTCAGAATCTTCAGCAGAAAAGAGTAGCTGGATTTTATAATACTTTATAACATTAATTTTCATTGTACTTATTTTTTATAGTTAACTTGTAGTCATGGCAAATAATACTGGATTTCTATACACTGTGCAATGTAATGTTCCTGTTGAAAAAAAATTAAGTAAAAGCACACGTTTCTAGATGTAAGACATTTTAAATTCCTTCCTCATTCCATCCTCATTCTTTTACTCCAATAGCCTTCTAAGTAACTAACAACCTTTAGAAATAACTTAGGATGGATTTTATTTTTCTCATCTCTTTGCTACAATTAAGGTGGCTGTATTCTTTACATGCAGAAAAAACGTTGAGAGCATCTCCGTGAGTCCAAATCTCAACCCCAAGGGACTCGCTGGCTTATGAGGTTCAGGTCTTCTCTTGCCCCTGCTCATCTCCTCATGTGAACTGAATAACCTTGAAAATGACAGATGTTTCCAAGCGGAAGTCTCTACCTGCTGTCAGTTAATGAGGAAACAAATGGCAGGGGCATCCTGTGTCACTGAGCACCAAACAAAAATGGATGTAAGTTAAAGAAACTCACTGGAGACAAGTTTGACCATGTTAGAATAGAACAACAGTAATCCGGAACCTAGGGGAAACACTTCTAAGATCACCACGTTGTGAGTCATAAACTCTGCTCTACATCAGGCTTCCTAGAAGACACAGACTGAATTACCACTCAGCATCAGAAGGAAATGCAGAATATGCCCACCTACGCATACTTTAAATTCCCAACAATTTACAGGCGGTGTTAGTTATGGGAGTGATTTGTGTCCAAAAGCTCTAAAAGTTAGGTTTTAAAAATTTCCTCTGTATTACTAATAGGGCTCAATAATTGGCAGCTCTCCTATGACTCCTGAAATTGCAAATCAGTGTTCTTTGTTCACTGAGTATTTGTATTTTTTGTAAATGTATTTTTTGGAAAAAAACACTAAAATATTTGTAGCATCTGTTATCAGATAATTTCAGGAAATTAAGGGGTAAAAATAATTAAAAACTATAAGATGACCGTTCTTATCTTTCTCAAATATTAATATTTCTTCAGATATGAGATAAATTTTATGGAAAATATGCCAATTCAAAAATAAGATGGGCAAATGTTAATCCAGCTCCCCCCACTACACACACACACACACACACACACACACACACACACACACACAGAGAATCTTTGTTTCTGAATTTTCCATTACAGTGAGACAATGAAAGAGGGTGTCTGGCTTAATCCTATATCACAGGTTGAATTTGTCATTCACAGATATGTTGACAATTCATAGACTGAGGGAGCCCCTGTGTTGGATGTCTGATGGCTGGAAACTTCTAAAATTAAAGAAAGATAAATAGTATTCTGATTCAAAATGACGTGGACAAGTAGTGACATGAAATGGCAAAAGGATCCAGGAAAACAATATATGGCTTATTAGAAGACTCTAAGGAATGGCGGTCTGAACAGGGGAAGACACGTTCTGTCTAAGAAGAGAAGCAGGCTGAACAGGGACAATCGTTTCCATGTACAAGTGAGGGCTTGGAACCTCCAGAAACAAGGTGTGGGGTATATAAGGCATATTTGTGAACTATATCCCCCCATGAGTCAAGAGTTTTTGACCTCAATCCCTAAGAACCAGTGAATAATCAGAGACATCGGGGAAAAGAAGGATGTAGGTGGGAGTTAAATTAAAAAGAAAAATAGTTAGAATCCCATTTTTCAATTTATCTTTATCCTGAGAATTCAATCTAACAGCTGGAATGAGGGCCAGACTGAAGCTTAAAAGATAGGATAAAGGATTAGATGTTATCCATCCCTCTCAAAAAAATTTCTACTAGCACATAAAGCAATTTTTCTCAGTTATTGACCACCATTTTGTTTAAAGATTTTACTTCTAATTTTCCTCCCCTCTGTCCTTGAAGCTAGAAAAACAAAGTTCAATTCCAAGCTCTACCATTTACAAGCTATGTTGTATCAGGTGTGTATCTTAGAGTCTTTTCTATAAATGAGGATGATATCAATTTTTATGTGTTTGAATAATTTCAAATAAAGTAATATAATCCAAATTCAAATCATCTTAAACAAAAAGGAACTCTCTCTTATTCAACAGCAAGAAGTCCAGTCTACAACAGGCTACAGAGTTGGTTGATTCAGAAGCTCAGTGGCATCATCAAGGATCCAAGCTCTTTCTATCTCTCTGGTCTACCATTCTGGGCATTTCTTTCATCCTCAAGCAGGTAACAGGACTACTGTGGTGGTATCAGTTGTTAATTCTAGACATAATACCCACTGGAACAAGAGAAACCATTTATTTCCAATGGGTCTCTATGGAATTAATTCATTTTTTTCAACAAAGACTTCCCAGCAGAACTTCCTTCTCCTTGGCAAATACCAAGTCACATATCCATGAATGAACTAATCAATGCCAATGACAACCAGTGACCATTACACCAATTAGGCCATCCCCTGGAGCTGGAGTAAGATGAGCCTGCCCCAAGGCTCATGGCCCTGTGCAGGAGCTGATATCTGAACAAGATTGGGATTCCACTGAGAGTGAGAGAGAGTGATGGTTGCTGGGCAGGCAACCAACAAAATTGACCGCACAGACCCATTTCATTGTTGTCACTGTAAAGTGTCCTGCACATGAGTGCTAGGACTATTATTATAGGTTTGGGAACCTGTAGAGAAAATCACACTTAATCCTACTAGACCATCCGGTCTATTGAATCAGTTCAGTCTCCATTCCTGGTTTTATTAAACCTGTTGTAACTTAGCAATTCTAATTAGAACTTCAATATAGGGTCATATAATGTTAGGGCTAAAGAAGATCTTGGAAAATATTTTCTTCAAACTCTGCTTTACAAAGGCCCACAGCTTGAGAGGAGACAGCAGTTTAAGTGGGAAAACAATACTTTTCTAAACAATCTGAATTCATTTACATCTATTGCACTATCATACTTTAGTCACTGAGAATTTTCCCCACGTGTGTCACTGTGCAACATTACAGGAATTTCTTCTCCTTTTTTGTTTATAACTTGTCTTTCTGATCAAGGTTGAAGTGAGAAAATGAAAGGCATTGGTTGTGGAATAATATTTTGAAATACTAATTGATAGTTCTTCTCAGTATTTCCTTTCATCTCTTGACCCTTCCCACATTTGGATATGCAGACTAGAAATTTGTTGCTTTGGAGAATGGATGTTAAGTCAGAAAAAAAGTTTTTGAGGCTCAAAACTCTGGACTCTGATTCTGCGTGCAGCCAAGATAAAGTAAGATGGGCAATATGTACCTTCCCTCCTGAGACAACAACAAAATCATACAAAATATATGAAATGATGATTTTCAAAATATTGGACATCAGGCAATGAAGAGCTGTGACTTCTGAGGGACAGGAAACAAATGAGGTGAAGTCTACGATTTCTCCACTTAATGTTTGCAGAGAGATTCCAGATGATGGTGCAGAGACAGAGAACCCAGCTGGAGCCTGGAGGTCTTGGGAGATGGAGCCAGGAGGCCAAGGCAGCTAGAATTTTCAGTGCAGAGGAGCAGAGTGTAGGAAGCTGCACAGGGAGAGAACTCTGGAGATCTTCAGAGGGTACACATGGAGCACAAAGCCAAGTACTGATGAGTGCACGTGTGTGAGGAGGGAACACTTCCCATCTCGTTGTATGAGGCCAATGTCACTCTGATACCAAAATATTACAAGGAAAGAACATTATGGAATAAATATTCCTCATGAAATAGATGCAAAAATTTGGCAAATAGAATTCAATGATATATAAAAAGGAAAAATGCATCATGATAAAGTAGGGATATCCCAGGAATGCAATGATCATCTCAATAAATGCACAGAAAGCTTTTGACAAAATGGAACATCTGTACCTAATCAAAACTCTCAGCAAACTAAGTATGGCTTCAACTTGATAAACAGCATCTGTCATAATCTACACATACTAGTACTCATACAACTCATACTCCTCATATTAATAGCATGAGTACTCATATTACTCATCTATGACAACTACTCATATCATACTAAGTGATGAAAAACTGAATACATTCCCACTGAGATCAGGGACAAGAGACGGATTGGGGGGCCCCAAGCCCACCCTCAGTTTTCATGATCCACTAGGAGGATTCACAGGACTCAACATATAATCATACTTATGGCTGTGATTTATTACAGCAAAAAGATATAAAGCAAAATCTGCAAAGGGAAAAGATACATGGAATTATCTGGAGGAAACTGGGCTCAAACTTCTGGAGTCCTATCCCGGTGGAGTCACACAGGATGCGCTTAACTCCTCCAGCAGCGATTTGTGACAAGACGTGAAAGGTCATCTATCAGGGAAGCTCATTAGAGAGTCAGAGCCCGGGCTGTCTACTGGGGCTGGTCAGGTAGGCACCCTCTGCTTGGTAGGCACCAAAATTCAAGACTCCTAGAGGGAAAGCAGGTGTTCAGCATACACCACATTACTTGTAGAGTTTAGGCACAAGGAATCACCTTTACCAGGCGCCAGCCAGGGGCTTCTAAGGAGTGCAGTCTCAGGCCTGCTGTGTCTTTTTCACAGAGGAAAGAATGCTGGGCTGGACCTTACACCACTTTAGGGAGATAAGGAGAATGTTGGTGAATATCTACACAGCAGCTACTGTAAAATTTAGATTATAGCTACGCTTGGGCTGTATCTTATCAATATAAAATTGAATTGCTCTCTAAGGCTGTTTACTAAGAAGGGCAAAGAAATTTTCTGATTATTAAAAAGTTTAACAGTTCTAAGGTTTGCTGATCTGTAATGTTGAGATCATAAGAGTTTGTGAGAGAAAAGTGCATTTGATAAGATGGTCGCCGTGGAAAAATGTGCTTGGTGTGCTGTGGTGTCCACAGGAGGTTGGTAATTAACCTCCTTTGTATCTCCCTGCTTCATCCTAGAACGTCACTACTATGTAAACAACCTGCCTGCAACCAGAAAGTGGAAGCCTCCTTTGTCCTGGATTTTTCTCCTTATAGATCTGTGTGCAGATTCCTCGTGAGTCTGACAGATGCATTCCTAAAAAGCAGTGCAAATTAGTACAAATTAGCTTTCCCCCATCACACTCTTTACATAGAGAGAAAAACATCCCCCTTCATCTGCAAGGGTCCACATCACTGTCAGCTCATGAGGGTCTTGTGGGCACAGGGAGACAAAAAGATTAAGGAGAAATTTCTAAATGAGGACCCAGGGGAGATGTGTTCAAGTGTGAAAATTTCTTGATCAGCCTTGTGCACAATGTGGTGCATTGGAAAGAATCAAGTCAGAGATGAGATTAATTGTAAATGACTTTCTTAACTAGAGGGAAATTAGATATCGTGTTCTATTTCCCTCACTCCATTTAAGTGTGCGCAGTGTGTGTTGTAAGATGCCACAAATAAACCATTAGCCTCTGCAAGGGCTTTTAAGCATCATAAACAATCTTTGCCAGCCTCACTGCCCTCTTTCCAGGTGCTTCCTCCCACAGGGGTTGCTGGGATGAGCTGGGACAGGTGGGTGTTTAAGAACATTGCTTCTGGTCAAGTGACTGCAGTGTTCAAAAGAAATCTCACAAAAGGGATCTGCAGAGCCGTTTTCTTTCACCCAAGCTATTTCAGCAAGGCCGATGCTTTCATTAATTTTTTTCCAGTACAAACCAGAAAGTAAAAATCCAGAACAAAGACCTTTGTGCATCTTGTGCTTCTGTGTTCACCGTCATCCTGACTCCCTTTGCCCATGATTTTAGGGACAAAGAAGTTTTCCAGCTTTGTTGGCTGATGATATGTAAAGAGGCTTTTTAAAAGTACCTGGTGTGCATGTGGCATTATTCTATTGTCACACATTGACTTCATCGGGTGAACTTTGGCACAGAACACCATTTTAATGAAATGCTTTACAAGTCTTAGTTGAAGAGATGTGATCAGCATTGCTGTTCCACAAATGGTTATGCATTTACTAAACCATGATTACATTTATATGAAAAAAATCTTTGCATGAAAAAAAGGAATAAATATAATTAGTATTTGGACGGGCAAGACGGCTGAATAAAAATGTTCATCTTTTATTAATCGCATACATTTTGCATAAGGAGATTATTTTTCCTGGTTTGGGCTAACATCACAGAATTATTGTACATAATTGTGGGAACAGTTGGCCTGTGACAACTTAATGGTATTTTGCAAAACCCTCATTTTGCAGGCAGCTCGTATCAGCCGCCTTCTCCTGGTTGTTTTCTTAACCACAAGTAAGTTCTGAGGACCATCAACACAGGCTAGCAGTTCATGCAGCTCTTTGTGTCACTAGCTCCCATCTAATAATCCCACTCTGTCCACTTTCCACTGAGACACTGCCAAGGTGGAGAACGAAGACCTCCAACAATGGGCGATGGTCACTGGGTTCATTCTTAGCATTCTGACTCTGGGCATCTGTTCATGTCACATCCAGGTTCACATCTCCTTAGCTGGTGCCTTAGTTTGCTGGGGCCCCCATAACAAAGCACCACAAATTGGGCAGCTTAACTGACAGAAATGCACTGTTTCACAGTTCTGGAGGCTAGAAGTCCAAGATCAAGGTGTGGGCGGGGCTGGTACCACGTGGAGGCTGTGAGGGAGAATCTGGCCCACGCCTCTCCTCCAGCATCTGGTGGTTGCTGGCGATCCTTGGTGTTATCTTATAGAACCATTAGAATCATCATCCCAGTCTCTGCCCCCATCTTCACATGGCATTCTCTGTGTGCGAGCACACATGTGTGTGTCTGTCTCCAGATTCCCCCTTCTTTTAAGAACACCAGTCCTACTGGATTAGGACCCACCCTAAAGACCTCATCTTAACTAATTATATCAGCAATAACCCTATTTCTAAATACGGTCACATTCTGAGGTACCCAGAACTTCAACATGTGAATTTTGGGGAAACACAATTCAACCTGTAACAGCTGATCACATGTGAAAGCTCCTCGCGGTCAGATGCCCAAGGCCCTGCAGCACAGAGCTGCACACTGAGGATGGAGCTTTGAACCACTGTATCCACACTGGATATGGTTGCAGAGGCAAACCTGCAGCCCGCACAGGACACACGCTGCCAGGGGGCCACAGACAAGATGCTCTGCTTCAGCTCCAAGTGTCCCGCGCAGGGCAGACAGGTTTGCGTGGGAATAAAACTACCTTTTTGGCCTGTCTCTAAAGATCCTCATGATTGCTGGTGCAAATTTCCTTTAACAATCTAAATGAAACTTTCCTCCAGCAAAGATTTCTTTAGTCTAGGCCTCTCAAGGTTGGAGGAGTAGAGAGCACCTATTCTTTGCCCTGCTCACTGTCCTGTCTCCCATCCTCTGCTCCTTGTGTATCAACAGCATCGAGATTCTTCTTTGAGGCCTCCTCTCTCTGCCCCCTCAGTCTTTGTGGCCCCGGTGGGGAAACAGGCACACGACCGCAGGCAGTTAAAGCACTGTGCCACCTGGCCACAGTGATGTCCAGGAAAAATACATGGATCTCAGCCCTGGGACTGTTGCTGGACTGTTGGGAATGACGCCTCTTCCTGCTGGTTGCTAAGCTGGTATGATGTGTGCCGGAGGGGCTAGAGGCCACCATGTGGAGCACGTCTGCCTCAGTAGACCCAATAGAGGGGAGTGGAGCTAATTGATGGAGAGAGACAGAGAGAACATTTTCTACTACTTGGGCCCAGGATCCAGCCATGCCTGAAGCATGCATGACTTTCCCTAAATTATCTCTGTTAATTCAGCACACGAACCAATGCATTCCGTTTTTGCTGAAACTAATTTGAGATGGGCTTGTCACTTGCAACAAAAGACCTTATTAGTATAAATAGCATGGGATTTTTAGAAAAAAATTACCTTGAGGTAACATAAAGATGCACAATATTTTTAAAGTCCATTCCATAATAGGTATCTTTTATTAGACTCATCTCCTGAAACTTTTTTAGTTCAGCTGAGTCAAGGTGTAATAAATATTTGAATATAAGATGAGTTCCCACCTAGCCCCTAAATTATCTCTCATAACTAAGTCACTATATATTTGAGTCCATACAACTTTTCACATATTATGAAGGAGTCCCTCAATTTCTTAACTTGAACAGCACTTTGAGAAAGACACAGCAGCTTAAGCAATCCCATTTGGTTTATGCATCGTTTCATAAAAATGTATGGAACTATTTACAAAATCATTTCATACAACTTGAGAGGAAAAAGAGAATATTTTAAAATTGCTATAGTCTTTTAATTGATATGCTTTAAATATGTATGTGTAATTAAATTAATCAATTAATGAGCAATAATACAAGTTTGGGTATTTCATTCATAGTCAAAAACTGTTTTAAAAATTCTCATTGGGAAAATCAAGTTTAATCTAGTTAATAATTTTCCAAAATGTTTTCCATGTACCATTTATAGATGTTCTGAAAAAAATATCCATGTCCAGATACATGTAGCCAATGTTGGATTAAACAAAAGTAAATCTGTTCTTAAAATAGACTTTATATTTTAGAACAGTTTTAGATTTACAGAAAAATTGGGAAGATAGTACAGAGAATTTCCATATATACCCACTCAGCACCCTCTAGTTGTTAACATCTTACATTTGTATATTTGTTACAAATAATAAACCAATATCGATACATTATGTTAACTAATGTCCACAGGTTATTTGGATTTCCTTGGTTTTTATCTGATGACTTTTTTGTGTGTGTGAGGAAGACCAGCCCTGAGCTAACATCTGTTGCCAATCCTCCTCTTTTTTTTTTGCAGAGGAAGACTGGCCCTGGGCTAACATCTGTGCCCATCTTCCTCTACTTTATATGGGATGCTGCCATAGCATGGCTTGACAAGCAGTGCATCTGTCCGGGCTGCAAACCCCGGGCCGACAAAGCGGAGTGCACGGACTTAACCACTATGCCACCGGCCCGGCCCTATCTTGTGTCTTTTGCCTGTTCCAGGACCCCCTCTAGGATCCTGTATTACATTTAGTCCTCACGTCTCCTTACGCTCTTCTTGGCTGTGGCAGCTTCCCAAACTTTAGTTGTTTTGATGACCTGGAGTTTTGAGGAATCCTGGTTAGACATTGTGTAGGATGCCCCCCTATTAGAATTTGCCTGATGTTTTTCTCATGCTAAAACTTGGTTATGGGTTACTGAGAAGACCCAGAGATAAAGTTCCACTTTCATCACATCATGTCAAAAGTACATAATCTCAACGTGATTTATCACCATTGACGTTGACCTCGATCACCTGGCAGAGGTCCTGACAAATCAGGGTTCTCCACTGTAGAGTAAAGTAACTCTTCTCCATCCCTCTTCATTCTGTCTTCTTTGGAAGAGAGTCACTAAGCACAGCCCATATCTAATGACGGGGGCTGTGGTCTCCCACCTTGAGGGTGGAGAATTTACATAAATTATTTGGAATTCTTCTGCATAAATTAAGTCCTTTTTATAGTACAGGAATTTCCCATCCACGAATAGTCTAGTGCTAATTATGAATCTACAGAGGGAAAAGACATTTCCCAATTTAACTTGACCACAGAACATTTTTAGGCAGGTGTCTTGTGGAATTAGCATAGTGTTTCGAATAACCTCGGTCAAATCAAATACATATATGCTAGCAAGAAGACACACTCCAAGGAAGCAAAAAATTTTTAAACAATAAAAATCTAAAAACCATTATATATACATACACACACACACACACATGCATTACACATACACATCCCCCCCATATATATATATGGTATATTTTAATGGATGAAGAAAGGGAACTAAGACCTAAGATGAGGGTTTTTTATGTACCAGGCTCCACGCGTGGCACTCTACATGTGTTGTCTCATTTATTTTCTTGACAGACTCATAAGAAATGTACCACCTCACTCCTTTTTTGATAAATAAGCCGAGGCTCAGAGATTTTTTAGTAAATTACTCAGGACCACACAGCCTGTATGTGGCAGAGCCAGAATTAGGCCTGAGCCTGTCAGACTAAACCTCCTGCTCTTTCCACTGCCCAACACTGCTCTGTGTTCACAGATAAGACGTGAGTCCAGAGGAGTTTCCATGGGGCAGGCTGATGGGAGAAAGCGGCATGTTAGGAGCTGCTTTATGGAGATAACACAGGGAATTCAGCCACAGAAAATGGTTTCTGTAATAATGAGGTGTTTACACCAGCTGACACGGTTTTCAGCTGAAAGTAACAGGAATCCCCGCTACAGTGGTGTGAACGCCTAAGGACGGTTTTATCTTCTCACGTAACAGTAGGTCCAGAGCTAGGGGGTTTACGGTTGGAGTGGTCTCAGTGCTATCCTTAAGAACTCAGCCCCTTCTTTCTTCTTTCCCAAACATCCTGTGCCCATGGCTTTCATCTTCATGGTCACAAGGTGGCTGCCCCATCTCCAGCCATCATATACACATTTCTGACAGGAGAAAGACAGGGACGCTAAAATACTTCTCCTTACAACCCACATATTCTTATTTGAGAAGAGATGCTTCTCTAAGTGTTTCCGCTTAAATCTCAATGGTCTGAATTAGGTCACAGAGCCAACCCCAACCACAATGGAAATTGCAAAGGTGAATATTTTGCTTTTCAGCCTCTATAATAGAGAAAAGCAAGGGGCAAGGGAGTTGAGAATGATTTTAGAGTAGATAATCCAATATGTCTGTCACAGGGTATTACAACCTAAATGAAAGAATTCATCTTTCCAGGAGCCTAAAGCCAGGGAACAAAAATCCCGTACTGTATTTGAGTATATCTGATGGAGTCTAAAATGTGCAGATTATTTTGAATACTAATTTTAACAGGATGCTTCAAGACAGTTTTCATTAGCAGTTGAAGAGTGACTCATGTGGTTATTCCAGGAGGCGGGCATCCTTCAAAATGAGTGGGAGAGGGGATCAATCCGAGGATGGGCATGAAATGGTATTAAATGTGAGTTTACTACCCAATGGCAAAGAGCAGAACAAAGAGCTGGGGGAGTCACTAAGGATTTAGCACTTCAACTCTGTTCAACAGTAAAGGAAGAACGCATGGACTCTAATGACAGCTAACACCTACCCGTTTCACAGTTCGCCACACAATGGAAACTTGGGACTTGGGATGTGTTACGGCATTTAAATGCAAATCTTTTTTCTGAAAGAGGCTGTCATTCCCCCTGACTTGAATAGGTGCTTCATGAGGACCGATGCTGCTCATGTTACTTATTGATGTTTGGGGAGGCAGATGGCGGCAGGCACACTGGGCTGCATTTGCAGGAGAGCCATGCCCATTTCTTTCCTCACAGGTGTTATTTGCTTGTGGATCACTACCTTAGACAAAAGTTAAGATGAGCTGTGCACTAGGCTCGAAGGAATCGTGAGACTATAAAAGTGTCCCTGACACTCTAATAGCTTGTAAACAAGTTTCTTTACTCAGATTGTCAGTAAATCACAGTCACCAGGGGTTAAACTGGAAGCATGCATGATTTGAATGTTGACATATCAAACTTTTCTCAAGGGCTTCCTTAGAATTTTCTGCCAGCCAGTGGAGTCTTATTTTGTTTTATGGTCAAGAAGAGAATAGGAGATTGAAGGGAAAATGCAACTGTGAGATATTTAAGATTAAGAGAATGGATGCTCCTCAAGTACAATTGAAACCAAAGTAATTGTTACATCTTCTATTTCAATCTTGACTCATTTTGTTGGAGAGAAACATTTTACTTTTGGGAAGAGAGAGCTAACAGTTTCCATTTATATGAAGTTTAAGAGGGGGGCAAAATTAACCAAAAGTGGTGGGAATCAAAAAGGTAGTTGCTTTTGAGGGGTTGGCTATTTTCCGAAAAAGGGCCTGAGGAATTCTTGGGGTGATAGGAATGTTTCCTGTATTGATCTGGGTCGTGCTTCTGCTAGTGCACAGACAGGCTGAGGGGGCAGTCTTCTGAGGGCAAGCTCTTCTCCTAGTCATCCCAGGAGAACTGGAGAGTGAGTGGTGCTTCCCAGAGCCTCATCCCAGCTCTGGGACCTGCTGCTCTGTGCCCATTCCATCCACCAAAGCAAGTCACATGGCCAAGCTCAGTGTCAGTGAGCTGGGTAAACACAGCTCTCCTCTAGTGGGGGAACTGCAAAGCCACGTGGCGAAGGGTGCGAGTGTACATAATAAATACAGGGAGTGCAGGGAGCATTAGGAGTAATGGTCTACTCTGCCACCACGAGTTATTCTCTCCAGCTCTGCATGCAACTTCCTGCAATGACAATAACTCCCTTTAATATGGGCCAGGCACTGTGCAAAGCCCATTGCATGAGTCATCTCGGGGTATCTACACAGCAACCCTCGGAGCTGGGGACAACATACACTTTATGCATGAGAAATCAGGGGGTTTAAGCAAATCCCCAGGGTTGCACAGAGCTTAGGTGAAGGAGCTGGAAATTGGACCCAACAGTCTGACTCCAGAGCCCGTACATGTCTCCCTCCTAAACTGTTCTCACCAGGGGTGACGTGCGGGCGTCTGCTTCACGCTCATTTGGACAAGCCTTTAATCAAGTATCTTCTTGTAACAAACCTTGTTTCAGCTGACAGAGGCAACAGTGAACTCAGCATACAAGGCCCTGCCCACAGGATCTCATGTTCCAGTAGGGAGGGTACATGGCCATAAACATGTAAATAAATAATGCTTGTGATGTGTTCTTCCAGCAACGAAGCAGGGTATGGAATAGTGTCTCTAGGGCATCAGGAGTGAGTGAAGGACACGTGATCCTATGTCGATAGGGAGTCAGGGAGGGTCCTTAGGAGGAGGCGATATGTTATATGAAACCTGAGTGCTGACGAAGACCCGGCCATGCAAAATCTGGGGAAATAGTGGTCCAGGCAGAAGCAAGTGGTGTACCCGAGGACCAAGGATGAGCTGAGTGCGCTTAGAAACTACTTAACTCCTCATGGCCTCAATCTCTTCACCTGTAAAATGGGAATTAAAATTTCTGCTGATAGAGCTTGGCAGGTGTACCTGTAATCCTGTGCCTAAAAACTCATAGTACATGTTGAAGTAATATAGAAATCTAGGTGACTATGATTGTGTATACATAAGTGTAACTTATTATAAAATTGAAATGACTTTTGACAATGGATTTTCCTGTAATTTCCCTCCTCAGCGTGCAGGCGTCACTCCAGGATGGCTGGTGTCTGCTGTGACTCTTGTTAGCTATCAGACTACGATAGCGTCTTGGAGGGCTAAGGGCCGCATTTACTAGCTTCCTATTGCTGCTGTAAAAAATTACCACAAATTTAGTGGCTTAAGACATATGCCAGACATTATGCATTACATACATTACCTCATTTAGAGGCACAGAGAGTTAGATGACCAGCCCAAGATCCCACAACTGATGTGATTCGGGACCCCACTGGAGCCCAAATCTTCCAGAGGGTCTTGAGTGGAATACCCTCCACCTTAGCAAAGAAGAGAGGAACATATCTCAGAAATTTCACCTGTGAGATACCAACACCCATTGGTCATTGGCAACAATTCAGCCCAGCGGGAGAGCTGTCTAAGGACTTCAGCTAAATGCTCCTCTGCCCTTGAATTTATGTTTGCAAGAGAAAGCACATTCAGTGCACAGGTCGCTTAAGTCAACTTATGAATAATATATCAGAACAAATCTCAAATCATTATTCTCCGTAACTAAGAGCTTACATTTTATCCATGTTAACAAAGGCTTAATATGCAGCATTGCGACGACTTTTGTGATGGGAAATGTGAGGAGAGCTTCGAGCTTCCTGGGGGCCTGTGCTGTTTTCTTTCCTCAACCTTGCATTCACCTCCACATCCGTTTTTCCTTGTTCTTTTCCTTTCCATTGGTTTCGTAATCTCTTCATCTCACTTCTTCTCCACTCAGTAGGGTGATATAATCCTTGGGGTTTTGGTAGCTCATGAAAATACTGTATAGAAAAAGAATCCCTCCAATGGTTAATTCTGCCCACTGGCTTTTGTGCAAATCTCCACAGTTTTGTGTTTAAATATCTATTCCAACACAGAATTGTTGCCACAGTTCAGCTTGATGCCTGCCTGCATCTGTACTTTTATTACTATGACCTGTCTGATTACACACCTTTTTGAGGGCCAGCACGATATCTTTCCCATTCCAGGTAACACTGACCACTGTCTCTGTTAGGGAAAAAATAGTTATGCTCTAGGAATTGCAAAATTACAAGAATTTAATGTTTGAGTATTTATTGATTCTCTGATTTTTGAGTAGCTTAGAAAGGAATCTTAAAGTATTTTGGAACATATGAAGCTGCTTATAGCATGGACAAGGCACAGATGCTTAAAGGCAGTCTTTAACTTTTCCATAAACTGTCAAGCATATACCTTCTTTAGTCCCATCTGTGAAATGGGCATAATAATAGCACCCATCTCCTGGGGATGCTATGAAGCTTACGTAAATTGAGAGACATAGAGTCTCCTTAGAGGAGTACCACACACATACACACACACACACATACACACACACGCACACATCCCACCAAGCTGCTATTACATTTGTAATACGGTAGTAACGTAACCATGGGCCCTCCAGGACCAGTTCAACTGAACCCATCTTACCAACTGAGTAATTAAGAGTGGTTTTTCAGGAACTGAGAGCCCCTGTCCAGTTAAGGCCAGCTGAGACCAACAATCCATCAACTGGGCCTGTGCAAATGTTCAATAAGTGACTTTTTTGACATCAAGGAGCTAAAAACTCCACCCTCAGATCACGGTAATGCCGCCATTTTGTGGACATGCATCCTAGGGAGAGCCATGAATCTTGACTGCGCTTGAGCAGATCATCAATTACCTCACTCCTCCTTACCTCCAATCATCTATCTTCACACTTCAGCCCACCCCGCCCTTCATCCCATAATTGTACTCCAAGCCCTGGATCGGGGAGACAGATCTGAGAGCATATGTCTCCTGTCTCCTTGCAGATCAATCGAGCAATAAAGCTGATTTCTTTTCCCAAAAGCTGATGGTGTAATAATTGGCTCTTTTAATGTGTGTCAGGCAAAAGATCCCTGATTTTGTGCAGTAAACAATAATAATAGCAGCTTCCCGTAGAGCTGAGGTCGTGGATAAAGTGGAAATGCCCAGTGTCTGGTACATAGAGGGTAATCAGATATTAGGATTCACTCCTAACGCTGTCAGCATGATTATTCCATGTCTGAGCACAAGGTGTCTCTGACCCTGGTGGAATCAGTTTCAAGCTGTCGAAAAGCTGTAAGTGATGACATGGTCTACAAGGCAAAGTGTTGGGTAGGAAAAGGCTCCTTTCCACCAGGAAACACTATGGACCCAAAAAGCTCTGGTGGTTTCATGGCTCAAGCCATTCCGCAAGACAAAGACCAATATGACATTTTACAGCTTGGGATCCACTCTGTGATTTTACAGGTGCATGTTAGCAGCTCTTACTAGTATCGTGTCGGGAAATCGCTCTGTGGGGATTTACAAAAGTCTCTCTGAAGTGGCCGAGAGATGAGTAGCATGTGTGAGTCCAAATCCTGGCCTTGTCACTTTTAACCGAGGGTCCGAGGGTCACCTCATAATCATTTTGTGCTTTAGCAATTTTACCTGTAAAGTGGTGGTGGCGATTGTCCCCATCTCCTTGGATCATGGCGAGGAACTCTTGAGCTCACTTTAGCTAAGCACTTAAGGGGATGGCAGGCGAGTAGTGCGTGCTTTATGAGTACTGGTTGTAGTTAAGATTACTGACCCAGGGCATGGCCGGGCTCACAAATGCTGTTCATCTCACTGGCCTCTCCCCATGATGGAAGTTCCCGTCCAAGCCGGGTTTGCTGACCCCACAGCCAGCTCCGGGGTCCCACACACACCCAGCTGCTCATGGGAATGAGGTGGATGTTGTCTCTGGTTTTCCCTCTCTCTCTTCTCTTCTCTGTCTGATCACAAAGCCTAGTGATTTCCATCTCCTAGTGATGTCTTGGTTCTCTTACCACGGTGCCTGCTGCCCGAAGGTCCACTCAGCCTCGGTTATTTATCACCTGGCTATCACAAGAGCCCCAGGGCTGGTGCCCTCCCAGAGGGTCTCCACACCAGAACCAGAGGGAGCTCTCGGTCCATCTCAAGCACGCATCTGACCATTACTGCCCTTGTAAGACTGTCTGCTGGCTCCCGTCCTCCTTAGGGTAAAATCCAGACTCATTTGCTCAAATCTTCCTCGTATGTCCACATCACGTCTCTGGAGTCCATTCATCTAAGGCCGTTTCTCTCCCAGATTCTGCGTTCACGTCCTGCTTTCTCTAGGCTCTGAGCCTCGGCACCCTCCCCCTCCACTTCCCCACCATCTCAGCTGAGAAGGTGTCACCTCTGGTCACCTCCCAGCCCTGGGTGTTCATGCTCCTCTGCCGTGTGCCCCCAGATCACTCTAACAGCACTTGCGCAGTTCACTGTCCTCTGTTTCACTCCTGTTCCCCCCGGTAAAGGCAGGGCCACGTCTGTCCTGTTCACACTCTCTCCCCGGCACTCAGGATGCCTCACATGTGGTTTGTGGCCCCACAACCATCAGTTGGAAGGACGGATGAATGAATGACTCCAGAGTCCACGCTCTTCCCTCTCTGCCCTGTTACATTGCTGGCTGATCTGATGAATATATCTGTGGTTTTTGTTTTATTTTTAAATTATTAAAGTATTTTACATTTGGATCCTAAAAATACAAGTTTAGCAGATCCAGCTGACTGGTATTAATTTAACCAATTTCATGAGTTTGATCAAGAGCTCACTTGGCTTTTTGCAAAATAGTTATATAACTTTTCTCTTTACTAACTCTGGAAAAATCAGAAATTAAAAATAATGGTTTTTTTTTCTATGAGATGATCAAATATAGATTTAGCTAGAGTAATATCTTATCCCCAAGGAGGAATATGCTAAGAAGAAGGTAGATCATTTATTTAATAATTCCCTTTAAAATTAGACTCCTATAGGGAAAAGTCAGGAACATTCTGCACCAAGAAATTAAGACTGAAACCTCTGGGGGTGGAATTGTGAGAAAGGGGAAGATATATTTTCATTTAAAAAATTTCAATGTGAAGAGATTTAAAAGAATATGTTTATGGCTAGTTTATAATATTCATAAAATATTTTCTAAAATATTAAATGGAAAAAGGACACAAAATTGTCAACATATAAAAGAGAAAAGACATATAATTATCTTAATAGGTACAGAAAAAGCATCTGACAAAATTCTACATTGTCCATGATGTAAAAAGTAAGTGAGTCCAAACGTAAATAGAAGGGAAGTATGTTGACCTGTGATAGAATATCTACAAAAAATAACCTACATCAAATACACCTAAAGGCAAAATATCTTTCTGAGTCTAGAAATGAGACAAAAATGCCCAATATCACCATTTGGATTAAATGTGCTGAAGTCCTAGCCAATCTAAAAAACAAATAGAAATAAAATATTTAAGGATTGGGAAGGAAGAAATAAAACTGTCATTGTTTGTAGATAGCATGATTATATATGCACAAGATCTAAAAGAACATAGAGATAATTTTTTAAAGTCAATAAGTAAATTTAGTAAGATGACTTGCATGCAAAATCAATATTAAGAAATCAATCATGGTTTTGTATCACAATAACGGACACTTAGAAAATGAAATTAAATAATGTTGCCATTTAAAATAGAATGAAAAGATAAAATAATGAAGACTAAATGTAATGAGAGATATTCAAGGCTTCTACCATGTAAACAGTAAAGCATCCTTCAGATAAACTGAAGAAGAAATGCATAACAGGATATACCATGGTTCATGGATTGAAGTCTTAATATTGTAAACATGTTAATATGGTTTCACTATAACTCCAGTCACAATCCCAGAAGAAATTGGACCGGTACATGAAAATGCAAAGGGCTGGGAAAAGCCAAGAAAATCTTTAAGAAGATGGGTGAATTTCGAGAAATGACTCTATCAGACAAAGCAGAACGCTTTAGTTATTGCATCAGTATAGTATTGCTGGAGGGATAGCTAATTAGACCAACAGAACTGCTACAAACGCATCTGCACCTACGTGGGCACTGCGCTTACATCAAAGGTGGACCTGCAATGTGGGGCGGAAAGAGTCCCCTTCAATAATGGGGTCGGGGTCATCAGATATCATCCAGGAAAAAAAATAATCATGACCATTACCTCACACCAGACACAAAAATCCTTTTCTTGTGAATTTGAGAGCTATATGCAAAAGGTCAGACAAAGGACTTCTATAAGAAAATATGCTGTTTGGGTAAGCAAAGCTTTCTTAAGCCAGACACAAAGAGTAACAGGCGCAAACACTGATTAATGAGACTGCATTAAAACTGGGAACTTCTAGTCATCAAAAGACCACGTGAAGGACATGGAAAGGCAAACCCCAGGGTGAGAGAAAATATGTGCACACATCAAATCAACAGAAGGCTCACGTCCAGGACATAGAAGAATCCTACGTGTCAATAAGCAAAGGACATTCAAACCTGTTAGAAAAATGGCAAAATTCTCAAAAAGACACTTTTAAATATTGGGGAGCGGCTTGTTGATATCCAAAAATCAACAACCGTATCAAAGTATTTTCAACCTCATTCGTCACAGAAGTACAAATTAAAACCACAGTGAGACCACTTATATACCTAACAGACTGGCTGAAAATTTAAGTCTGACGAACACCTGGTATTGGTGAGCATTCTGAGTAAGGAGAATTCTCGTACACTACTGGTGGGAACCAAAACTAGTCCAGTGAACCACTGTGGATAGCTATTTGGCATTATTTAATGAAACAAAACATATTTAAACCCTCCAACCCAGCAATGTCACATGCCTGCCAAAATACATGTACAGGAATGTTACTAGCAGGATTATGAAAATAACACCAAACAGTCCAAATGCTCAGTATAATGGGTAAAAATACATTTTGGTATATTCATAATGAATACACCAAATATAAAATGTATCAAATATAAAGTGAAAATGAATGCACCGTGGATATACACCACAAATAGATGGATCTTACCAAGTGTATGCAGAATGAAAGAAACCGGTCAATAAAAGAATATGTACATACCATGATGACTCCATGTATGTCAACTTCAAGACAGATAGAAACGACCAGTGGTGTTAGGATATGGGACCGGGGGGAGGTGAATGTGGGTGGTGATCAGGAAGGCAAACCACTGGGGATTTGGGGACATTCCTGATGTTTTATTTATTGACCCAGATGGGGAATGCATATGTGTGTTGTTTGAAATAATTCATCAGACTGTACACTTCTGACTTGTGTACTTTTATCAAAATCTGTCACAGTTCAATAAAAACAGCTCTCAGAAATTGTATGCAGGTGTCAAATGGTTCTGGGACCAATTCTGATGTGTATGTGTGTGTGGGGGGGTTTCCCCTCTCACACCACCCAGCCCTGCTCAAGACACCAGCTGTGTGTCCCACAATTCCGACACTCAATTCTGACACTATCTACCTGGAGGTAGCAACAGATTCCACAGGTTTAGGGCTCAGTCCCACAAGACTGCCCTCTACCCCCACTTCAGATGTCAAACGCAAGCCTCAGGTGAACACTTGTGCTTCTGACCAATCGGCTATAGGTTGGAGGTTCCAAGGACTCCCTCCTTGGACTTCAGATGCCAGTCACAAGTCCAGGTTGTTATAGTACTTCTGACTGAGTGGCTATAAATCAGAAGTTCCCATGACCTCCTCCTCCTTCAGATTTGATTAATTGGCTAAAGTGACTCACAGAACTCAGAGAAACATTTACTTTTGTTTACCAGTTTACTATAAAAAGGTATGACCCAGGATACAGATGAACATCCAGATGGAGGATATGCATAGGGCAAGGTCTGTAAGAAGGAGCTAGAAGCTTCATGCTCTGTCCCAGGTGTGTCACTCTCCCCGCATCTCCATGTATCCACCATCCTGGAAGCCCTCCGAGACCCCTTCTTTTGGGTTTTTCTGGAGGCTTCATTACACAGGCACGATTGATGAAGTCATTGGCCATTGGGGATCCATTCAACCTCCAGCCCCTCTGCCCCTCCAGAAAGTCAAGGGCTGGACTGAAAGCTCCAACCCTCCAATCACAGGGTTGGTTCCCCTGGCAACCAGCTCACACCCATAGGTGACCTGGGGACAATCCCAAAGCCACCTTATTAACATAACTAAAGACATTTGTCTCTCTCAAGGCTTAAGAAATCCCAAGGGTTTTAGAAGCTCTGTGCTAGAAATGAGGACAAAATCAAATACATATTTCTTATAATTCACAATATCACAAGGTGTCAACCCCGTAATATTTTTCAAGTGAAAAATATTGGACAGAATTGTGCTGTTTATCCAGTGCTCTGCATCTTGTGACTACTCCATAAACGCTGGTGGATTTGCATTTGTTCCTGGGAATATCATTACTGTGAGTATTGTTTTCTCAGAATGTACGTGAGGGGAAAGAAGTCTCAAATCAAATCTCGAATACCCTGAACCACTTTCTTCCTGGAGCTCCGGTGGCGAGCATTCTCCTGCCAGTGGAATTTGCACCTGTGTTTCTCCTGGCCCCCATAACAATGGATGAGGGAGAAACTGGACCATGGTAGATACTTGGCTGCAAGCAGACAGTATTTGTAATTATGCTGATTTATCCTTGAGTTCATTTTCCCTGATGAGATTCAGATCCACAAAGATGAGATTGCTAAAGACCAAATGGATGGGTGGATATCACGCTTCGCTATTGACCCTGAAAAATGCGGGAAGACTGGGTTAAAATTATAAATTGAATGTCCTTTTCAGGACAAGATGTGTCTCATTTGTTTAAACTCTCAGTGTATTTCATCTTTGTAAGATCAGTGAGAGCCATGGGGGTCTCTACAGTTAAACTCCTGACTCATGTCATTTATTTTGCATAATACAGCATTCCATTACCCTGGAGCAAAACATAGGCAGGTCTTCTCAATGATTTTGTAGGAAAACATTAGCTTGCTTTTGTGGGGGGAGTGGCTGGGGGGAGATGACATTGATATAGAAGACTGATCAGCACTAGAATAAAGTATTTATCTACTAGTATGAGATTTCTCTTTAGAAGACACTTTTCCGTTAGCAAAAGTGCACACATATCAGATTATCTTAGATTCATACATAGCTGTTAGAATCAGCTTCGGCTAAGGGTGTGAACTGTACAGTGAACAGCATATGTGATATATGCAAATAATTTCCCATATAAATAAAGGTTATTTTCTCTTTCCACAAACTGTGGCAATCACAATAAAAATGATTAACTGTGGTGGGAAGAAAGAGGTGGCAGTTGGGAAGCTGAGGGAGGGCATTTGTGTTTGGCTTCATCAAATTATGTGCCTTTTTATCGTCTATGTTAATGGCATTGTACTTAGAAGCTTTGCATATTCTAATTTATTTCCCCAGACTGCAAACCATTTTCCTCGTGCTGAACCCGCTTCCTAAGGCCCGGGGGTTAGTCCTGCATCTGGGTTACATGCTTGAATGTGTTTAGGGCAGATGGGGTGTCCAGGCTGAAATAAAGGAAGTCCTGCTTATCCTCACCTGCAGACTCTGTCCCTCACCGTCCACCTCACAGTGGACACTTCTGTCACACTCGCCATCCGGGCCACTCCACTTGGCTTCGCTCATGGGGAATGAATGGTGTGGTGTCCTTGGACCTCTGGCCTCTTGTTCAAGATCCCGGGATTAAGCAAAGCTGCAGGAAAACCTACATGCTCTGTCCTCTAGAATATTTACACTCCACCAACACTGTGATGGACACCAACACTGATGTGGACCCTGGAATGGGGTAAATTACTTGGTTTTATAGTGTCACATAGATGTGGTTCAGATTACGGTGTCAAAAATGATCAATTCTGCACTCTTGCTAGGGAAGCTACTGCACAAAGTTCTCTACCAAAATGAGGGAGTAAACCAAGAAAGAGAAAGATACTGGACAGGGGGATCCAGTGGGGGATCCCCAGGGTGATGGTGAAGGGAGACCCCAGGGCGTAGAGGGTGCAGGCCAGCAGACGCAGGAGGCTCCTTCCAGAAGACATGCCATGGTCAGTTTCCTGCTCTGTAAGATGGTCATGACTTAATGACACCCCAGGTGTTGTAAGGAGTAAATACATTGCTCTTGCCCCCTCCCACTTTCTCTAAGAAAGAATTCCATTTTACATGTGTCAAACCACAAAGATTCAACTGAGTAATTTAAAAGATCACATTGGCTTTATGGAATGATTCATGAATCGGGCAGCGTCCCATCCAGCAGAGAGAGGGGTCTCCGTGGAGCCGCAGAAAGGAAATGTTTTTAAAGGCAGAGAGGGAGCAGAAAAAGGAAATTATTAGCAAAGAGTGCATTGTTTTGGCAAGGTTGCCTTCCTAAGGGGAACAGGAGGAGCCTATCAGCGGATTGCCTCCCATTGCTGACCAGGAAATTCCAGGTTGGCGGGTTAAAGGTCACGCTCCTGGGGAAGATTAAGACTGTATTCAGGTTAGATCTTCAGTTTTGGTGGATCTTAGCATAAGTGACTCCATTTTTGGCCTGTTGTCTTCTTTTTAATGCACATAAAATGTCCAGTAACAAACTCTCTTCCAAAAGCAGAAAAATAGGAAATTACTTTTCCATCAGCAGTGTGAGTTAATGAATAAGACAAACTTTTTAAATTATTTTATTTTCCTAAAGACATCATGTACATGAGAAATAACTATAACTCATATCCATATTCTTAAACAACACAATTTCACCCACTTGTAATTGGTGTAAATGTTAACACGCGTGTAAAGTGTGAAATCAGGAAGGGAGTATTACCAAGGCAGGGGCCTTCTTGCTCTCTTTATTAAAAGGCCAGGCAGAAACATAAATTATCCCATTTCAAAAGGACCTCAGAAAATGTCTTTCCTGTAGCTTCAGATGATTTAAAATTGCTCTCCTATAGTTCGTCCTACTTTTCTATTCTTAGCCGCAGACAAAAGTGCGGCTCTTGATTGTCAGGTGACACGCTCTGAGGACACAGGGTTCCGTCGTGTTGCTCTTCTCCGGGTTTGCTCCGGGCATAACTCTGGCTTTCCTTTGTCATCGCGTTACAGAGACGAGAAACGCCCGCTGTGATCCAGGCTCTGACGCCAGGCTGTGAGCCTCGACTGTTCCAGCTCTCAGACGTGCTCCGTGTCTGTGAGCACACACGCTGGCTGTGGCGGGTGTGAAAGCACATGCGTGTGTAATTCTGTGTCTTTGTTTAATCACGTTATGCAGAAGGCATCATCGCTTTGAGGAGGATACATTTGGAAGTTATGGAGGGAGGGAGGACCCTGCAAATTGCCCCGTGGCTCTCTCTGATAGCCATGAATTTTATTTTTAGCAACATTTCCCTGAACATCTTCAGGTAAGTCCTTGTCAGGCAAGGGGGGTCAGAGATGAATTAAGACTCAGCCTGGAATGTCTTATGTTCTAGGAGGAGGACACGGCGTGCATAGAAGCAGCCCTGTCTAAGGCAGACACAGGTCAGAAGGATAGTGACGCAGATCTAATGCCACACGTTTGGGGGGGTGGTAGCCTTGGGTTTCCTGCAGGACCTGGGAATGACCTGGGTGTTTGGGGGAGGTGAATTTTGAATTGCGCCTCAAAGGATGTTTGTGTCAAGAGGGAAGGAAAGTCACTCCTAGTAACTTACGCAGTGAGCAAAAACACTGCCTTGGAGAGGTGCCACCTTCCGCCTGGGGTATTTAAGAGCAGGAAGGGAAGAGGTGTTTGAATAAAAAGCATCCTTCAGAAGTGGGGAGAAGGGAGAGTTTTTCTGAGCTGTCCTTAGAGGCCAAAGAAAACTGGATTCAGAATGGATGCAGAGTGAGGGATCCATCCTAGTCTAGGCATGTGTTTCAGCCATAACTCGTCTTCACTCAGGATTCAGGAAATAATCTGCAAAGATGGTCTTATGGGTACTTCTCAGTTTGCGTTCAAGTAGAGGTGAGCAGCCTGAAAGCACTTACAGAAAATTATAAACAGCTTGGACAGGTCTAGAACAGTGTTGAGAGGATGATATTAGAAGGAGAACAAGAGTGAAGGCACAGTGACATATATTTAGATAAAAAACAGTGATTCACAAAATATCACAATGCATTTTACAAGAATACATGAATTTTTCTAGACAAATGTCAAACATGTTAGGATGGCAGTAGAAAGTGAGTAAGAATGGAATTGAAGAATTAAGAATATAAAGAAGTAATAAAAAAAGAAATGGACTTTTCAGGAGCCAGTGATTATAATGTAATATGAATCAAGTAGGATGGTCAACTTAACTCTGTAACCTGAGTACAAGGACATTTTTTATGCAATGAAAAATAAATTTATTTTTTAAATTAAATCCCATAAGCCAAAAGGTGTAAACACATTTCTGAGTCTCTAGTTAAGTGAGTCCTGTTTATAGGGTCAAGGTTCTAAACTGGGCCCAGAAACTCATAGGTCCTGAAGAACTTAGTAGAGAGAATGGGTGAACTATTATTATTATTTTTTTTGGTTTTTTGTTTTAGTTTAAATAAATTTATTTATTTAAACTGAAAAAAAAGATAGAGAGTATGATGAGACCTGGAATCATAAACCCAAATGCCCACAGAGCCAGGGGCAGGTAGTCACTATGAGGGAAGCTGATCCCTGAAGGCAATAGGGAGTGGTGGAGACTGTGGTGAACTGAGGTGCACATGCCCTATCTAGGGGGCAGTATCTGCTTCCTCACTTCCAGCTGATTGCTACTACATGGGAATGTGGACTCAGTTAACACATCTTCAGTTATTTTATTGACAGCAAATTATCCTGTATTTAATGTAAAATTTTCAAACATTTTAAAACACTGAGATGAACAAAAAAGTCATTTCTGAGAGCCAAATCCAGTTTCTGGGTCACACCTGCAGCCTTTGATCCAGACCATGCTTCACCAGCTTCCCTTTCCCCTGCATTTGACTTCCCACATATCACTCAAATATTTGACACATTTCCAGTGGGTGCACACAGATTTGAACAAAATCCCCTCTCTAAGGCGGCCCCACAGCTAAGGTGACCAGCCACAGTATTCCATTGAAAAGATTTCTTTTAAAAGGCTCTTATGGCCAATTTAAATATGTATACCTTTTGAGATATAAACTAGTCAAATATACATTTTTATTATTTATTTAGGTTGACATGTGTATTTAAAGCCACATACATAAAATAACACATTCATTTATATTTTCACACTCACATTCCATGAATTCAATTAACATTCTTCATAAGCATCTTTGACATCAGTGTCTTCGTCATCACCTTGGACTCTTCGAGCTAGGTGTTTCTAAGGTCATCACTTTCATGTCTGAGCCATTTGAGAAGCAGCAGCCGTGATGCACTGTTACTGATCATGTGATTGATGCCACGGTACCCACTGACACTCCGTGAGGGCGGCCCTCGTTACTTCTTTGTGCCTGTGGCCACATGTCCATAATGCGACCAATCCCCGGGCAGCATTTTCATGGGATACTGAAATGGCACGTTCATAGCAAGTCCTCATGGCTTGAAATTGTGTGGTTGAACCTCCAGAGACATTGTAACAACAAAGTCTGTATTTAATGACTTTGTCTCTCTTTTTTACCATTTGGTTCAGTTGACCTCATAAATTTTCAAATCCAGCACCAATCAAGCTTGATTTAGGACGAAGTCTTCCCCAGACTACTGCCTTGTTGAAAATAATGTCATTGTGGCAATACCTCATTGTACTGGGGGCTTTTCTCGGGGATAATTCCTGGGGCGCACAGACTCTCACACTGGATACCACACACTTGTATGTCTTTACATCACAACAGAGAAATTTGGGCTCAGCAAACTCCCCTTTCCTTTCGATACTAGCATGATGGGGTCGACTCCCATGATTCCCTGGGTCTTTGGACGTCACTCAAACAAAACTTAGAGGTAGAAAATGAGGCTTAGAAAATCTGTTTTGTTGGCAGATTCACCCCTGGTGTCAGGCAAAGGCCACTCTCTCATGGGTGCCATATGGCCTTGAACAGAAGTCACTAAGATGCTTTCATGAGCATGTGCCTGATCTACCGTGACAAGTGCTGTGTTGCCAGAAGGCAAGTTGGTGCTTCCCATTAAAGAACAGGTCTGGGGGAAGCTGAGTTTCCTGGGGACCTCTGAAGATCACCTACCCTTTAAATTTTCCCTGAAATGCATGGGTGCTTGAAGTATCTGTCTAACTTTCTGGTGTCCGTGAGGAGAAGGTTGTCTCATCTGAATTCTATCTGTTAATTACTTTCTTTCCTCCCCCCACCACCCAGTGATTGGGAATCTGTCTCACCTGAGATGTTAATGGGGCACATGCTGTTTGGTGGCTAGAGGTAAAATAGCAGGTGCAGAAATTCCTTTTGATAAACTTTGATGCAAGGTTTATACTTAAATTATTAAGTGAAACAAGGCAAAAGCCACTGTGAGTTCATTCTCTTCTCTTCCTATACCCCAAATCACCTATCACATTACATTGAACGCTGAAAGTTTCTTAAAAAGATACCTGGTTTATTGTACGACTCCTGCATTTACTATGTATACTTCTGTGTATATTCCTCTATATTGTGGAGATCTTAATTAAGTTCCTGTTTCCTGCCAAAGCCCCTCTCGGAATCTATCCATCCAGACGGTTCTCCCGTGTTAATGCAGCAGGGGAACTTTAAATAAAGAAATCCAACAAAGACACCATGGGAAAGGGTCCCAGGGTTCAAGGATAATGAGGAAGCCGATTTTCCTCCTGCAAAGACAACAGTGACGTCTTTTTAAAACTGTTAATTCAATTTGAAGGGAGAAATAATTACCTCCTCTGGCCATCGTGTTGAAATGCCCATAGAGAGGAAAATGGACTTCACCCACATTAACTCTGTGGGTCAGAGCCAAAAGCTGCATTAGCCAAAAAAGCCTTCTTCAAGGGCACAGCTCTGCTAGATCAAAGCATGTTCTCGAGAGAATGGAGCACAAAGTTCTGTGGGTGACTCCGGTTAGAATCAGACGGGGACTTTTCTATTTTTAATGAAGCTCTTATGTATTGTAGTATAAGCAGGTCCACAGTTGGAAACTGGGCGAAGCAGGGATGTGGCATCTGAAATGACTTTCCATGTTCCCATTGATTCACACTTGTGTCTGTGGTTGGCAGCGGTTTTACCGGTATTGATCTTGGTGGCCATTCAGACCATCAGATCCTATGACACAGGACAACTTCATCTTTCCTCTCTGCCCAAGGCATTCAGACACTGACACCTTCTCTTCATTTGTGGCCGTAGATAACGCCTAACCCTTAAAAACACAAAGCCTAGTTGATCAAATGCAAAGTTAAAAACTGCCCCTCCCCACAAATGGGAAACAGCCTTGCACAGGAACATCTTCTCACACGCATTAATGGACCATTCCAGCAACATCATTTTATACTATTGTGTACACACATGTAAACTCTCCTTTAAAGGAATTCTGCATTCTGTAATTAGAGGGTAATTCAAGTCAGGAGCATGAGGGTGGGGCTATAACTTTATTTTTCCAAATGCTGGAAATCAAGCATTCATTTTTGATGATATGAGCGTTAGCATGATTGACAGTCATTTGGCTCATGGGAAACGCAGTATTAGCAAGAAATCTAAAGAAAGTACAGACTGGTTTCAAGGAAGCTTTCTGGCAGCATCTGGTGTGCTCTATTTTGTTTGTATCAAGTCTGAAAATAATGAACAAGTTGCTGGAAATAAATGCTTGAAGTGATGCTCTAACGGCAGTCAGGTCCCTAAAGAAGATAGTGGGAACCACGCCTCATTCACCCGGGTGTCTCTCGCACCCAGACTTCATACTTCATGGTGGCCGAATAAATGGTGCACAGACATCAATGAATATACAGAAACCAGATGAAATGGTTTCATCTGGGGACCTCTGAAGCTCACTTACTCTTTTAATTTTCCCTGAAATGCATGGGTGCACAAAGCATCTGTCTAACTTTCTGGTGTCCATGAGGAGATCATCTCATCCAAATTCTGTCTGTTAATTTCTTTCTTTCTTCTCCCCACCACCCAGTGATTGGGAATCTGTCTCCCCTGAGATGTTAATGGAGCACGTGCTGCCCATTAACATCTGCCGTTAGAGCATCACTTCAAGCAAAAACCAGATGAAATGTTGGGGTGCACTTGAGAAAGAAGCATGGGGGAGCCCCGGGGCCAGGGGTTCTAACCCTGCTTCTCTGACTAGCCCACTCCTGACCTCAGAAACATCCCGGAACCCATCTGGGTTTCCGCTAACGAGGGCTGAGCTCTGTGGCCGGGGGGCCCTGGCTTCCTTAAATGGTCACGAGGCCTCAGGGCAGAGAGAGGCATGTGGGTCTATGTATCTATTTTTGGGGTTTGGAGCTGATGTTGGGGTTCAGGCAATCTAGTTCTGTTTCTGTTCTTTTACCAAAAATCCAGGATCACTGGGATGTAGGGGGTTTCCTCTACTTATTGATCAATTAACAGCATCCATTAAGCACTGATTGTATACAATTGGCCAGTGGAAGTTGGTTCAGAGTTCCAGGGTAATTACGGCAGAAGATTTTCACTGGGGGACACTCTAGTGGGGACTGCAGATCCAGGTTTCATGGAGATCATAGACTATGAAAGAGAGACACATCTATCTATCCATCTACCCATCCATTCGTTCGTACAGCAGGCATTGACTGAGCGTCCGCTCTGTACACTGGGACAGCGGAAAAATGTCCCCCAGTTCGTGGATAATAAAGGCCACAGATGGTCTTCCTAGGGGGACACTCTAATGAGGTGTAGTGAGTTCAAGAGATTTGGGGGCTGATCTAGGACAAATATTTGACCACGAGGTGGCAGCAGCACACAATGGACTTACTTGGGCAACACTGGCAGGTTTACAGAAGTCCCCCACTGCATGAAGCCATCCAGAGGCTGTGCTGTGGGGCCACTACCCAGAAGGGCGGAGAACAAGAGAACTCTGGGGAGGGGGCTTATGTGTGCAGGAAACGTCTCAGCATCAAGGGGTGGGTGTCTCTGTGTCAGAGAGCTCCGAAGGCCAGCAACCGCTTGGGGTCTTTACGGTTATAGGGTTTGTCTGATCTATGGTTAGCAGACGTCTGGGGCAGTTTTGTGGGTATGCAAAGCAGGCAGGCTCTAAATGGCTAAAAATATTCTTATTTAGGCCACATTTAAAATGATTGTTTGTATAAAAACTTGAGTCTGGTGCCAGGGGTTTTTTGAGCTAACAGGTCCCAGTCTACTGTGAAGAAATACACAGTCTAGGTGCCAATCTACAGGGACCTTTTTTGACTCATTTATATAACATGAAGGCAACAGATCCTGACTTCACGGAGATCGTAAACAAGCAAGGGATATGGAGACATCCACTCACCCATCCACTCATCCAACCAGCATTGACTGAGCACCTGCTTCGTCTCTAGCACTGTGCTGGGCAGAGCAGATACAGACACAAAGGTGATGTCCTCATTCTCCACCGTGTGAGACAAGCACAGATTGGGTCTGGTCCAGACAGTGGGAGTTGAATACTGAGTGACGTAGGTCTCATGTCACTGGCAAAGTGGAACGAATGGGAAGAGTGTCATGAGACTTTTTTAGAGGGACTGGCAACCAAGCTGAAGGAGGAGCCAGAGATAGCCTGGTGACTAAGCTGGGAAAAGATTTCACAAGCTGAGGGATCAGCATCGACAAGGCTCAGAGGTGGGGGCACACCATGTGCTTAGAGGACCGCCTGTGAGTTTGGTGTGGCCCTGGATGAAAGGACAGGAGTTGGGAGACGCCAGACTGTGCAAGCAGGCAGGGGCCAGAGAGAGCAGGACCCGCGGATGACACTAAGACATGGAAGCAATGAAGCTGCAAAGCATGCAGTGGTAGACGGTTCTCCCTGACCGTAGGGAGGAGAAGGGTGGATGCTAGGACACCAGAAGGGAGGCAGGTCCCGGAATCCAGGTGACAGATGGTGAGGGCCAGAGGGAAGGTGGCACAGAGACTGTGCAGAAAGAGCTCAGACTGGAAGCTGGCGAGGAGGAGGGACTTGGAATCCAGCGGAGGAAGGACAAGTCCACTGACGGCTCTGGAGCACTGAGAATGTGCGTCCTGGACTGAATATCCCCATGTCCAGCACAGTGCCCCCCATACAGTTGGCACTGCATGAGTACCTGCTGTAATAGTGGGTAACTGAATACATCTCAGAACAAATCCAAAATGACTAAGTGGGAGAGAGACTCATTTTAAATTGGTGAATCTGGGCAAGTTTTATATTACACATGACATGTGGTCTTAAAGGACAGGCAGGGTTAGAATTAACTAAGATGATAGTGGGGAGAGAAAGTCATTCCAGGAGGGGAAAAGAATATAAACGGAAGGAGTGGAGGTGCAGTGTAATGAGCAAGAAACGGTCTGCTGTAGATAGATGGTCGGCAACGCATGGCGTTTTGGATATTGGAAGATAGTGTAGACGGATAATGTAGGAGGGAGAGAACTTAAAGGGCTTTGATTGCCTGGTAAAAAACAGCTACACCTCAATTCAGCAGGCAATGGGGAGTCATTGAAGGTTTTTGAGCAGGGGAAGCACATGTTCAGAGCTGAGTTTTAGTAATCCTGGTGGCAAGAATAGACTGATGGGACAGCGAGGGGAAGCAATTCAATAATAATTGGAAACAATGTAAGGGAAAGACTAATCTGTGGTTCATTCATACCGTGGAGACCAGGGCTGCAGGTGAATGGAATAAAGTAGATTTATCTGTTCTAACCTGAAAACTTCTCCAAAACCTATCGTGGTGAAGAAAAACAACTTGGAAATATATATAGTATAAGACAATTTAAATTATAAAAATATTTCTTTATATATATGCATTTATAGATAAACAGCTGTGAGGTTTTGTATGTTATAGACTTTTTAGTTTTTTTACGGTTTTAAAAACATATTTTATAGTAGTTTAATATCTTTCTATAGGTGTATTTCTACATTTTTTTCCTCAGGTGACTGCTAAAGATTGACTATTTGGGTCCCCCCAAATTCATATGTTGAAATCTAACCCCGAGAGTGATGGTGTTAGAGGTGGGGCCTTTGGGAGCCCTCACGATGGGGTTAGTGCCCTTACAAGGGACCCTAGAGAGCTTCCTCTCCCCTCCCCCCATGTAGGGACCATGTGAGGACCCAGTGAGAAGACAGCTATGCATGGACCAGGAGGGGGGCCCTCACCACACACGGAATCTGCTAGCACCTTGATCCTGGACTTCAAGTCTCCAGAACCGTGAGAAATACACGTTTGTTGTTTAAGACACTCATTCCGTGCTGTTTTTGTTTTAGCAGCCGGAGCTGACCAAGATGGTGACATACGTGCGTGTGTGTTCATCTGTGGCTTTGAAAGAAAGTACCTCTAGCTGGTGGCACTGGTCTCAAGGGCTGTGTGTGAATGGTTCTCCTGGAGGTGTGCAGGGCCCAACCTTTCCAATGCAGGTGGTGGCCCTAATGGGGATTATTTCTGGGGAATTGGGAGAGAGGCAGGGATTGACTGAAAGATCAAAGAAAGCTTTAGCATTATCTATAATAGTTCAGGGGGTTTTGTGTGTGTTTAACTTACTTTAAAAAGGAGGGGAGAGACAAGTGTGCCAGAATTTCCCTGAGTCTGTTGACACTTACTAAGTGTTTTTACAAACTCATTTATCAGGATGGCTGCCCCTGACTAAGAAGAACGAAGAAGCACAATTCCTGGATTGTGTCCAGGGCCCTTCCCTTCCATATCCATCTGTGTGTGTGTGTGCATTTGCCTGGATGTCTCTTAGGTCCCAGCAGAACCTCAGAGGGTTTCCCTCACCTGGTAGTGAAGTGGGGGAGAAAGAGTTCTGTGTAGATATTGTTCACTTGCTCTTGAACACCACCACCCGGCCCATGTCCCCCCAACCTCCACCTGTGACCGTGGACAGAGGTGGAGGCACCTTCTTGGACATGCAGGAACTAGGAAGCCCACACAGTGTTGGGGGGCAGGCTTGGGAGACCTGGGTGGCTCTCCTCTCCCTGCCGCTGCCAGCCCGGGTCCTGTACTTGTGGCTCCTGTCCACCCAACCCAAACCCGTGTGATTAGCTTCTTTGTAAATAAACCCTCTTTGGTGGATTCCTATTTGAGTGTCTCATCTGTGTCTTGTTGAAACCCTAACTCATACCTCATATATCAAATTACCCCAGCTCCTACTTTAGGGTAGCAACATAAATGTTACTTTTTAAATACGTATATGGAAGTTTTCTTTCTGAGATTGTATATAATACATATATAAAGTAAACAATAATACACACATGTCTGGTATCAAGCAGAAAACAGAACCAGTAGGACATAGATATGAAAGGATTATTGCAAAGACTGGGCGTACACAATTGTGGAGGTGGCTTAGCAAGTGTGAATCCATAGGGCAGGCATCAGGAAGGGCAGATGAACTCTCAGGGCTGGGTTGAAGCTCCTGTCCCACAGGCAGAATTTCTTCTTTCAACTGATTGGATCGGTCCACCCAGATGACCTAAAGTAATCTCCAGTACTTAAAGTCAGCTGATTGTGGACACTGATCTCATCCACAAAATACCTCCAGAGCCTCGTCTAGACTGGTGTTTGATTGACTAGCTGGGGAGTGTAGCCTGACCAAGTGCACACAACAAAAACCATCACACGGTGGGACTCAGATACATTCCAGATCTCGTAACTGTGGCTTGTGATTGACAGATGCGGAAACAGTGACCAGTCCAATCAGTTATGGGAAGTGAAGAAGGAAGAGGACATGTCCAAGTGTTACTGAGCAATGGGCTTGCTCTGCTCACTGTGATCAGAGCCAATTAATCACAACAAGTTGGGGATCGAGAAACGAAGTTTTAATTTGATTGACCAGTATAACCGGGAAGATGGTAGACTAATGTCTCAAAAAATCATCTTCAAAGATTACAGAATCTGGAGGCAGTTATATAGGGAAAATGAGCAATAAGGAGAGGGTCCAGGAATGTTGGTCTCCAGGTGTGACAGACTCCAGGCATCACATTTTTCCATTCTTCTGTCAGCTGTGATGGTACCTTGTAGGTATGTTCCTGCCTGTGGTCAGCCTGTTGCTGGAGAGAAACTCACAGGATAAGGTTTTTAATTTATCAAGCTATCAAGTACATATGTAAGCAGAGGCCATAAATCAGGAGAGCATGTGACTTCTTTTAGAGTGCGTGCAGAGCAACCGACTAGTCACACAGAGGAGGGGCGGGCCATTTAGTGTAACAAGATGGCCTCACTTACACAAGGTCACCTAGAAAGTTAGTGGTTGTTTGACACAGTCAGAACTGGAACCCAATCCTCACGGTTCCTGGCCCACTGTTCTGTTGATATTCTGTGTGTCATTTATTCTAGCATTAAGGGGTGGGCTGGACAAAAGTCAATGTCACCACCCAAGAGGTGGAAATTCTACCAATGGTTACTGAAGACATTTGTAGCATCACTTTAAATGTGCTTTTCCAAGTCGAGTGGAATCTCATTTGTTTTGGGTGACTTAAAAACTCCTGCCTAGGAGGAATATTTGCCTTGTCTCGTTTTCCAAGGACACTTGGAGAAGACCCGGATAATCCAGAAAACCAGCTCAAAGTCATATTACAAGGAAAACGGAGGCAGGTTACAACTCAGGGCAGCTCCAGAGCACAAGGAAGGCAACCAAGAACCTCGGTCTGGCCAGGGAAGAGAATCCACATACAAAACCTGTGGCACCCGATGCGAATCAGCTGGGTCACAGCAGAACTTTCTAGAAGAAGGAAAATTATGATGCCCCCATCCCCTACCTCCTACTGACACTGCAAGCATAGCCTCTCCCGAGTCTTATTTAAAAAGTACCTTCTACCATGAGCTTGTGTAAAGGTAACAAATTAATGGTCCATAGGCCAGATCCACCTGCAGCCTTGTTGTCCTGTTCCACACTATGTTTTTAAACTTTAGTTGCATTTGTGTCCAAGATTAAAAAATTGGAAATTTTCACATAAAAATCTAGATTTCTCTTCTTGAAACTGGACGAACTAGTCCCACATGGGAGCCATCGGCTGGGACTAAGGGATCTGTGCCTTCCAATACTGCCTGCTGTCTCTAGTCCCACTGTCTTCACCTGGAGCCCTCATTTAAATTTCTGATCTGATCTTTCTCTGCATGAGAATTTGAGAACCCATGAAAAGGAAAGTACATGGAGTGGCCTGTTGCTCATCCTTTGATCCCTCAGATTGTCAGAGCTCCTGTACTACTCGGCCCTGGCTATCGATCCTTGTATCTTCAGACGTAGAGCCTGGCGGGGCGTCCCTAGGATGTGCAAATTCATGGGTGTGCTCTGCTGGCTTCCTTGTTGGTAACACCCGAGCAGATCATTGCTTCTTTTAGATCACTTCTGTCTCCAATTTTATCCCTTTCCTTAATAACTACCTCCCTTTTGTTCTACTTGGGTGAACCTAACACAATTTCTCTGAAGATCTGTAAAGTTAATTCGTATCTGTCACCTTGTATTTTAAACCAAAGCAGAAAACTACACTAATCTTTAATTTATAACAAGCCAGTGGTGCATGAATTTCATTAAATCATATGGGACTAAAAGACAGACTTTGTTTCTATCCCAAGATGTATTTGGTGAAGCCCACTTAATATCACATTTGTTCAGTGAGTTGAATTAAACTAGCTGCTCTGTTTGCTACTGGGGGTATTAAATATATACTCAGCCTTCTCAACCTGCTGCTTCTTCCTAATTCTTAGCTGAGAAAAATTCTCCTCTGTCAAAAAGAGATATTTAGATCAGGTCATTCCTACCCTGAAAAACAGATGGATTAAAACTTCTTTTATATTTTTAAGCACTTGCATGCAATCTACATAATAAGATAGTTCTGTCCACACAACCGAGTGAAGGCAGAGTGATGGGTATTGCAATTATTACTGTGAAATGTTAGGTTTCTTATCAAGAAAATTTCACTTCCCTAAAGGTGGTTCATTTCATGAACATGTTGCCCTGTTTGTACAGAAATAATCTTGTATGATGCACCACAGCAGGTTGAGGTTTAAGTATTTGAATTAGAATATTTTACTATGGCTGCCAGGAAAGAGGACTCTATGGTGCAGGTGAATTTCTAGCCGATCAATTCTCTGCAATGACAGCGAGTTATTGCCCTGCTCCCGGGTTCTCCCACTTTCCCTGGGGGCATAAGCCCCTGTAGGTTCATTCTCTGTAACTGTCAGAACAGAAATGTGACACAAAGTTGACCCACAGAGGAAGTCAGATGGTTGCCAAGTCCACATAACATGCTCAGGAGACCTCTGTGTTCGCTAAACTCCGTTTCTGACACAAATTCAAGAACTAAGTGGCAGCTGTCACCGAACACTGTGTGAGGTGTCAGACTGTGTGTCCTATGTCCTCGGTGGCAGATAAAGTACAGGACATACAATGCAATCTGGGATATACTTACACTAAAAATAGAGTCACCAGATAAGATACAGGGTAGACTGCAATTTGGGATAAACTTATGCTAAAAAATTGTTTGTTGTTTATCTGAAACTCAAATTTACTTGGGCATCTTGCATTATTGTTTCCTTTATCTGACAACCCTACCGATGACGTTATAGCTCACCTCTCCCTAGGCCTCAGCCTATTCACAGAGGGCTTCATTTTAATAAAAAGAGGAACAGCAAATCCACATTCCACAAATGCTGCACGTCAAGGTTTCACTATTGTTGGCTGAGGTTTCTCTCTGTGTGAGGGATAGTAACAACTGGCTCTAGAGGCATTTTAAAGCCCCTAAACCTGACACGTGTGGATTGAGGAGTGCAGATCCTAAACTTTTACATTTGGAGGAATTCATGATTTATTTTTTAACACACAGAATCATTGCATAGCGGTTAAGAATATAGCCGAATATTATATTTTGTGTGATTACATGTGTATGTATGTGTGTATGTGTCTATGTGTGTTGAATATGTGTATGAGTGTGTGTTTCTACATGTGTCTTGCAAATCTGTATATTTGTTCATGTGTGAGCACACATGTATGTGTGCATGTGTGTATATTTGTGTATATGTGCAGTTGACCTGTGTGTATATGTGAGTTAATCATGCATGTATATATGAGTGTGTACATGCTCTTGTGCAGTGTGTGTAATGGTGTGTGTGTGCATGTTTCTACATATGTGTGCATGTTTGTGTGTGTGCACACACATGTGTGTGTGGCATAGAGGTCATGAGAGACGGTCTAGAGCCAGCCTGTCTTGGGGTGAAATCCCAGTTCTGCCCCTCATCACCTGAATGACCTACAGCAGCCACTTCGAATGTTTGTGCTTGGGTGGCCTTGTGTGCTGAAGTGAGGCAATAATGGACTCTATCTCATGCAACAATTGAAAAGATTTACTAAGTTAATACATCTCACATAGACCAAGTGGTTAGAGCAGTGCCTGTTACATAACGGATCCTCAGGAAATCTTGGTTATTATTATTGCTGTTGTTGCAATAATTGGTAATATTAAGTTCAGATGAAATTTTTCCTCCTGGAAACTGTTAAAATCTTCCTGCTCTGGTTTCTTCATTGACACATGGGCAATGGTAGTAATACCCCCCTCATGGGGCGCTGGCAGGATTAAATGGTTAATTCACATAATGTGCCTGGCGGACAGGGGAAGATATTGGTTGAGAATGGGGACTCTGGAGCCAGATGGCCCAAGTGTGGCTTCCACCTTCATCACCTACAGGCAGTGTGACCTTGGACGATCCACTCAACCTCTCTGAGCCTCGGACTTCTCATCTTTGATATGGAGATAGTCAGAGTGCCCATTTCCTGGGGTCATTGTGAGGAGGAAACCTAATGCTGTAAAGTGCTAAGACTAGCACATGCTAAGGGCTGTGTAGATGCTTGATGTAGGATGTTGGTGAAGGGGCTTAAAAGCTCTCCTTCTCTCTCTTCCTTCCTGGGTCATGGCCCCTCTGTTCCTTCTGCTGAACCATGTGTGCAGCCACGTGATCTTCATATGGGATGATGAGCGACTGTGGAAGTCTTACCCGAGATCTCCCGTCTCCTCCTCCAGCACTTTATCCTGGGCCTTTGACAAGAATTGACCAGCTCATCTGTCCCCATGCAAGGACAGGAAACTGCTCTTCTGTTTAAAAGAAAGGAGATTTGCAGGTTTGTCTAGTTCAGTGTTTTGCCTGTGACATGCTTAGATATTTGACTTTGGAGCATGAGGTTTAGTGTGTATGAAAGATCACAATTGGGTTTTGCCTTGAAAATAAGTTTCTAATCATGGTAGTTGCACTCCACCCTGGGCCAGGCAGGGCAGCACCTTCAAGGAAGAGCATAGATTCTAGAGACAGATGGCCTGAGTTCAAGTCGTGTCTCCATCGCCTACAGGTGGTGCTCTTTGTGCATATTTCTTTACCCCCTTAATCCTATTTCTTTGTGTGTAAAATGTAGGTATTAAAATAACAGTATACACTTCAAACAACTTTCAAGGTTTAAATGCATTAATAAATATCAAGCACTTAATTTGGTGCCTGGGGTATGGAAAATGCTCACGAGAACAAAGCAGAACACCTGGTGGGATGGCTGAGTATTCAGTGGACAGGAGGTACATGCAGACTTGATTTAATAAGTGACCCAAATTGAACATTGAGATTGCAATTAAAATTCCACTGAGGTGGTTATGTTTTAGCCAATATGCCATAACCGGGAATGGATTTACCCTCCTATCTGAAACAACCAAAAACGAAATATATGAAACAACTGTTTTCAAGACACTAGACATCAGTCAAGGAAGGACGCTGACCCCTGAGAAATGAGAAGCAAACAGTATGAGTCCACCAATTACGCCACTTCCTCCCCTAGAGAGTTCCCAGGACACCACACAGGGAGGGTAGCCAGACTCCCGAGTTGAAGAGACAGAACAGAGGGTCTGAGGAGACCAAGGCAGCTAGGGCTGGCAAGATGGAGCATGAGAGAGGACATGGCTGCCCACAGAGGGAATTCTGGAGATCTGAGGGGGGCACACCCTGAGGATCCACCTGAGCCCAGATTAGTGACTGCTTGGGAGGAAGCTACTCAAGGCTGAAAGAACCAGCTGAAGAGATGAGAGGTAACAGAGCCCAGCACTCACATAGTACTGGGAATAGTGCCATTCCCACCAGCCAGACTGGAAACCCTCATCATCAATGAGGCATTGGGTGGAGTGCCCAGAAGGGTCTTGTCTAATTAATAGGAGTTAATTAGCCATAGATTGAGCACCTCTCCAGACCCATCATATGAATCTTGAAAGCAAGACCTGAGAGGATCAAATTGTTTCCAAGTAACTTCAGTGCATCCAAGGAAAAAGCTCAAGGATATTTATAGGAATATAAAAATATCCAGTACCAAGAAGGTAAAATTCATAATGTCTGCCATCCAACTAGAAATTATCAGCCATCCAAAGAAGCAGAAAAGTATAACCCATAACGAGGAGAAAAATTCAATCAATTGAAACTGACCTAGAACTGACACAAATATTAGAATTGGCAGAAAAGCATAGAATAAAGCAGTGAATATGACTGTAACCCAAAAATTAAGTCAAGGCACGGAAGACACAATTTAAAAAGAACCCAAATCGGGCCAGCCCCAGTGGTTGGTGAACTCTGCTTCAGTGACCCAGGTTAGGTTCCCAGGCGTGGACCTACACCAGTCGTTCATCAGTGGCCATGCTGTGGTGGCGGCTTACATACAAAAAGAGGAAGATTGGCAGGGAATGTTAGCTCAAGGTGAATCTTCCTCAGCAAAAAACTGAATTAATTAAAAAAATGAAAACAACCCAGAGCCAGACCCGTGGCCAGCACCATGGCATTGTGGTTAAGTCCAGTGCACTGTGCTTTGGTGGCCTGGGGTTTGCAGGTTCAGATCTTGGGCACGGACCTACACCACTCATCAAGCCATGCTGTGGTGGCATCCCACATGCAAAATACAGGAAGAATAGCACAGATGTTAGCTCAGGGCAAATGCTCCTCACCAAAATAAAGAAATAAATAAATAAGGAGACCCAAATCAACCATTAAGAAACAAATACATGAGAGATGAAATATACACTGGATAGGAACAATGGCAGATTAGACACTACAGAAGAAAAAATAGTAAATTTGAAGGAAGAGCAGTTGAAACTATCCAAAATGAAACACACAGAGAAAGAAAGAAATTTAAAAAGATAAAAAGGTCATCAGCGAGCTCTGGGAGAACTTCAAGCAGCCTAATATACATATATTCAGAGTTTCCAAAGGAAAGGAGGAAGAGGGGGCAGAAAGTAGTTTAAGAAATAAGGACCAGGTGTGTGGGAACTCTGCCATGGCACAAATGGGTCTGCTTCAGTGGGTTGGGGCATGTGTGTGGGGCAGGAATGTGTTGACAGGATGTGTGGGCCTGTGGGCAGAGGGTTTGTCAGCTGCATAAGACTTGTGTTTCTGAAGCAGCCACATAGCAGATGGGCCCCACCTCCAATGCCTGAAACAGTTGGGTCCTCCCATGCCTGGAGCCAGCTCCACCCAGCTGTACTCCTGAGAGAGCTGACAACAGCCTTGCAGGCAGAGGCATACAGCAACTGTGAGCCCCTGAGCCTAGCAATCAACCATGCTGGGGGCCTACTTACTAGCAGAAAAACTACAGCAGGAAAGTGCTATTGGACCTTGCAGCCAACGGTGCTGAGGCTCTCCCCACCCAAAAAAAGTGACTGAAGGGACAATAGCAGCCACACACAGCTGAGCATTACAACCAGAGGCCAGGGACACAGCCTATGCTCCCAGGCACCTGCAGCAAGCGCAACCCTGCCACAACAGAAGGACACACGTAGCCCACACAGGGGACACTCCTGGAACATTTGGAACTGGTGACAAGAGGAAAGCACACTGCTGGGCCTCATAAGGCATCTCTCACATAAGGCCACCTCTCAAGGAACGGGAGATATAGCTGATCTACCTAATACATAGATATAAGCACAGAGAAAGCGGCAAAATGAGGAGACAAAGGAATATGTTCCAAATGAGGGAACAGGACAAATCCTCAGAAAAAGAGCTAAATCAAACAGAGATAAACAATCTACCTAATAAAGAGTACAAACTAATAGTACAGATGCTCACTAATACTGGGAGAAGAATAGATGAATTCAGTGAGAACTTCAACAAAGAATTGGAAAACATAAAAAAGAACCAATCAGAAATGAAGAACACAATAATGGAAAAGAAAAACTCACTAGAGGGACTCAGTAGCAGAGTAGATGACAGAAGAATTGATCAGCAAGCTGGATGAAAGACTAGACGAAATCACCCAAGCTGAACAGATAAAAGAAAAAAGAATTAAAAAGAATGAGGACAGTCTAAGGGACATTGGGACAACATTAAGCACACTAACATCTGTATTATAGGTGTCCCAGAAGGAGAAGAGAGAGACAAAGGGGCAGAGAATCTATTTGAAGAAATAATAGCCGAAAGCTTTCCTAACCTAAGGAAGGAAGCAGACATCCAGGTACAGAAAGCACCAAACAAGATAAACCCAAAGAGGACCACACCAAGATATAGTATACTTAAAATGTCAATAATTGAAGATAAAGAGATAATCCTAAAAGCTGCAAGAGAATGGCAACAAGTTACATAGAAAGGAAACCCATAAGGCCATCACCTGACTTCTCAGCAGAAACCTTACAGGCTGGAAGGGAGTGGCACAATATATTTAAAGTGCTAAAAGGAGAAAACCTACAGCCTAGAATACTCTACCCAGAAGGTTATCATTCAGAGTGGAAGGAGAGATAAAGTAAGTTTTCCAGACAAGCAAAAACGAAAGGAGTTTATCACCAATAAAGCAACCTTACAAGAAACATTAAAAACACTTATTTAAGTGGAAAAGAAAAGACCACAAATAGGAATAAGGAAATTACCCCACAAAAAACACCACAAAAAATCACTGGAAAAGGCAAATATATGGTCGAGGTAGCAGATCAACCACCTATGAAGCTAATATGAAGCTCAAAAGCCAAAAGTACTAAAATTATCTATTTCCATCATAAGAGGGTAACGGATATACACACACGAAAAAGAGGTTAAATATAAATAAATACAAATATAAAAACATAAAGTGTGGGAGGAGGTGAGTAAAAGAGTAGAGCTTGTAGCAACAGGTTAAAGTTAAGAGACCATCAACTTAATATAGATTGCTACATATGTAGGTTATTATATATGAACCTCATGGTAATCACAAACCAGAAACCTATAATAAATACACAACAAATTAAGAGAAAGGAACCCAAACATAATACTAAAGAAAGCCATCAAACCACAAGGGAAGAGAGCAAGAGAAGAAGAAGGGAACAGAGGAGAACTACTAAAACACTCAGAAAAAAGTAACAAAATGGCAAAAAGTACATACTTATCAATAGCTACTTTAAATGTCAATGCTCTAAATGCTCCAATCAAAAGACACAGGGTGGCTGATTGGATAGAAAAACAAGACCCATACATACCGTGCATATAAGAGTCACACTTCAGACCTAAAGACACTCACAAACTGAAAGTGAAGGGATGGAAAAAGATGCTCCATGCAAATGGCAATGAAAAGAAAACTGGGGTAGCATTACTCATATCAGACAAAATAGACTTTAAAACAAAAACTGTAACAAGAGACAAAGAAGGGCATGACATAATGATCAAGGGAACAATCCAACAAGAGGATATAACACTCTCCATTGACCTGTGTGTCTGTTTTTGTGCCAGTACCATGCTGTTTTGATTACTATAGCTTTGTAGTATATTTTGGAATCAGGGAGTGTGATACATCAAGCTTTGTTATTTTTCCTCAGGATTACTTTGGCTATTCAGGGTCTTTTGTTGTTCTGTAAAATTTAGGATTCTTTGCTCTATTTCTGTGAAAAATGTCATTGGAACCTTGATAGGGATTACATTAAATCTGTACATTGCTTTAGGAAGTATGAATATTTTAACTATGGTAATTCTTCCAATCCAAGACTGTGGTAACTATGGTAATTCTTTCAATCTAGTCAATTGCCATCTGGAATATCTTTCCATTTCTTTGTGTCTTCAGTGTAGACCCTGCTAATTCAGATTTAACATGCTAGGTTTTATACCCAATTCTTCTTTGTTTCATGAGGTTTTCTTAACCACTAGGCCTTTCTATGACTTCATGGGCCCTCCTCTGCTCCTGTGTGCTTCCACCACGGCTGCCTCCCATTTACATGAGTCTGCTCCCTAAGGTTTTGCTAATTGTTGGTTGATTGGTTGGTTGTTATTTTTTGCCTCAGCTGACTGGTCTTCTCAATGCACACTCTCTCTCAGTAGCTCACCTATTCTTATGGTTTTTTCAACTACTGTCTCTATGCTGATGACTGCCAAATATGGACTCCCACCAAAACTTTCCTCTGAGATGCAGGTGATTATCATCAACTATGTCACAGACTTGGAATTTTAAAATAAGACTTTCAACAAGTAGAGATGTTTTGCCTCATGTGGGCAAAATACAAACATAAAAAAAAATTGTTCATTCAGATTGTTGTATTTCCAAAGAAGAAATGGAATAGGAAGGAAGACCCATGAAGACCTGAGTTCAGCCTGGTTTTGAAGAGTTACCTATTTTGTGGATGCTTAAACAGAGAGAAGAAGAAATAAAGAAAAAGAGAAACAATAAAGGGAAGAAGGAAGAATGGAATGAAGGAAGAAAGAAAGGGAGGGAGGAGGGAAGGAAGGGAGAAATGAAGGAAGGAAGGAAGGAAAAAATGGTGAAGGGAAGAGTGAGGAAAGAAGGAAAATCCTACCAAATGATCTACTAAGACTCCATTTTAATGCCATTTCAATGAGCAAAGTGGACACTGAAGTTATAGGTGTTTGGTGGCAAAGGAAGCCACAGATCAAGATTCAGACTTTATGATGGAAGTGTTCGTGGGCAAATTACTTAAACTGTGTAATTTTCAGTTTCCTCTTCTGTAAAATGGTGATGCTAACCTGGGCTAACTTATAAAACAAATATGAATAAATCTAACAAAATACCTGGTACTTAGCGCTAAATCCACCTTTGTCAAGACATTGAATGAATGAATGCATCAATGACATACACCTGAGAAGCAGATGTTAGCGTACTAGGTCTGCATTACAATTGGATATTGCTCTGCCTCATTCCATGCCTTAAAACGGCTGTTAAGAAAGATTGGTGATGAGATGTAATTAAATGTGAATTGCCTTTTTGATAGTTCATATTACTTATGATTAGCTCCAAATAGTCTATTTAACCTGAGTGTACTTTATACCCTTAGATATTATGAATGCAAAATTTTTTCCTTTATGCAGGCTGACAAGGCTAAATATTGTTAAAGAGTTTTAAAAGTCAGTGTTTACCCACAAATTAACTAATTTGCATTTCTACTTCACAGCCACATAAATAATAGTTTGGGGACTAATTGCTGATTGAAATTAGAATTAGAATATTCCCATGATGAAACCCTTTGATCTTTCCTCCCACTACCCTCCTGCCTTCTGAAGTGTCTAATTTAAGATCGAATAATAAGTAGAACTACTTTTTCTAGTGGGTAGTGAGTATGTGGAATTCACTGTCTTTAGGGTCATGCTACCAAGGTTTGAAACTGAGTGAGGAGGGCTTTAGACAAAATGAGGGTATGCAAGGAAATTGCTTTAAGTGTGTTTCAGAAAGACTTGTTTAAAAAGTTTTGTTTCAGTCGTGTTCCATGAGAGAGTCCTTAGAATCGTCCTGTGAGTCAAGTCTGAGGCTGCCTTGCGCATGGCCAGTTTGAAGAGGTCTGTGGAGCACGTGGCATTGCTAGAACGACAGAAATGAATGCCATATTTAAGTTTCAATTAGTAGCCAGTATCGATCCTCTTGGACACCTCTGGGCAGAGAAAGTTTCTACCTTCTTTCCGAGGGTAGTGAAAGGTCACCTCTTCCTGAATGAGAAAAAAATGAGTCCCCAGTGGGGTCCTTGTATTTTCAGCAGAGGGGCTTTTTACATACTCCTTCTTCCTGCTCTTGACTTTGGTCACGTGGAAAAGAGATGAGTGCAGGTCTTCAGAGACTCCAATCTGACTATGCGTTTGTTTCCTGGCGATTCCTCCATCAGTCGGTGGACATGTAGCAATTCAATGTGTAGTGTGTAGTGGGTGTCCTCCTTCCTCTAGTGGCTCAGAGAGGGACAGATGGTAGAGACACCTGTGGCTCTGAGGGAGAAGGTAGGGCAGGTGAATGTGGGCCCAGTTTATGGGTAGTACACACCTGGGGGGTGGCAATGTCAAAATTGGTAAATAAAAGAAAAGGTTAAAAATATATATTGTCTCTCTTTGAAACCATAATGGAAAATAAAGTAAGAATTACTGAGAAAGTACCAACCTAGAAAAGGTTTTATTTTTATTGCTTTCAGCTTTTTTGGAAAGCTTTCTCTCAATATAATATTGAAATTAGACTCAGATACTAAGTTTATTTATTTAAATAAGAATTCAGTTACCTAAAATGTTGAAATGTGGAAAAAGCCTGCAGAAAATCTTTATGTAAGAGGCACATGATTTGGAGTCTGACTATTTCCAGTGTTGACTTGGGAGTTTTTGAACAAGTTAGTCAAGCTCTCTGAATCTTTTTCCTCACACATTTGATAAAAATAATTCCTCACCAGGGTCTTAGGCAGATCAGATGAGTGATATATATGAAGTATTGGTGGAGTAAACACTTAGTAATACATTTCAGTTAATATTGCTATTATTGATACTAAAAATCATAATATTGGAGGCTGGTGGCTCAGGGGCTGGGGCCATTGATTCTGACTTTGCAATGCATCAATTGCCATCTGGTGGCCGCACACTGTAGTGTCATTTCCTGTTCCCCCAGGGGTGACCCAGATCCTCGATAGGTTAAATTCCAACAATACACACAGATAAAAGAAATTGATCTATTTTTACATAACTCCCAAACTAAATTCATTAAAAGGAAGCTCTGAGTATTCAAGCGACATGTCTAGACTTACCTTGTCCTTCCCCAAGCCTCGGTCCATACTCCTGGGATCTCAAAACCTGGACTAGATTAACTTTAGTCTAAACAAGTAGGCCTGCTCTCGACTGGCACACGGGGCCTGAATATAGGTGATGTTCAGTGCAGCATTGTCAAGTAATAAATGAATGATTGAAGTACCATTAATAATAGCACTAGCTGATTTTTATTGAACACTTAGTGTATGTTCTGATATTGAGTGAAGACGGTCTCAAAAATTTTATCGAGTCTAACAAAACGGGCCCTACTCAGGCGATATAGGGTAGCTAGTGAGAATAAGGAACCAGTAATAAGCAGTAAATGAAGAGGAGATTATGAAGAATTACCATATACACCGTGTCTATTGGAGATTCTTAATTGAATTAAAAGAGAGATGGCTATTAAACAGTTGATAAAAGTGAGAAGCGATTTAGCAATGCACTTTAGGAGCAAAGATCGCGATCTGTGCTGCATATTTACCTGTACAGGTGATCTGATACAAAGAAAAACAAGCGGTTCCAGATACATCCTTGATAAGTGTAGGCTGCTGAGCTCGGATCATAGCTGCACCATGACCCGCTGGAGAGCAGCCTCCGGAGGCTGGTGGAGGGAGGGTTCGCTGTTGATACGGTTGTTCTGAGAGTTGGGGTGGATTCACAAGCGGGCAGCATGAGGTAGGAACTGATGCATCTAAGCAAAATAAGGAGCAAATTCACAACCGTGAACAAACGGGACTAATCACACCCAAGAAGTAACACAGCCCTCCTAGTATTTTATGGCTACTGAATAAGTCTATAGCCCAAATCGACAGAAAACCCACAGGGGGCACTGTCTTCATGCAGGGTGGAAACTGAGAGAAGATGCCTGAAGAATGTGCTCTAGTATGCAGCATTGTGTGAAGTGTCAAAGCTGAGCCAATAGACTCGGAATCGAAAGATTTCACATCATGTTCCTCAGGGATATTGGATATGGATACGGATATTGACCCACCACAGAGGAGCCCCAAATGAGAATCAGGAGACCTAGGTTACCTTTAGGGCTCTAAACGTGGTGGGTGTTGAAGGTGGGGGTTGGCATTCCTACCTGTCCACCCATCCCTGAATCCTCCCTATTCCTTACCTTGAATTTGGTTGAGGTGCAACATGTCCATCCACAGTATGTGGATTCTGATTGGCCACAGATAATCATGGCCGGCCAGATCTTATTCATCAGACTCTTGTTTTCTTGGCTTCTCTTGCAGCCCGGGAAGGAATGTCTACTGGGAAAACTCTAAGATGAAAGCCACTTTGTCACCTACTTCCTGCTTGGGACACAAGGTAATGCTTGGAGCTTCTTCAGCCATTTTGTCACCATGAGGTGACAGCCAAGAGGCAGAAAAGTCAACACAGAGGATACAAAGAGAAGATGGACAGTGGCTGAGTCCCATGAGACATCACAGAGAGCGTGAACAATGTCACAGAACCACAAAACTTCAGATCTTCTGTGAAGGAAATAATTCATGTCCTTTTGACTGAAGCCTCTGTTGGTTTGGTATTTATTTGACTAGAGCTGATGCATTATAAATAACACAGAAAATATTTTCACTTTTTTTTTATTTTAACCATGCCAGTCATATTTAACAATTGGCAAAAACAGAAAAGGAGAAAAAGAAAACCACAACTAACTGTCATCTCATCATGTTTAAGTATTTCTTCCTTTCAATCCCGTTTGTTTAAAATTCACGTTTCACTAATCCCCCTCCCATGAAGAAGCAGAAACACACTTAGTTTTTGCTCTGTCTCCCCCACTTCCCCAATTCTCCAACTCCAACATTAGAAAAACAAATCGATTTAACAGCCTAACTTCTAAAACCGTCTTCTAATGGATGTCATCCTGCATGGGGCTAATGTTCCGGCAGTTTCCAGCACAGAGGGGGCACCTGGTAGCTGTTTGCAGATTCAGTAGTTGGCACATTGGAACGTCAGTCTTTCTGAGAAGTAAGGCTGGAGTCTGCTTATTTATGCTTACAGAAAGTTACTTGTTTGCTTATCTCTTGAGTTTCTAGCACAATCTCTTTGGAGGGTTGGCATACTAAAGGGACTACGGTTTAATAGCCAGATAATCCAGTCACAATGACAGGCGGTCCTCTGGAAAGACGAAAATCTCCAGCACTAGGACTTAGCTCTGCAAAGCTTTTCAGAGACCTGCTAGCTACACAAGGAAAGCAGCCTTGTGCTGATAAGAGGGAGCTTTCCAGTCAGCGCCCCTGATAATTAAGTGGCCTCCTCAGAAAGTTGAGATATACACTGATGCCACTGGGAATATTTGATTTTAAAAAAGATATAAACACATAAAGGAGAATAAAAAAGAATTTTAAAGAATTGCCTTTAAGACTCTTTTGATGTCAATCAAACTTAAAATAGGTCGCTACCAAAAGGCACCCAATCCTTTATTTTGAGGCGCCTTTATGAAAATGTGGCTGGGCTTGACAAAAGCTTAAAATATGCTTTTGTGCAGTTTTTAACATTTATTTATGTGCATTGTTGAATTTTTAGTATGTGAATCTGCATTTGGTAAGGCTGGAGGCTGCTTATTTAGCAAATGTAACAATGGACTTTTAAGGCAATTAGAATAGAAAGAATACTCGGTCAAGATGGATCCATGTTGGTGGTGGGAACTGCTTAATCACTAGACCAGACTTGGGCAGCCACATGGAAGGTTAATATAAATACGCCACCTTCTAAAAACAAATAATCCTTGTAAAGTTGGCCATTAGCTGATTAATTTATTGCAAGTAAGAGGGACCTTATCAACAGCCCTTATTGCTATCTGTCCTGATTAATAAACAGAAAACAATGATTCCATATTATTCTGGAGGATCTCTTGAACCTAGGGAGCTATCGTGGCAGTTGATGTTGACTCTGCTTAGGTTTTGGGAAAAGCGCTCTAGCACAGCCAGGCATCTCAGCCTCATGAAACCCTGCAGCAGGCTCGTGCGGAGTGACGTAGAAGCCTGAGTTTCCATCCTGGCTCTGCCACTGCCTACCTGTGCACACCTGGGCAATGTCATTGACCTCTCCGTGCCTCATTTTCCTGTTCTGTAACATAGGGATGATGCTAGAGCCACAGCACATGTTAAATGAGTTAATGAGTATGAAGAATTTAGAAGAGTGGCCAGCACATTGTTAAGTGCTACATGTGTGTTAGCTCCCATTATCCCCTAAGGATCAGGCTTGTATAAATAAAGGGCCACAAAAAGGATAAAGTGCTTCTCTTTTCCACTTGCCCCCTACCTTCCATGAAGCAGTGAACACAGGGCTGACTCTGCGGGACAAGAAAAGGGAGAAAAAAGAGTAACTACAGGGAGAAGATGATTAAAAAATAGTAACATCTCAGAATGTTATTTTAGCCACAAAATAATGTGAGAAAATTGCAAGGGAATTTTCATTCTCTGTGCTTACATTATTGTACCTTAAATGAACTTTCATGTGAAAAGTTACTTGTATGGCTTGTTTTTCCGTATATGAAAAGAAGCAAACAAATTTGTCCATTGAGTACCTAGGGTGTCCAGAGGTTATGAGTGACTCTGAGGATTCTTTTCTTTCCTTCTTCCCTCCCTCCCTCCCTCCCTCTCTTCCTTGCTTCCTTCCTCCCTCTCTCCCTTCCTTCCTCTTTCTCTCTCTCTCTGTCTCTTCCTCCCTCCCTCCCTCCCTCCTTCCTTCCTTCTACTATTATTATTTGATGTTCATCAAGAACCAGCAGCGCTGTTTTGAATATACAAAAATAGATTCATCCAAATGGCTTTTTCCCCCTAAGAGATGATAGATGGCTTTCCTCGCCTCAGTACAAACCAGAAATGGAAACAGATGAAGCATGTCTTCAGCAGCGTCAGGCAAAGGAGCCTGGCTGGTGGAGAGTCTGTCTCTGGAGGTATCTGGAGAACAGGAAGGGGAGAAGTGATTGTGGTCCACTTCTGGTCTCCACCTGGAGGAGGGGATGCGGGTCCACTCTCTCCAGGGCTGAGGCAGATGTAGGGCTCTCTCCTCTAATAGCATCCTGACTGCTTTATATGTCTTTTTATTGGTTTTGCACGTTCTTCCCAAAATATTCACAGTTTGACTGTTCAGGGGTAAACAACACGTCAATTCAGTGGATTCAGGAAATGTTATCAGTGCTCGTGGAACTTTCACAGCCATTCACGATCTGTGCAGAGCCGCAGTACGTGTGTTCCCAGCTGAGCTCCAACAAGGCGATGCAGTGCCTTCTTGCTCAAGCTCATGCTGTAAACAAGGGTCCTTTTTGCAGTCTAATTCGTGCCACAGTGTTTGCATTTTTGGGGTCATCGTCTATTTAAAATGGACCCCAAGCGTAGGACAGAAGTGCCACCTACTGTTCCTGAGCACAGGAGGGCTGTGATGTGCCTTATGGAGAAGTTTCACTAAAGAAGCTTCTTCAAGCAAGACTTCTCACGCCAGTTCTAGTTCTAACACTGGCTGTGAGATCAACGTTAATGAATCCACAGCATATATTAAATAAGGTGTCTTTAAACATACATACACATAAAAATGGTTATGTAGTGATAGGTTGATGAAAATATGACAAACAGCTCCCAGGAACCTGTATCTATATTTCCTCTATAAAAATAACTCTGTATTCGCTAATTCAATGTTCGCGGTGACTGTGTGTTCCCAGTGATTACCACGGATACCAAGGATTGACTTCTATTTGGGAAACAGTGGACTAGATATTCCCGTTTCTCCGTCTTTGCTGATTTTTTATACAAAGAAAGAGAAAGTCATTTCAGGGTTAACATTTGTCTCCACCTTCTCTGGGGGATCCATTCTTTTAGATACGTTGACTTTTATTTCAGAGCTGGCTTAATTAACACCGCAACAACAAAGTTATGGAAGGGAATGTTATTTCCAGGTTTCTGCATATGGTAACCAGCCTTATTCTTGGCCGCTGTGGCTTTTACTGTTCTTCGTCTGTTGGTGTTTTTATGATGCTGTGATTCTATTTTATAGCTGCTTTACTGGGCTACTTTTCCACACCGCATTTCGCCAGCCCATCCTAGACACCCAACAAGTTAACTCTGAATCACTGCTGTGAATTGCACCCCCATCATCCAGAAAGCCTCTGGCACTTGGTGCTCGCCAGCAGTCCAGAAACAGAGGTCAGGGAGGAGAAATGTGCAACATAGGAAGTTCCCCAAACCTTTCCTCCTGTAATTACTAGGAGATGAGGAGGTCCTCCTTCCCTTTAATGTTTCTAACTGTTGGGACAGATGTAGAGAGTGCCTACAAAATGAATAAGTGTTGAATTATGCACCAGGTCTCCACCATAATAAGTCAACATAGCTAAATTAATATTCTCTCCTTTCCTGATAAATGTCCTCTGTGAAATCTCACTGCCACGTGGCTCAGGTTGAGTAGGGTTTGATTTTCAGTTAGAGAAGCAGCAGCAGGACGGTCACATTTAGTTCCAAAATATGTCTTTTGATTTGAAGACTGGGAACCACATAGTCTTCCATGACCCCAACCACAATGACCTCGTGTATTTTTAAACCACACTCCAGTTTGAACTCTGATTGTGACTGTGCAGAAGAAACAGGCTGGGCTCCTTCCTTTGAACTTCTCTAATTCCATTCTCTTGGTCTGTAAATCCTTAAAGTGGAAAATCGTAAGCAGTGGGCATTAGCTCCCTGTGTCTGGATATGTGAAAGCTGAACCCAGGATATTCTAAACGTAGGGGGACCAAGCATCTGGTGTGCCTGAGACTGGGGTTTTTCCCAGGACATGTGGCTTAAAACTGGGAAAGTCCCAGACAAACTGGGAGGAGTTGGATCCTTAATGCAGTGAGATTATTTGCAAATCGCTTGTGCTCTGCTTCCTTTGGGTGTCTCCACAATAGAAGCTATAAAGAATTCCAGAACGTGGAGAGAAGACCACAGAGGATTACTGAAGTGTGAGTCCTTTTGTCTGGCAACTCACTAGGGGTGGTGTACCAAAGAAGCCCTCAGTTTCCTCATTGTCCGTCTCCCTCCCTGGACACGGTGGCTGAGAGTAGGAAGGGACAGAAGACTGTGACCCCCTCATCCAACACTGAAGTCCGTCCACTTCTGAGGCTTCAAACGGACTTGCAAGAAATAAAAATACAGAAGTGGGGTTAAAGTTCTCATCTACATTCTTTGTTTTTTGAGTTGCATTTATTTAGCATATGTATACATAAAAGATGCCAAGGAGGACATCAGGTCTCACAGGTGGGGTCTGTCCTCACTAGTCTTATACCCTGTCCAGGCTCCAGCCACACTCTCCCAGAAAAGGAAGCTCTGGTCAAAAGTTTCTAGCTGAGGACTTATTAATTCAAGATTCAATACCTTCAAAGCCGGTTCTTTTCAGCGGCCACATTTGAACAGACCCACAGCAGCACAATCTTATTAATATTCTTACTCACATACACTGGTTTTAAATAATAGATGGTCTCGAACGTATCTCAGGTAGTTTTATTATGTGTCATATATTTTATCCAAACTTCTTTGAATTATTTAGTTAGAATTTAAAAAGGCGGTAATCATGCCTTTTACCTTTTCTGATTCTCCCAATCAGCAGGATCTTAAATTATTCCAATCTTTTGCATCAACAACAGAAATAAATAGCCATATATAAAATTTAGGTCACGTCGAGATTTTCTGACCCAATAAAACTGTTAGTTGTCTAAAGGCTCCTTCTAGGGAGTTATAAATATGTCAAAATAATGTAAAAGTATGGCATTTGAGGTTGAATCCAGTTTGAAAGTGGTTGTGAATTATTATATTTCTGATTAAATATATGCTTAAATATATACACTCCCGTGTACTCTTGAAAGCTGACATAACCCATATCCAATTTTGAGAAACTCTTTGGAAAGTAAAGTCATAGTTCATCAAGCAAGGTTTGGAAGGAGATCAGGAAATTAAAAACAAGGAGAATAATGTTGGTAAGATGAGTTCAGTGGGGTTGAAGGAGGAGATGGGGGAGGGGGAACTTCCTCCTGTTCCCCAATCCTGAGATTATAGGATTTATCAGCCCAGTTTACGACACACTTGGATTTTATATTTAGTGTTTATCGACGTCAGAAGAGTTGGAGTATCTACAGTGGGATGAATAAAGAAATGTTTCCTGTCAGTGAGTTTCAGCATAGAGGGTAGCCTTTTGGTTTACATGAGCTATATTGCCTTGACCTTCATGGCTCAGGGGTCAAGACTTGAAGGGTCATTGTTGTCCACTTGTATCTGTTTATTGAACTTCTTACAAGGAAAACTGAAATAACACAAAACCTTGTCTCCACCACCCCCTGACAAGTGGAAGCTTTAGCCCTATTGGTGCCCAGGTCACATCTCACAAATCCTTATTGAACTGACCAGGAGTGGGGTCCAGGCATGGGGGAATTTTTCAAGTTTCCTAGATAATTCTAACATACACCCAGGGCTGAAAACCACTTCCAAAAGGAAATCTCTGAGTGGTGACGTGACTTGATTGAGAAAATAATTGTGCCTCCTTTTCTTGGCAGTAGGTTGAATGGAAGAAGTGTTTTTATCCCCTCTCAAGGAAAGAGCTCAGGCTGTAGGTTTCTCCTCTTGAAATCTACATTTTCCTTGCCTCAGAGAATAGAGGAGAAGGTTTGGCCTTCATAAGTCTGAGTTCTTGGTGATGGGTAGCTGGATTTTCCCAGAGAGGTTTCTGGGTGTGCAGTTGAGGGTGGGGTGGCCCGTTTTGAGGGTTTCCAAGTCAAGTGACCCAATTTGGAGGAGGATGGAGAAGTTGTGGTTAGGGTGACCAACTGTCCCAGTTTACCTATAACTGAGGGGTTCCTGGAAAGTGAGACATTCCGTGCTAAAATAGAGTCCTGGGCAAACTGGGATGGTCGCCCTATCTTGTAACTCAAGGACAGCATCCTGATGGGCTAGAACATCAAGTGGAGGCAGTTGGGAACCTTCCCAAGCAGGCTGGGCATCACATCTCCAGCTCTAGCTTGCCTCAAAGGGAGGGAGCTCATGTCTCTGAGTGGATCCAGTGGATATAAGTCAGGGGCACCCAGGAGTAGCAGCCACAATTGACTGAGGACCAGATGATTTCCTCAATTCTGGATTGAGCAAGCTCCAGGAATCTAGAAAGCTCCATGACAGATGGGGGAAGGGTCCCCTGAAAATTACCAGAATTGATATCTTACCAAACCAGATGGATGAAGCAGAGCCAGACTGGATGGCACTAAGAAATATAATCAATGTGATGTGTGTTGCCCTTTAGTACATGCTACACTCATTTTCTTAAGCTCCTGCATTAGTTGAAATGGGGAAAGGAGAAATATAAAGCTCTACAAAGACTACTTAGAGAAACAAATGGGAGAGAATAAGCCTCAACAGGCTGAATTCCTTCTCCCTCTGTTAAACAGTCCTGGGAACAAGCACAAATGACTTAGATGCTTGTTCCAGAAAATGCCTGCTCCTGAAAGATGACTGTGAACCAAGTAAAAAGCTTGCTTATCAAGACTTGCTTTAAGACCTCCCACTGCTGTGTCCACCAGTCCAACACTATGATGCCAAAGTATCTGAGGGGTCTCTCAGGACTCTCTCTGGAGCCATGATCTGCTTCTGCTTGGCTCTTAGGGGGGCCTAAACTGGAGTTAGCAATGAGCCTGCTTTCCTCTGAAAGCTTCCAAATGCCTCCACATGACAAGACCCAGAACAGAGGCGTTCCTCAGTTCTGGATTGAGCAGCACTAGGGTTCTGGAGAGTTCCATGACAAGCCTGAATTCCCATCAAACCAAGAATTCAAATCCAACATTTATGCTCCTGGCTGAAGAGGGAAATACTCTATCTAGAAAACGTAGGGACTAACCAGTGTTTGCCCACACCCTGTTCTTAGTAACTGAGTCTCTGATGCTATGATGAGTGCCAGTCAGACACCTGCCTGGAAACCCAATGTCACAATGACAGGAGCCCAGAGCTGGGAGCAGAGGTGGGCTAGGGGTGCCCTCCTAAGGGCCCCAGAGAAGTAGCAGGGACTCCTGGCCTCCAGGGGAGCCCATGCTCTGTGACAACAGCAGTGTTACAAGCAGGCAAAGGGGTTCACGTCTGACTGGGATGAGACACCACTCAACAAAATCGCAGCCGCAGTGTTAACACCAAAGGCCAGAACGTTGGGTCCAGAGGAAGCAAGCGTGTTGATGATGACAACAGCCTTCTATCAGGGCTCCAGGGACTTTGCTCTGACACGCCATCTGCTAAGTTGAGAGAGCGCTGCTGGACTAGGGGGCAAAGAGCTGGATGTGGAGGGTGGATGCATAGTGCAGAGTGATGCTGGGCACGAACGCCCATGGCGGGGGAGAGAGAAGGTCAGTGGTTAGTGGTGCTGGAAAGGAGGAAGGATGTAAGATACAGACCTGTTTAGCTCCAGAAGCAATCTTGAGTATCTGACCTGTGTTCAACATTCCACGATGTGTCAGGCTCACTGAGACATACAGAGACTTGCACTCCTTGGGAAAATATCCAAGCACGTCCCTGGAGAGCCCCATGTCCCTGCCAGATAGGACTACCTAAAGGACCCATGATGGACAGATTGTGGGACTCAGGCAAAGAGAGGGAAACGATGGCTTTATAATCACGGACTGATGCTGTGCTATGCCGTGGACATCCATGTCCAGTCTAAAGTGACCCTTCCCCTTAGCAGCACCAGAAAGGTGCAGAGGCTCTGAGATTATATGTGACTGTGAGGGAGGAAACTGTCCTCAAAGGGCAGTCAGGGACAGTGAAAACCTGGTGGCGAGACCATGCAAGGGTCCGGCCCTTGTCTCCACAGCCCAGTATCATGTCAGGCCGATGTTACCTAAGCTCCTGGCCAAGTGGCAGCAGGTGGGGTGAGAGCCCTGTGTGTGTGTGCACTGGACCCAACCCCTGCCAGCTCTCTGCCTTGCAAGACCCTCCTCAGCATCACCCAACCCGGGTTCAAACTCTCTGAACTCTGCCCTAACTTCCCAGTTTGAAACCCCACCAGGACCCTCTAGACGATGTCCTTCTGAGGACAGTAAGTCCAACATACCAACTGTGCTTGATCAACAAGGTTTTCTGCAGTCCTTCTGGTGTGTTGACATCGATGAACAAGGAAGTCTTTTTCTGCTTCAAAGCCTTGAGGACTCTTGAGATGATGTCGATGCCAGCCCACAGAGAGATCTTGAAAGAGCACGGACAACATCTATCCTAAGGGAAGGAGGAGCAGGTGGGCTCCTGGTATTTTTGATGTCTGGATTTCAATGGCAATGAGCCTGGAAATCTATGAATACAGCTGAAATCAGTAAAATCAAGTGATGGGAAATAATCATCACTGATTTTTTTCTCTCCATTTGGCTGAAACTTGGGGAAAAAAAGAAGAATCCCATTGGATTCAACTGCATCATGCAGATACTTCTTGGAATCTCTTGTTTCATTTTCATTTCAAGAGAAGTTACAAAAATTAACTTTGAGCCAGCCCTGATGGCCTAGTGGTTAAAGTCGAGCGTTCTCACCGCTTCAGCAGCCCAGATTTTGTTCCTGGTCACAGAACCACACTACCTGTCTGTCAGTAGCCATGCTGTGGTGGCAGCTCACATAGAAGAACTAGGACTTACAACCAGAATATACAACTATGTACTGGGGTTTTGGGCAGGTAAAAAAAATAAAAAAGACGAAGATTGGCAACAGATGTTAGCTCAGGGAGAATCTTCCCCAGCAAAAAAAAATTAACCTCCATTTTTAAATAATATGATTAGGACATTTGTAAAGACGAATTTACTGGAAATTATATAAGAATGTTGAAATCATTTTTCTTCTTGTAGTCAAGATCTGAGTTATTTTCTATTTATATGCAAATGTCAGATTTCTGAGTTTATTTTATTTTTTTACAATTCAGAAACAGTATTTATTTCCTAAAGTTTAGATGAGTGGAGTCCTGATACGATAGCAAAGCCATTCTGATATCAGGTTTAGAAAATGCATTTCTGACTCCAAATGTGCATAGAGCCAAGATTGCTCATTTTAATTTTCAGATATGATAAATTGTTCTATTTTTCACAAGAGTATGATGATTCATTGATTTTTGCAATTAGCATTGAATTTTAAAAAGAAACTTTCACCTCTTAGAAGGAAAGCCAATGGGCAGAAATATTGACTTTAGTTATCTGCAGGCTACAATCTGTATCATGACTTTTGGGTGAGAGTCCTTTCTAAGTTATTTCGTGTTTCCCCAGCAATCTGTGTATCTCATTGCTTCCATTTTAACTGTATTCTAAGTCCTTTCTGGGAGAGCAGCTTATAATTAAAACGACTGCTAATTGTATGTTTTTAATTAGCTGCTGCCTAATGAGAAATCACATGACAATTTGATCCCTGCAGGGAGATGAGTGACCAGAGAATAATTGTTATTTATGGACAGTGTTCTGCATGTTTAACTTTCTTCCTGTACACAAGAGCTCAAACAATTATAGCTTTTTAGAACGTGGCGGAGTATAAACAGGAGAAAAAACAGGGAAGTGAGATTTTCCTTGCTGTTTCTCGTAGTCTTTCACATTCACAAAAGGCCAGAAAAATCAGAGAGGTCCAAGACTTCTGCTTAGGAACAACCCAAATTCAGCCTGGCCAGTCAACAACATCTAGAAATTCTTCAGAATGAGCGTCCCCGTGGATGCCCAGCGACGGTGTCAACAACCCGAACCTCAGATGAACGACCACGGCAGTAGGCAATGATTTGACCCTGTTGGTTTTTAGGACTGTTATTAACACTTAAAAAATTTGCTTTAATCCCCTTCATCTTCTCTTTCCCAGCCAGCCCCCATCCTCATTAGCTGGGATCCTTCCTATAAGATGATAAATGAGAAGAGAATCCATGTGAAATGAACATTATCAAGACAGGTGTGCTTAGTGACTTGCCTGCAAATGCCATGTCTGCATGTGCAAGGAATACATTATAGCACGTGTTTTAATTTAGTCTGATCAATGCAAGAATTCACCCCTTCCATACTAGAGCAGGAGACCCCAGCTAGAAATGACAGCATACTCGAGGTCAACATAGTGCATGATTCCCCAGAGGCTGCTATCTTCTTGGAGCTTGACTACAGATGTTTTTGTTAAGGAGCAACACATATCATGATTTCCGTTATGCTGTTATTTTCATTACTCGCTTGTGAAGATATTACAGGTCAGAGGTGATCAGCATCAGAATCACCTGGAAGACTTGTGAAAACAGAGAGTGCTGGGCTCCACCCCCAGGCTTTCTGATATGACAGGTCTGGGACCTGAGAATTTGTACTTCAAGCAAGAAGCTCTTGGTCCAGGGACCACTCTGAAAACCGCTACTATGGTGTATGAGGGATGTTTCTCAAAACTGAATAATTCCATCTGGAAGATATGGAAAGTTCAAGTTTTGTTTTGTTTTGTTTTTTCCTGTGGCTGTCACTTCTGCCCTGATCTCACAGTCTCTCTGCAGCCCCAGTGAATACAGTCTGTTTGCATGGGATATAAACAAGGGGAGAGGAAAGACCATAAGCCTGGGGTTTCTCAAAGGACTTGAGATTTGGAAATGGCAGTGGCATTGAGGAGAAGGGACTGGAGCCAACATAAGAAGGCAAGAGACTCAGGGACATTTAATTATGGAAATCATACTCACTCCTTTTTTTTTTTTAGGGGAAGATTTGCCCTAAACTAACATCTGTTGCCAATCTTCCTCCTTTTTTCTTCCTTAGTAAATAGTTGTGTACAGTTGTAAGTTCTTCTGGTTCTTCTATGTGAGCTGCTGCCACAGCATGGCTACTGACAGATGAGTGGTGTGGTTCTGCGCCTGGGAACCAAACCCAGGCTGCTGAAGTGGAGCACACCAAACTGTAACCACTAGGCCATCAGGCCTGGCTCTCATACTCACTCCTTTGATGGGTGATTTGAAAAATATATAGACAGAATGTAGGAGCACATCAGCTCATGGTTTGGAGTCAAACTGTCTCAGGATTCCAGCTCCATAACTCAGCTGGCCCTGAAAACTTTGTCAAGGTCCTTAAAAAATGTAAACCTTAGTTTTTTCTCTGTAAAATGGAAACAACAATACTACCATATTGCAGAGATGTTGTGGGGATCAGATGAATCACTACTTAGCATATAGGAAGAACTCAATAAATATTAGGTACCATCCTCTTCCTCTTCCTCCTCAAACAACTAGGGGAAATAGAGGTGAATTTGTGTATAGTCTTCGGAGTGAGGAAGACTTTCTAATGTTTGTGAGGGAAAACTTTGCTATGAAAAAGTAGAAGTCTATTCGAGAGTGGAAAGAAAATTAATTTTTGGATAAGATTTTACTTAGTTGTAAAATAAGCTATTTACTTATTTAACAATTATTTGTTAATCAAATAATCATGATAGTGAGTGAATAAGTATACAAAGTGATGTGGTTTCTGGAAAAAAAAAAGATGAAATGAGGTTGTTTGAGCAGTTATAACATGGACAAATGGCCCACACAGAGGGTTAGATCTTCTAGAGATGAAGCACAAAGGAGATGAGGTTCTGGGGGTGACGTTGAAGAGAAATCTCAACATTTGGTGGCTGAGTACAAGAAAGTGAACCTGCAGTTGAGACTGATATTTCATGACCTAAGAGTTAGGAGAGAAATCAGGAAAGTCAAAAGTTAATCACCAGCCCATTGTTCAAGGCTCCCAAAGTACGGTCTCCAAACTCCCTTTTTCTACTATATATTTTTAACTCACCTGGATTAAAAAAAAGTATTGCTCATCAGGTCTCAAGCTCCTTCAATATTCTGACCTCTGTACCTTATTTTGTTCCAGATCTTCCTTCTAACTTGAACATTAAATACTGTGCCTCAATTTGCTCATCTGTAAAATGCAGATAATAATACCTTCCCTTAAGATTGTTGAATAAAGTCTTTGAACATGCCTGGTTTGCAGTAAACGTCATATACATGTTTGCTGCTGTTATTATTATTACCTTCTCCATGATCCACTTTAAGTGCCCACTTCTTCATGCACCTGCCCTGGCAGCCCCAAATGAGTGGTCATCTCTTCCTTTGATATGATGGGGAGTATGACCAGAAGGACAGTCTATTGCATTGAAGCAGAGAGAGTGTATTGGTATATGGAATGAGCATATAAAAGGTGTTTGGTTATTATTTTTGTATAAGTATAACAGAGAGTATACTATAGAGATACTCTATAGAGAGTATTTTGCATTTTGTTTTAAACTGAGAAGTCTTACATCAGAGAATATAGCAAAAACACATGTCATACAGGAAGACATCAAGACAACTCTGCAGAAGGGAAAAAAGGTCTGGGATTTGTATATTATCTCAAGCACAGAGCAGAGTATCTGAGCTGAGACACACCCTGAAGCATCACTCAGGGTTGCCCTGGTAACATCCATCTCCTGTTCCCACAGGGATGATGGTATAAAGAGAAAAAGGGGTATTCAGAAGAAGCAACAGTGGTCAGGGGCCACAGCAGCTGTGGTCTGGGAGCTCCTTTTTCAGGACAGTTTGAGAAAGACTTTCAAAGTAGTTTTCAGAGATGATGAAAATTAAAGATTCTGGTGAATAATGACATTGCTTGATGGCATCTTGGGGCTGCTACCCGCTCATCAGTTCTCTGGACTACTGACGGTGACCCCACACTGTTCCCCTCATGTGCCTGCACATATGTATGAGTAGATGTCTTTGGCTCTAAGTAATGACGTTTGGGGAGGGCTTTTGAATTATGAAAGCCCAACCCTTTCTTGATAGGCACTACATACATAATGGAAAAGTTTTTAATTATTCCATTGATTGCCTAGTCGTTTAATTCTTTGGCTTCCTAATGGAGCCAGTGTAGAATTTTATTGCCTGCACGTCTGTATTAGGTAATAAAGGGAGAGGAGCTTTTAATGACCACATTAGATTAAGTTAAAACAGATTGATTTCTCCATATATATTAGCTCTTGTTAATGAATGACATTGTCTACACTCAACAGGTGACTGCCTTTCCACAGCTGAGCTCCAGGAGCTCAGAATATGCTTATATGGATTCAGTCAGTGGTCAGTAAACTATGGCCTGAAGGCCAAATTCAACCTGCCACCTACTTTTGTATGATCCAGGAACTAAGAATGACTTTTACATTATTAAATGGTTGAAACTAAGGGGCCACCCAGTGGCGCAGCGGTTTAGTCCGCGCTTGGCAGCCTGGGGTTCGCGGGTTCGGATCCCGGGCGCCCGCCGATGCACTGCTTGTCACGCCATGCCGTGGTGGTATCCCATATAAAGTAGGGGAGGATGGGCACAGATGTTAGCCCAGGGCCAGTCTTCCTCAGCAAAAAGAGGAGGATTGGCAACGGATGTTAGCTCAGGGCTGGTCTTCCTCATGAAAAAAAAAATGGTTGAAACTAAATCAAAGGAAGATATTATTTTGTGACATTTGCAAGTCATGTGACATTGAAATTTCAGTGTTCATAAAAAAAGATTTATTGGAACACAGCCATGCTCGATCATTTGTGTAGTGTCTATGGCTACTTTCACGCTATAACAGCAGCATTGAGCAGGTGCAACAGAAACCTAAATTTCTGCTGTATGGCTCTTTACAGAAAAAGTCTTCCAACTTCTGGATTAGGGAAATTGCCTCTGAAATCTCATTTCCTATCATTTTGTGGAATAATTTCCCCCTTTCTTTAATTTATTTATTGATTAATTCAACAAAAAGTGAAGAACCCCTCCTGATGCTGTGCTTACACTGTGGCTTCAAGAGCAGAGAGTGCCGATCCGTGACGATGAGCGAGTTACAGTCTGGATCTGGAAGAATGAGCACCCCAGGGCACAGGCTTTGCTGCCTCCCCTTTGTCGTTCAGATGCTCCCCTCGGCTCACACACTCCACGGAGCAGCCATAGCACCAGTGTTAACCATAACTGGCCCTCCTCATGAAGCTAGCACTTTTTTGGGCACTTGGAGAATATAAAAAGTGAGTGAGACAGTCCCTTCCCATTGGAACTTGTAGTCAGCTGGACAGTCCAGTGTTGCAAAATGGCGATAAGTGAAACAAGAGCATTGGACACTCAGGGGTTCAATCAGGTCTTTATGAAGAGTATTAAAAGTCTTTAAATTATGCCTGAACCACAAAATTAAAGCATCCTTAGATGGTTAGGAAATGCGTGTGGGCTCCTGAAGGTGCCATGGTCATTTCCCTCCCTGCACCTGGACTAGAGGTCCTAACTTCTTTGCTTGGGCCATTTCTGCTCATTCAGGCATCACTTACCCTGAGACTTTCCCCCTGACCAACATAGTCTGTGTTAAGATCCCCTCCTTTAGGGCCTCACAGCTCTGCAGCCATTTCTCTGTGAGACGCACATCACTCTATTAGAATTGACTATTTGCTGTGTTTTTCTGTGGCTAATTCTGCATTCTTTGAGGAAAGAGTTGATGTTCTCTTCATCTCTGCATTTCCAGTTCTTAGTACAGGGCCTGGGACATAATAGGTGGTTAAATATTGTTGATGAATGAACGTGAGAAGCAGTCATACGTCTAACGGTTTTCGGGGACCAGGCATGTCAAGTGCCAACTTCCTCATGCACCTTCCCCTGGCAGCCAACTGAGTGGTCATCTCCTCCTTTGATATGATGAGGAGAATGACCAGAAGGACAATTTACTGGACTGAAGCAGAGACAGTGCATTGTTACATGGAATGAGCATATAAAAGGTCAGTCTGGGTATAAGAGACCAGAGCGGGTGGTGGGGACCGTCGAGTGGAGGCACCAGCTCTCCAGCCTCAGCTGGTTGCTGCCATGAGAGCAGGTGGAGCCAGTAGGGTCACACTTTCTGATTTTTCAAGAGAAGCAGAAAATTTGCCTTTGTATGCCATATATTTTATTGATATCGACAACTGATGCAAAAATTCAAGAAAGAAGCACAGAGCAGGCCAACAGGTCAAATGAAACTCTTCTGTGAAGTGTGTCTGGCCAATGAGAAGCCATATCGCCATCTCTGCTTTACAGGGTGGTTACACTTTGGGTAACTGGAGTTGGGTGGCATTCAGGATGCTGCAGGACTCACAGTTTGCTGCTGGGTCCTCCAACCTCCTTCTCAATATTTATGACAGATACCCAAAGCTGACTCCCTCAACACTCATTCTGAACTACCTTCATACCTGGGTTATTTTCCTGTAGAAGATTGGAAAGACAGAAACTTCATTCTCCCCACTTCCTGGCAGGCTGGTGTGATCATGGGACACAATTCTGGCCATTGAAATGCAGAATGGGAGCATGCTGGGGTTTCTGAGAGGCTGCTGGCTTTTCTGATATAGACATTCCCTCTTTGAGGTCCCTCCTTCTTCCTGCTTGGACATCACAGCTTTGAAACATCCTTGGACCACAAGGAAAAAGCCTGTGTCTCTGATGGCTCACAGCACAGCTGTACCAGGTGCAGACAACCCGGCTCTGGACTTGTTACATGAGAAAAATGTGCCGCTGTTGGTTTAAGCCATGGGTATTTGGGTTCTGTAGGCAAATGCTCTCCTAACTGATCCACTGTGGGTCCCCAGATCTCTTCAAAATCTGAACTTGATGTCATTCAGAAGTCTTTATCAATGCCAGGCTTTTGATAAGAAAAAAACAAAACAAAACCATAAACTCTTTTTAGTTTGAAAAGCAAACAATCTCCCAACACTTTTTCATCCCTCTTGGGCACTCTTATTTTACGCAGACCCACCTGCCATTTCTAAAGGAGCTCATCTCTAGAATTGCCCCAAGGGCTGACTCCTCTTACACATGTCTCTTAGTGAAGAGCTCCAAAGTGACAGGGTGCCTGGGAAATTAGTTTGTCCTCGAACTGATGATAATATATGGGATGGCATTGGGAAGGTTGGGTCACTAGGAATCTCCTTCTGGTCACTACCTCCAGAAGAACATAGAGGGAGAAAATGCACCCTGTGTCCTATCCCACTGCAGCATCAGTTTGCATCTTGGGACAGTAGCAATGGTCCCAATATGAGATCCATTTGAAGAGTACAAGAGGCAGGATTGTGTTGCTCCCCTGTTTAGAGCTTTTCTCAGGCTTCTGTAACCTTTAGGTTGAAGCACAGAGGTGACCAAATGTGTGGATTGCTTGTCCACGCAGTGCTTATTTTTACATAGGATAGGCATGTCCTGTGCACTCCAGTCCCCAGAATTTCCCATGTCCTACCCTGGCCTCTTTACACATACGTGATACTTACTTAGCTCAAAGGTATTTGATTTGGCAGTGCCAGGCCCCTTGTCCTGTCCACTTCTCCAGCCTTATCCCTGCTATTCCTCACTCATCTCTCATGTCCTGAGTTTCGTCTACAGCACTTACTTCTTCTAAATATTCCCTGCTTTTCACAGCTTGGACACTTTGCATGTGTGTTCCCTTACATGTGGAAAATCTCTTGTCTTCTCACCCTAGCCACCTCTACCCATCCTTCAAAACTTCCCTGACTCTCTTGAATTGAAGCTATTGCCTCTAACCAACTCTACCCTCCCTGTTCATGTCTCTGAGATACAAGGAGTGTAACTTATCACACAGGAGTGTAATTAACTGTGCACATGACTGCTTGACTAAGGAGCTCTTTGAGGCCTGATTCATCCTCATATCTCTGAGAGAGAGGGAGTGACAAAGCTAAGGGTACTTGTTTGAGGATTGTTGAAATGATGGATGGATGGAGAGATGGATGGATGGATGGATGAATGGATGGAGACATGAATGGATAGATGGAGAGATGAATGGATGGATGGATAGATGGATGGAGAGGTGGATGGAGAAATGGATAAAAGAAGAAATGAATTAAATAAAAGCTCATAGTAGGTCTAAAATACTTTTTGAATTTATATGTGAGTCATAAGTAAGTTGACATTTAGCAAAAGACAGGGGACCTAATAACTTAGGTGACAACATTTTAGCAGGAGCACAAACTAATGAGTAGCATGAGAGGGACTTTTAAATGTCAAATGGACCATTTAATCCAATTGAGTCACTGTGCTCTTTTTAGTCCAGTGGTACTTTTTCAGTGGTCACTCCCTGGTCTGGTTCCAGACAACTGAGCAAGACTTGAAAGGATGTCACATACAAAATACTCAGCTACCTGACTGGAGTGCAGTTAAGGAGATGCCTGAGAAATTTCTAAAATAAAGGAAATGCAAATGACCCTTCTGACTGATGGCAATAGACTCGTGTCATCTTTCTTCCTGAGCTAATGGAAAGGAGAATCTCACTTTAAGCCATCTTCTTCACTGCTCTTGCCCCCATCCATCTGCAGAGATATTCAAGTTCTGGCTATGCTGAATTTCTAAAGGCCAGGATGTGCATTTGGCTTAATGGTCTGACACCAACCAAGGAAAACAAGACCGTAAAAATAAGGAGAGATCCTGCTCTCCTAACATGTCTTGAGGGTCAGAAATAAACGGACTAGGAAAGAAGAGAGAGCAGTTAGGATAATATGGACCCTGGCTTTGTCTTCCTGTCTTGATGATGCTGATTTGCAGTGGGGGACAAAGTGAGTGAGTGCCCCAAGTCTGTGTGGATGACAACACTTATTCCACCTGAGGTATAACAATGATAATAATAATAATAATAATAATAATAGCAAATACAAAAATAGCATTTACTCCAAGTCTGATGCTACTAATGGTGTTGTTTCCTGTTTGTTAACTCTTTTAATCTTCATGATGGTCCAATTTGGTAGAAAATACTATGAGCATCCTCATTTTACAGGTGGAGAAACTGAAATCCTGAAAGGCTAAGTAACTTGCCCAAGGTCACCCGCTAGCAGGCACTGGGAACCACCTCGCCAGATTACCTGCCGAGGGCTGCTCTCTCCTTAGTACTAGAGAGAGACCTCCCTTTACAGGGGCAGCACCAAATTGTCAACATGACTGTCCTCTCCAATGCTTTAATCCATATGTGCAAATAGAAAGTTCATGTAGGTTCCCGTTCAACATAACTTTGTATCTCTTTATTTCACTTTCTTAGGAAATACCATTAAATTATAGTAAAGTCATTTTATAAAGAAAGTGGGAGGTAACATAAACCCACAAGGACAAAGCAAAGAAAGAGAAGATGACACAAATCTAATTTGGAAGATGCAAAACGCATGGACAACTGGTAACCGACTTAGCCGACTAAAGACGGCTGAAATGTAACTTGACATTGGAGGCAACCCAGGAGAAATCAAGTTCACCCTGTCGCAACCTGAAAAGTCTTAGTGTCGGGGCACCATGACCAACTGAAAGTGGAGGCATGGGTACAGCTGGAAACACGAGGATTCCCTGAGAGTCTCTAGAATCTCAAGATAATGCCCCCCACCAGCCAGGAAGCTGCCTCTCCCACGCCCCAGTCAGAGACTCAAAGTCACTCTATGGAGGCAGCAAACCAAGAGTGAATTCAGAGCCAGGCTTGTCTGGTGGAGGGGGCCTTATGATGAAAAAAGGAATTAGGGGAAAGTCAACTTGCTCCCCAGTGAGGACACCCCAGTGCCTTCCCAGGGCTCAGCTCCAGAATGCAGGCAGGCAGGCTCACTGTGTCCCTCTGTGCCCTCCCTCCAGGCTGGATGCATCTCCAGGGAGGCTGACAAGCCTAATAAAACCAACAACCAGCAAACTACAAATACTCACAGTGATCCTGAAATGAGCCAGCCCAGCCAGATCACTCCCCAATTGGCAAGTTTTGCCCTCAGATCCAGAGCTTCTGGGCAGCTTTTCAGTTCCTCACCTTTAAATATGAAAGGGCAGCAAAGAGCCCCACATACTGGAAGAAGAACTCTAACTGGGAAGAAGAAATACAGGACAAAAGCAACAACCTGGAGGAAGAGAGAGCAGACAGGAGCAAGAGATATTCAAGAAAACCTTCCTAAATATTTTCAGAGTGAGATGCAGGTGAGTGGAGGGTGGAGACAGGCCACACGGCAGGCTCTCATTCAGGTGTCCACCACTCCCTGGGGGCAGATTAGAGAGAAGGTGGACTGGAAGCAGGCAGACCAGTGAGGAGGCAGCTGCATGACGATCTGGGAATATGGTGATCCAGTGTGCACCCCAGCATGTGGAGGAGAAAGGATGGTTTCACGCCGCATTTCTGGGTCAGTCAGTGGTGACTGACTGAGTAGGGGGTGGGTAAGGAGGAAGGACTCCTGGGCAGGATTCACACCCTGGTCTGGCTGACCCCAGCCTCTTTGCATCTGTGTCATCAAATCCAGAAAAACAGGGATGATCCACCTACTCAGGGGGCAGCGTGAGAATTACATGGGATTTTGTGGAAGCTCTTCATAAATGACAAAACGTGACATAAAGGGGAGTGTTTATGATTATTGATAAACCAGTGGGAGAATGACAAATGAATTAATCCACCCATTGTCTCAGTCTAACAGAAACAAAAAACACATTTTTGTTTTATTTTTTCATATTTAACTAATTTTACCTAATTAAACTATTATTTTGACATTATTCATTCTCTCAACCAGCAGGTTTTCGATAATTACAACTGCCGAGTTCTCTGCTTGACACAAACGTACCAAACTGAATCAGAAATGATTCTTTACCTTAAAGGCGTCCCTGACCCGTGGGGGCTAATCAGAGAAGGTGGACCAGGGAGAGTCTTCTTTATCATCCCCATTCTGTACACTGAAGGTGGAAAAGGGGGTAGGGGGTGATAGCAGCCATGTTTACAGATGCTGAGAAAATCCCATCTGAGGACGGAGAGAGCAGATTGGAGGGACCAAGAAACAGAGTCAGAGTCACATCCCCAGCCCTGGTCCCTTGCTGACATATGGTTCCATGAGCCTGAACTCTCTTTGGTTGGAGCCTTTTCCATCCAGGTTTCTGTCACTTGCAACCAAAGAAGCCTGACTCTTACATACAATTTCATGAAAGAGATGTCACTTGAACTGTGCCTTAAAGGGCTGGGAAGAGAAGAGAAATGTCATTTTGGACAGCGGGAAGGCCATGTGTAAAGAAACCAGGAGTCCTGAGAGAACCCAGCACAGATGGGACGACCGGGAGTGTGGTGTTGGTGGAGACAACAGGAATTGTCAGGGCGCAGAACCCAGGCAGGGGGCAAGCCGAGTCAGGAAGCAAAGACTTTGGTTTCAGAGTCTTGACTCCAGATGCAGATCCCTGTGTCTCATTATCTCCAGGCTGCCACGTGGACAAATAGACAACACCATGTCCTCTAGAAAGGGCCATGAGTGGGTTCAGTGTGGGGTCACATGCTGATCTCCCGGGAGGGAAGCGAAACAGCAGCAGAGAAAACCGCTCCACAGAGAGACACCTCTTCTCTGGTCCAGTGGCTGAAGGTCATGTGTGAATGATCCATACACAACATTTAAGTCCTAAAAGCATCCACTAAGTGGATTTCAGGAAATTAAAATGTACACAAGGAGAGAGAAAATGATCATTTTTCTAATGACTCATAGGTAACAAGAACTTTACCTTTCACCTTTTCTGCTGTTTCGTATGATGTGTTCTTAGCTGTGGTCAGAGAAGATGAAGTTACAGAAGGGAAAAAGACACACACACACACACACACACACAAGGACTGCACTAGCTTTGGAAGCCTTAGGAATCATGCTGTTTGCACACAGACAACCCAAAGGGTATAATGATAAAAGGACATCTCTGCCACAAATGCTGAACGCTCAGTGAGATTAATCTCGTTAAGCATGCTTGATTTGAATGTGCCTCCTACCTTCTTTCCTGGCAAAGAAAATTACTAGGGAATGGCCAGGTGAAGCATATTAGTGTTAGTCGAACAGTGTATTCCGTTGCCATCTGCTGACTTCAAAAAAGGGAGCTGTCCAATGACAGCAACCTCCCTCAGTCGAGTGGAGAGGGGTCTGCAAGGAATGAGCACAATTGGTCACAGAGAGGACCTCAGATTCAGGCCAGGTAGATATATGCTTGCTTACTTTCTTGTCAAAACACTCTTTTCAGCCCAACAGCCCATATTTTCAGCAGGAGGGCAGCCTGGGGTGGTTGATGTCTGCCCTCTTTCCCACTCAGCATCTTTTCCTCTTCCTCTGCAGCATCCCTCCCCTGGCTTCCCCATAGGAGAGGTGGGGACTGCAAGGAGGAAGAGAATGTGTGTCCCATCCAAAGGGGGCAGCTGCTACTCAGTGGGCATGGGGTCCCAGTGGTGCTATAGTCTTGATTTCCCAAAGTAGAGATCCTGAAATTGAAGCCAACACATAGGAAAGCAGAGCCAAGTGTTAATGAGAAAGAGAAATTCCAATCTTTATGTGAGTA